>JAYESA010000011.1:118342843-118942843 GCA_036927795.1 Iris macrosiphon | reverse complement strand
CAAAAATCTTGGGTCAAGATATAAAAATCTAAGTCATAAACACCACATCTTAAAATATTAGGATACCGTATCTCCGGATACGTAATTCCAAGGTAAATATCACAATACATATATATCAAACAATTATGTATAATAATATAGAATATCAATTATACATCAAATAAGAACCATAGTTTTGAACCAACTTGGTATCCCAACAATAACCACAATCTTGATACCCAAACCCCGTATCTTGAGTATCCCACTTACCTTGGTTTTCATAAGGTAATACTCAATACCTTGATATACTAAATACCCTCCTATATAATATATAAATATATACTAATATTATACAAATAAGAAATATAGCAATAATAGTATATTATCTCAATATTAATACATATATATATATATATATATATATATATATATATATATATATATATATATATATATATATATAAATACATATACTTAATAATCTGTCTAACTGTCGCTGAAAATAGTGTTAAAAATACTGATACGCTGAAACCAAGCTTTTAGTGACAGTTCTGGCTGTTTCTAAAGCCGCCGTCGTTGTTGCTGTTGGAATCTGCATTGCTGCTGCTTTGGTGACGGTTTTCAACCGTCACCGATCCTGCTGTCACTGCTGCTGCATTTCCCGTCGCTGCTGTCCCTCATTAATGACAACAGCTGCTGTCATTAATGGCGCCGCCTCTTAGCTACAGCGGCTGCTGCTGTTCAGTGACAGCGGCTGCTGTCGCCAAAACTCCGTCGCTGAAAACCTATGAAATATATATATAATATATATAAAACATATATATATATATATATATATATATATATATATATATATATATATATATATATATCAACCAATTAAATATAAATATATATATATATATATATATATATATATATATATATATAATAACTATACATACCCTCTCATATTATTATGTACATATTAATATAGCAACAACACACACATACAACATATATAATAAATATACATCCATACATATATATATAAATAATCATATAATAACTATAAATAATCTAATTACTTAATTAAACATACACATATATAATATAAAAACATATTCATATATTTATATCCCTAACATATATTATAACATATATATTAATGCATGTAGAAAAAAGCTATATAATATATATTCTATTAGTACATATATAATACATAGATCTATGATACAATAATACTATAGTAAATATACATAATACATATATAATATATATAGATACACAATTATAATTCAAGAATTAAAGCATAATTAATTAGATCTACACATAAATACACAACAAATGGAGAGTATCACATCGTATCCCACTAGATCTAGGATACGCATGCGACACGAGTCCACCACACATCCAATTGCACCCCGAAGGACACAAACAAGTCACATATAATATTTATAAACAATACGAAGTGTAAAATATAGATCTATGTGTCCATGTCAAAATACGACATGTACAAAGTCCCGTATCGGAGGAAAAACTCCCAAAACAATACGTATCACCAAATTGTTGGGATACGACCTACACGTACCCAATTATGGATATGACACTAGTCCCAAACATATAAACACATGTCAAATTGATCTATAGGATCAATTGATACACACAACAAATGTCAATCTCAAAATTCTTCCAAAATTGACACAAAAAGTACCATAACTTTCTCAATAGGCCTCTTATGAACACAAAACCAAATTCTATGGGTAGTACATACATATGGGTTGATTTTCCATGATTAAATCTCATATTTAAAAGCTATTTTAAGGGTAAAAACTAAATTGTACCTATTGGAAGATGGATTCCCAATGAAACCACCAATTGAGATAAAATTGCTTCCAAATTATAGATCCTTGCTCATCTTTGTAGATCCTTGCTTCCTCTTTCTAGATCCTTACTTCTCAAGTCTCTAGTGATGATTTGGGAAGGAAATAGAATGAATTTGGTAGGAAAATAAAGTGCGAATGAAGGAAATTTGTTAGTGGAAAATTCTAGATCTAGATTTGGAATAAAAAAGAGGAGAGAGAATTTCCCCCTCTTTTTAAATAGGCCGGCCCCTATTCCCCTCCCTCAAGTAATCATGTAATATCCATTATACCCCTTGGGGTCTCTCATGAAGAAATAATTAAGAAAGGAAGCTTCTAGTCCAATAATTTAATTAATTTAATCCATCTCCTTAACAATGGGCTTTCTAAATAGGCTAAGTCTAACTAATTAATTCATGTTGGTCCATGGGTCCAAACTAAACTAGTTAGGTCCACTAATACAAGTCCAAATTAAATAAATAATATCTAACAATAATTAAATAATACCACAAATAATTATTTAACAAGCACAATATTTAATTAAATAGGAAATTACTAAAATACTCTTTCCTAGAAAATGTGATAGTGACAATAGACCTTACTGCCCTAAGAAATGTGTCGAAGGTGGCATAATAATGGCCCACCATAAGTTGCTAGAGCTCCAAGTACAAGACCTACTAAAACCTCCTGGCCCTATCATCGTCGAAAGCTACCATGTGTGATGTGAACTGCCTGAGCCTACAGAACTCTGTTGCATACTGATCCACAGTCCTTGTCTACTGACGAAGGTTGGTAAACTGCTACTGGAGCTAAAACTTGGTTGTAGTATGAAAGAACTCCTCCTAAGCGCTCCTTGAAAGTATCCCAAGCAATAGGCTTCGGAAGAGCCATCTCTTATGCTAATCACCAATCTCGGGTGATATCTGACAACTAAAGCTTCACTACTGCTATCTTGTCCTCTGCCGGAGTCCTAGTTGCCTCCATAAGAACCTCGGTATCCAGAAACCAAGAATCTGCTGACACTGCATCCTTGGTGCCAAAGAACTAAGCCGAGCACAAACGACTAAAGTTGGAAGATGAGTTATGACTATGCCAGTGTGATCACCTCCAATGCTAGTGTGATCACCTCCAATGCTAGTATAACTCCTTGGTATAAGGTGGTGTTGGTATGCTCCTGACCCTATTGCAATAGCTCGTATAACTGAGCTACCTGTTGCTGGACATTAATCTAATGCTGGTAGTATTGTTGTTGCTGTTGTCGCTGCATCTCCATCATGCCCCTCATAATCTCAAGTATGGCATGTAGATCTAACTGTGTCGGTTGCACGAAAGGAACTGATGGACCAGGCCGGGCCGAGTGGGCTGGCTGAACTGACTGTACAGGAAGAAACTATGTTGCTAACTGATGCTTTGATGGTGCGGGCACCTAACCTCTTAGGAGGTGGGATCTGATGTTGGCTTGCTTCCTGAACTGTGAGAGAAGACAGAGAAATAGAATCCACAGAAGAAGAAGCATGTGGTGTATCCCTGAGCGATAAGGACACGAGATATCAATAATGGACATAAATAGAGTAAAGATATGTCAAGCATGTTCATAGTTCAAGGGTATCAAAAAATGCGATAAGAAAGAGGATATAAAATGAAGACAAATACATAGGATTAAGATTCTAACAAGATGAATCCCCCACAAGCCTAAAATAACATACCTGCATGGGCTACCACTAAAATATTGTCATGTTCCAAAACCAGAAAATTGGAGAGCGGAGGCAAAACAAAGCTAACTACGTATATCAAAGTACAAAGGTACCCCGATATACGGTTATGGATGTCTAAAAGACAAGTGAGATGACTCAAACATGCCATGACGTCAATCCTAAGGCCGACAAATCCTAGTATCTCAATCCAGCAACAATATGTGACAAGAGTATATCATATATAAAACTAAAAAAGGCATCTCAGAATATATATCATATATGATTATAAAGCTAGTGAATACAAAATGATGCACAAGTAAAGTAAAAATATACATGATCAATATACTTGTCATGATCTAATATATACATCATGTTGACCGAAGTCAAAGAGAAAGTCTCAAAATAAAAGGGCGAACATTGGCCCTAGCTAATCACCACCAAAATAAAATAAACAATGAGTGGTAAGGAAAGAAAACCCACTCGCATGTCGGGACCACTGAACTACGGGTGCGGGACATCCAGCGAAAGATAGGGAGTATCCTCAGGCTCCACCGATAAATCTGGCTAAACAAATTCAGTGGGGTCAGATCCCAAATAACAAGTACTACAAAGAAGCCCAAGGTGAAAAACAAAACCCATAACAAACTATAATGACAATAAATAGAAGCGTACCGAGACTCGTACGGTGTCACGACTCGCACCTGCATTTGAGGACACGAGTACGTGAGCAACTTCTAGCCTACGTCGCAGTATCGACGGTAGAATGTTGTCTAGGTCAACAATATTATCTAATTATCTCACACAATAATATATGTAACATGTCAATGATATCTCAACTCTATACGGAGGACAAGATGACAATATATAATGATAATCAATACTCAATCACAATAATCTATAAGGAAGAAATAGCACGATATCAATAAAGAAATAAAAATTACAAAGTCACAAGCTAGAATAGTCACCACTAATATCCAAGTCTATGAGTCTAGCAATAATCATAATAATTCTAAAGTATCAATGACAACTCAATGTCTCAAAGCTAGAGACAGATCTAGTACAATAAGGAAAAACTATCTAAGGCTCGGCTATAACTAGTTTAGCCTCCTCAACAGCTAGTACTGGCTCCTTCTATACAACGGGTGCTACCTCAGCTCGCTCTCCATCCTATGGGCTATAATATGTAGGACACCAGTCCTCTAATTAATCATCTAAAAAATATATCTAGTCAGGATGGAGCGAAGTATAACCCAATAGCAGTTCCAATAAATGACAGAAGCTATGAAATAGTAATAGCAATAACAATAAATGATGGAGAGTAACTGAGATAAATAACATAACTACTAGAGAGAATATCACGGCAGGTAATGGAATAAATAACTCAGAGCAATATGAAAGGAATCATCAATATATGAAGTAGAAGTAAAAGAGAACTATAACAATAAGTGCCATAAAATATTAGTATGATATGTGATGGGCTTGGGCCTAGCATGGTCTATAAATAAAGTGAACTAGCTCAACCACACGTGAAGTGCATGATCGGCTAGTTGTCAAGGCATACACTACAGCACGTTCTACAAGGTATGATCATATATCCACTAATACTTCCCCTGCCCCCGACTAGTACACGGATCCAAATCATGGCAAGTTATAACACGTGAATCATGATGCACGGTCTATAATAATATGAGCACGATGATCACAATATATAATAATCATGAGGATATCATGGTAATCACTGAGTAATCATGAATAACAACACGGTAATCACTAAGTAATTACGAACAATAACATCTCATGACGGGGATCCAGGTATACCAATCTGTGTATCATCGTGTCAAAAATAAAATATCTTAATACTAAATACATATAACATAGAGACTATCAAATAAGAAAACTATCAGAGAATGTACTCGACTGTGGTCTTGAGCAATGATGCAAATCGGTATTTGAACTGGTGTCACACTGACCTATATATGAAATTCTATGTCATTTTGTGAATAAATAAACTAAAACATGATTTCTAGGTCAAACTAGATCGATACCTTGATTTTAGGTTCAAATCTAGCTTCTAAGTTGATTACAAGGCTAAACTAGGTAATTCTAGGTAATACTAGGCTATACCTAGGTTTCTAGGTTCATACTAGTTAATATAGAGATACTAGGTATCACAACTATATATATATATATATATATATATATATATATATATATATATACTAGCTAATACACAATACCTTAACTAGATACTCGTAATACCCAACACCTATTACCTTACCTTTACTTACCTTGTAAATTGATATCTGGATATTAATGTATCACTCCTCATTATGCATCACATAGCTACACAACACCTCACTCATACTATACTTCAATCCGTACCCACAATACAACACTAATACCTACTAGGACACTATGAGAATACCTTACACTAATATCTGTTAACTTGGTATCAAGGTTAACTCTAAGTCCAATTCTAGTACCTTTATACCAACACTACACTACAATAACAGTCACTACCTCCTTATCCTAATTGATGTCCTCCCTCTCCTATCATTAATACCTGAACCTAGTGCTAAATTTCTTTGCACTGCACCATATGTTGCAAGAAATCTGCTATATCACCTCACCCATTGATCTATCTAACCGACACACAACACACCCAAGTATGTTAACCCATCACTAAAGGTCTAAACTCCCACTATGCCAGTACTGCTAATGACTGTCGCTGCTAAGCTCTCGAGCACCCCTACTTCCTATTGGTGCTGCCAATGCTTCGTATACTACTGTTATTACTCTAATATTGTTGCTGCAACTACCAACAGTGCAAACATGCCGCCCCTCCTTCCACTCGAGCCATCACAGGTCTGAAAAAACCCTTCATTGCTACTACCTCTTCATGCCTATTGTAGTGTTGTTCTTAGCCCAAGTCTGGATAGACCTGACACTTCTCCCTCTCCTTCACTCCACTGTTATCCACATCATGATACACACATACACCCAAACTCCCTTATATATATATATATATATATATATATATATATATATATATATATATATATATATATATATATAGGTACACACACACACACACACACACAAAATAGCAAATATTTGGTGTGCATACTCAAGTATCACACAATAGCTCATGATACGCTTATGATACACTCATCAAACCTCAAGATACTCTCCCCAAGCTCAAGAAAAACAACTAGAATACTATATATAGTATATATAACATATATTATAGCTATTCAAATGCAATAAATAGAATTTGGCATGCAAGAACCTACTACACATGCAAATATCCTTCCTACGATATCGTATCACATCGTATCATGATACGCCCTCCTTGTATCCAATTGTGGACCTTCTCACACTCACAAATCCTGAACCTAATCCTAAAATAACTAAAACAAATATGCCTACCAATACCTAGTAGTCCAAATTCAATTTTTTTCTAATTTGGCCACAAAAGTCAATGTAACTATAATAATAGGCCTCATAAGAACCTAGTTCTTCTCCCTATGGCTAGTCCTTAGTTATGAAAGGGTTTCTAAGGGTCTAATACTATAAAATAATTATAAAATTGAAGAAAAATAGAGATTATACCTATTGGGAGTCAAATCCTAATGAAACTCCTCCGGGTGGATACAAAATATACAAAAGCTCCTAGAATCTCCTCTCCAAGTAGTGCTCCTTGCAATCCTAGGCCTCCTTGATGATGAAAATGAGTAGAAAATAAGGTAAAATTGATATAAATTTGGTAGGGGTTGGTCTCAATTTGGGGAAAAATAAATTATGGCTAAATGAACTAATAAATAAAGAGGAGAGAGACTCTCCCCTCCTAAAATAGGGCCAGCCACACACCCCCTCCTATTGGCTATATACATAGTCCAAAATACCCCTATTAATATGTCATGAAAGGTTAATTAATTATGGGAAAGGTTCTAATCCAATGGAAAGAATATTATATTCATTCACCTTACTAATGAGTCAAAAAATGACTAACTAATTAATTGAACTAATGATCATGTCAAGTCTAGTTGGGTCCACTAACACCTAGTCCATTCCAATCTAACTAACACATGCACCAATACCAAGCCTAAAATAAATATATATATAAATATAATATAATATCAATAATACAAAATAACAAAAATATCCCTCTGAAAAAGTGATGGTTAAAATACTACCCTCCTTAGAAAAATTTCGTGCTCGAAATTTAAGGGAGGAGCTAGCATTAGAACAGTACAAGCACGATCAAGAAAAAAATGCGTACCCCACGACTCTAAGATAAAGTAATGCTCAAACATCTCCTCTCCTAGGAATATCACCTAATCATGATGTTCCACAAAATCTTGATTCCTTATTACACTAATCTTGAAGCTTCTAGTACAAATCTTTACACTGTTCTTGGTACATCAACTTCTATCATACCCCTCTAATCTATCTTTCCAACATTAAAATAATGAAGCTCCTTGTAAGTCCACTCTCCCTTATCCATCAATCTTTTTCCTTGTCATTTTTAGTTAATCCTATGATCTTCTGTCATCAATTGCAAACTCGTGTAAGATGTAGTTATCTCAGATTTGTCAGTCTCGTCCATAGAAGAGTCCGTCTTTCAAAATTCAATTTCTCTTTAAGTTTTCAAATCCATCGTATCAATTTCAAGATTGTATCTATTTGTATATTCTTTCCAGTCAAAATATATCGTACCTCATTTTATTTGCTTTTCATCTACTATCCTCCGGTATTTGGTAATTGAATTCTTATTCAACTATTTTACCACCAATGTTCCTCTTTTATAGTTTTGTCCTTTAATTTTGCCTCAATTCGTATCCTAGAAATTAAGTTATCTTAACATACAGTTCTTATTATTTCAAAATTTACCATGTTCCATTAGGCAAGCTCGAATCGCAATTTCGTGTTTGATCGAATTATTATTTCCTTCATCACTCTAGAATACTCTCATCATTCTCACTTTCACCTACCTTGCCTCTAATCTAATTTTTCTCTCTATTGAATATGCATATACTATAAATCCATAAAAAAATTATACCAATTTCTATTTGACCAAAACTTATCTTAGTTATTCTTCAATTTTTCTCAACCTGTAAGCCACTGAAACTCAATATTTACCACGATTTTTAGCACCATAAAATTTGAATCCTCAATTGTATTCATTATCCCTCGTCAATAGATTTACTAAAATAAGATTCTCAAGATAAACATCGCCCTCGTATACTTTATTAGTCCTCAATACCACCTTAATTTGCACCATCTACTATTAAACAATACCTCCTTTCTTTGAGGTTTATATCCGCTTTGGCTTCAAACTTAATTTTACGCTATCAATCTTCAATTTTAACATTGATGTTTTGATTCCCCAAATATTATTTCTTCCTGTAAAATCACTCTATTGATGTTGTCCAGTTTCTCTTTAGAGTTCTATCCCTCCAATACTTCGGACCTATGAAGTTCTATCTTAAGTGTTCATGCATTCATTTCCATCGTCAAATCTTTCTTTATTATCTTTTATACCCATTCACGATTTCCACATGTCATAGACCTTGCAATCTCTACCAAGAGCTCCACCTATGAACTACCCCTTGAAATATCCTAAGAAGGATGGCACAACTAAGATAGACAATAACATAGTCAAACTGGTAAGGCAAAATATTGTAATAAACCTAGTATGAATTAAGGCAAGAACGAAGTCAACGGAAAGACATAATAGATGGTAGAAAACATTGTTCTAGAATATCTGCTCGATCCTCCTCAAAATTAACTGATTTTGAAAGATACACCAATATGATTCCCATGATCCATCATCAAACTCTAAAATTTTCAAATTCCTTGACTTGTGTTTTCAACTAGATCCATAACCTTCAAGTCAAAATTTATATCCTCTATTCAAGTTCAATCCTTTCATTTTAATCTCGAGTTATTCTTTGTATTCCTCAAATTCCCTAAACTTTCATTGTTAATATTTTTATTAATTTCTTATTTTCTTCATCAATAATATATTCACTAATTTAAACCTTGATATCAAAATATTTATAATCTTTCAATCTTCATTTAACAATTTAACCTTATGATTTGAAAAACTCCTCAATTCATAATCTTTGTGTCAATTATCATTTTCAATCTAAATTTATATTCAAGAGTCAACGATCCCCTATTTCACTTATTTACAAGTCCCTAGTTTCAATGTGCAACTCTATAGGACCATCATGATAACTCCCGATTCATATAGTTAAGTTTTAATTTGTGTCATCATTCTCAATACCTCATAATTCCTACAAATATCTACTTCAAATCTCAAAGCGTTTAAAATGTATCCTCTTGTACCCCCTCTAAATTTATATCCTTGAAGAGTCATTTACGTCACAAGAACGATAATCCTCCGATCTAAATGTTATACTTGCTATCATTCTCCATTCACTATATATTAATATAAGCATCATACTATCATCGTCAATTAACTCTCAAGAGTATCATAATGTCATCATTTTTATTCATCGTTATGACTAAGATATTATCAAAAATATATCAAAATTCTAAATTAATCACTTTTCTTTATACAAAGTTAGAGGCATTGTATCCTCTGAGTCTCCTACCATGCAACATTTTTGCTTGCATCCCCCTCCACCATGTTGAAAGTTGTCATTTTTGGGGATATAGTTGAGCAGACAATGAGTTTCAAAGGAATAAGAATTCAAATATTTATAAGAAATAACATATATTCAAGAATCAAGTGAGTATAGAGATTTCCTAGATGTGATTGAGTATTCACTCATCATAGTATTATATATCTTATATTCTATCGTAGGCTCACAGTAGTACAACTAAACCATTGCACTACAACGATATCGCACTAATTGTGAAGTATGACCTGCATTGGCCACCAGAAAAAATGTGTCACGATCCGTACCCAGATGTAAGGGCACGAGTAAGTAAGCAACGTCCAGTCTACACCGCATCATCGGCGGTAGAACGTTGTCTAGGTCAATAATACTATCTAATCATCTCACACAATAATATATGTAACCTGTTAATGATATCTCAACTCTATACGGAGGACAAAATGATAATATATAATGATAATCAATACTCAATCACAATAATCTATATGGAAGAAATGGCACAATATCAATAAAAGAATAGAAATCACAAAGTCACAAGCTAGAATAGTCACCTCCAATATCCAAGTCTATGAGTCTAGCAATAATCACAATAAATCTAAAGTATCAATGACAACTCAATGTCTAAAAACTGGAGACATATCCAATACAATAAGAAAAAAACTATCTAAGGCTCAGCTATAACTAGTTGAGCCTCCTCAACAACTGGTACTGGCTTCTCCTGTACTACGGGTGCTACCTCAGCTAGCTCTCCATCATGTGGGCCATAATATGTAGGACATCAGTCCTCTAAGTAATCATCTAAAAAATATATCCAATCAGGATAGAGCAAAGTTCAACCTAATAGTAGTTCCAATAAATGACAGAAGTTATGAAACAGTAATAGCAATAAAAATAAATGATGGAGAGTAACTGAGATAAATAACGTAACTACTAGAGAGAATATCATGGAAGGTAATGGAATAAATAACTCAGAGCAATATGATAGGAATCATCAATATATGAATTGGAAGTAAAATAGAACTATAAAAATAAGTGCCTTGAAATATTAGTACGATATATGATCGGCTTGGGCCTAGCACGGTCTATAAATAAAGTAAACTAGCTCAACCATACGTGAAGTGCATGATCGGCTAGTTGTCATAGTCTACACTACAGCATGGGTCCTGAGAAATGATGCAAATCGATGTCTGAATTGGTGTCACACTCACCTATATATGAAATTACATATCATTTGGTGTATTGGAATGATAAATATGCTAAAATAAACTAAAACATAATTTCTAGGTCAAACTAGGCTGATACCTTGATTTTAGGTTCAAATCTAACTTCTAAGTTGATTACAAGGCTAAACTAGGTAATTCTAGGTGATACTAGGTTATACCTAGGTTTCTAGGTTCAACGTAGTTAATATAGAGATACTAGGTATCACAACTCTCTCTCTCTCTCTCTATATATATATATATATATATATATATATATATATATATATATAATCTTAATATCCTAGCTAATACACAATACCTTAACTCGATACTCATAATACCGAACACCTATTACCTTACCCTTACTTAACTTGCCAATTGATATCTAGATATTAATGTATCACTCCTCATTGTGCATCACATAGCTACACAACACCTCACTCATACTATACTTCAATCCATACCCACAATACAACAACTAACACCTACTAAGACAATGTGAATACCCTACACTAATATCTGTTACCTTGGTATTAAGGTTAACTCTAAGTCCAATTCTAGTACCTTAATACCAACACTACACTAAATAACAGTCACTACCTCATTATCCTAATTGTTGTCCTCCCTCTCCCAGCATTAATACCTAAACCCAGTGCTAAATATCCTTGCACTGCACCACATATAGCAAGTAATCTGCTGTATCACCTCACCCGCAGATCTATCTAACCCACACTCAACACATGCAAGTATGTTAACCCCTTACTCAAGGTCTGAACTCCCACCCCTCATATGCCAGTACTGCTAATGACTGTTGCTGCTAAGCTCTCGAGAACCCCTACTTCCTATTGCTGTTGCCAATGCTTCTTATACTACTTCTATTGTCATGCCCCAGTACCGAAATACGAAGATGGACATGGCCAGCTCCCCCGTACAAGGTATAAAATATCGTACGACGGTCACTACTGTAACTAGACAAAGAGGTGTATACTACAAGCAAGTCACTTAGGGTCATATAGAACATCTAATGTCTTAATCAGTCAAGTAAGAATAGTAAATATAGAACATGTATGACAAGGAAGTAAGGCATCCCAAACGCCAAAAACTCCAAAAATCAAAAATTTATTTTCCCCATAAAAACTTTATTTCAACTCCAAATCAAGTGAACCAAAAGCCAAAATGCCTGAAATAGAATGATCAATCACCCACAAAAACTAGTTTTTTAAAATATCATATTTTAATAGATCAAAACGAAGAAAAACTTTTAAAATCCATGAAAACTCTTAACTAAAAATGCAGATATATTCACCCATCAAAACCGAAAACTCCAAGGATTAAAAGTGCTTAGAATCATAATGTACACATATTAGACTAATAAAATGCAAGATAAAAGCAAGAATTAAAATCTTGAGTTTTTTCATGTCATGCAAGGTGTACTTGCCTAGAAATAAAAGAAAGAGGAAAAAAATGAAGAATGAGGGAAGAGAGAGAAAGAAGTTAGCTTATATAGCTATGATTGAGGTTTGGACTATGGGTTCTCTCGTGACTAAACTAACCCAAAAATTAAACCAAGAGCCAAGTGAACCAAAGAATTGGTCTAGTCTCCATGACATGCAACCTAATTAACCATGCAAGCAAAAAATAATATAAGCAGGAAAACTAATATGTTCCAAATACATGTATCGGGAACGGGGAGTAACAACTACTAGTGATGTTACTCTAATGTTGCTGCTACAACTGCCTACAGTGCAAACATGTCCCCATCCTTCCACTCGAGCCATCACAAGTTTGAACAAACCCTTCACTGTTGCTACCTCTTCATGCCTACTATAGTGATGTTCTTAACCCAAGTCTGGATAGACCTGACACTTCCCCCTCTCCTTCACTCCACTGTGATACACACCATGATACACACATACACCCAAACTCTCTAATCTAGTCAACTAAATAGCAAACACTTGGTGTGCATACCCAAGTATCACATAATAGCTCATGATACGCTTGTGATACACTTATCAAACCTTAAGATACTCTTCCCAAGCTCAAGCAGCACAACTAGAATACTATATATAGTATATATAACATATATTATATCTATTTAAATGCGATGAATAGAATTTGGCATGCTAGAGCCCACTACACATGCAAATATCCTTCCTATGATACCGTATCATGACGTATCGTGATACACACTTCTCGTATCCAATTGTGGACACACTCACACTCAAAAATCATGAACCTCATTCTAAAATCACAAAAGAAGCATTCCTACAAACACTTAGTAGTCCAAATTTAGATTTTCTCCAATTTGGCCCATAAAAGTTAATGTAACTATCACAATAGGCCTCATAAGAACCTAGTTCTTCTTCCTATATGTAGTTTTTAGCCATAGAAGGGTCTTAAGGGTCTAATACTATAAATTAACCATGAAATTGAAGGAAAATATGGATTATACCAATTGGGAGTAAAATTCTAATAAAACTCCTCCGAGTGGACTCGAAATGGACACAAGCTCCTAAAATTTTCTCTCCAAGTAGTGCTCCTTACAATCTAAGATCCTAGGCCTCCTTGATGATAAAAATGAGTAGAAAATAAGGTAAAAATTGAGGTAAATTTGGTGGGGGTTGGTCTCAATTTGGAAAGAACAAATTATGGCTAAATGAACTAATAAATGAAGAGGAGAGAGACTCTCCCCTCCTAAAATAGGGCCGGCCACACACTCCCTTATATTGACAATGTACATGGTTCAAAATACCCCTATTAATATGTCATAAAAGGTTAATTAATTAAGAAAATTAATTATGGGGAAGGTTCTAATCTAATAGAAAGAATATTCTATTCATTCACATTACTAATGAGTCAAACAATGACTAACTAATTAATTAAACTAATAGTCATGTCAAGTCTAGTTGGGTCCACTAACACCTAGTCCATTCCAATCTAACTAACACATGCACCAATTCCAAGCCTAAAATAAATATACATATAAATACAATATAATATCAATAATGTGAAATGATAAAAATATTTCTCTAGAAAAGTGATGGTTACATGTAGTACCAATGGACTCATCTCAGAAATAAAGAAGACTGAATAAAAGTAGAACAAATAGCTATAGAGAAAGATAAGCTGGTAAGTGATAAGGAAACTTAGGAACTACTCAAAGTCGGAGCCACAACTCTTAAATCAAACAAGGACTAGAATTGTAGATCTTTTTTCGAGCAGAACTTAGTCCCTGGCTAATCACCGACACTTAAGACAGAGTGCGAGCATATAAGTACGCACAACCAAAAGAGTACGACCAAGCATTTTTTATAGCTAGCTACAATTAACTAGCTAGGGTTATCACAAGTCTTAATTACTAAAAAAAATGCAAGTTGAGAAACTTCACTACTACCAGCACTGCAGAAAATCCAGATGGCCAATGGTACGCTTGTCTAGTAAAATTATGTAGCACAATAAAGACAATGACAGCTAAAAAGATTGAAAACATAAACATAAACATAACCGTATGGCTGAAATATATACATATAGGCACCACAGTGCAACATAACACATATAATGAGGTGAACCGCAGCTCAGCAACAATACTTGTCTTGTCTAAATAGAAATCAACACTTATCTTGTCTAGTAGTGACGTAGCACATGCCACTTGGTAGGTCATGGAGCCCTTGCCTAGTAGGGTTGACCCATGCCTCATGGCGCCCTTGGGTATCTGGGTAGCCGGTAGTGTGAATGTTCTTCCCTCCCAATGATCTATATTAGTTTACTAGTTTATTATCTTATCAGATTTATTTTCGATTCTCAAGTTAAGGACACTCGAGAATCGTCCTAAAAGGATGAGCTATGGGCATGAGTAATTCACAAGACGTTATTGGCGAATGTTCTTGTAACTCATATTACGCGATACATTGGGCAATACTCACACTCGATTGCCTAATTCCAATATGTAATAGATTAAACACACACAAAATATTATATGGTATCGAGAAGAACTTGGACTTACGTCAAGCATATGGGGAAACCAACTTCCCAAATATATATAAAATCACATCATTACACTAAGGAATCAAAACATTCAAAGAAAGAAGCGAAAATGAACTAAAATGGGCAAAAACGGACAAAAATAGCCCAAATAGGCCTAAAAAGCCTAATTCAGATAATCTGGCGGATTATCGCGGATTACCGACGGATCATCCATCATGAAACAACATATTTTTGGACCATTTTTTGGATCATTCGTCGGATTTTCGTGGATTACCGTCGGATCATCCGAAACTGCACAGCAGCCCAAACTTGGAATTTTACTAAAACTTGTTTCGGCCATAAAAACTTCGTTTTAACTCAAATTTCGAATTTTCAAATGTCAAAATTAAATAAAATTAAATTTCCTACCATGAGAATATTAGTTTTCACAGATTTTGAGTTTTGAAAGATGATAACCATGAAATACTCCATAAAATAGTTTTTCGGGAGCAGAAAATCAAAACTAACGACCAAAACAAAAATGTCATATGCAAATGATGTAAACAATTTGAAGAAAAAACATTTTGACTATATTTAAGCATAAATACCGTAGGAAACAAAAATACAAGAAATATATGTTGTCACTTTAAGCAAGATGTATTTGTCTAAGGTCGAGATCCCAGCCTAATTATTTTACTCCACCACCAAGAGAGGTTCAGAAATCACACTCTTATGCCTCAAGGCCAAGCTCCAAGCTAAAAGTCCAAGCAAGAACTTTGGAGAGTAAAGGGAGAGAGAAGAAAAATGAAGATAGAGAGAGAGAGAGAGAGAGAGAGAGAGAGAGAGAGAGAGAGAGAGAGAGAAGAGAGAGAAACGAGAGAGGAGAGAAAATCAAGTGGTTTATATAGAAGTCAAAAATTAATCGTGACCGTTGGATCTGCCATATCAGCGATCCACGTCACGATCTAAATCAATCTCATACACTCAAAAGAAAACCAAGAAACCACTAGATAATATGGTGATTCAGAACCAAGAAACCAATGGATAATAGAGTGAACCGAACACTATTCACAAAATATCCAAAGATAAAATATCTCCGGATGGATCATCCGGCGGTGTTCTACGGAATGCCGATGGATCATCAGAAGGAAGAAAAAAAAATTCTATTTCGAATTTTTTTTATGATTCTCCATTCTACGCATAGGTCCTAACACAGATTTATGGCAATGTCAAAATGTATTCTACTGGTCCAGGATAGTCTCACATAATAAAACGAAATCATAAATACTATAATACAATAAAGGAAACACGAAATACATCATAATATTATTTTATAATTTTTTTTAAATATCCAAAAATCAGAAATACGAAAACTGGAAATGAATGTGACAGTGTAGAATGGTTGGAAGAATTAGGGTTTACTCATCATCATCATCAACACACTCTCTCCCTCTTCTTATGGAGGTACATAGTAAGAGAGAGAGGGGAGAGAAGAGAAGAGAGGAGAGGAGAGGAGAGAGAGAGAGAGAGAGAGAGAGAGGAACTGAACCTTCTTCTTCTTCTTCTTCTTCTTCTTCTCTTCTTTTTCCAGTCGATTCCCAATCCAGCGTTTCAGAAATTGCGAGAAAGAGAGAGAATGTACTATTTTTCATGGAATTTATTTTCTATGGACTGGACTAGAATTATTTTCCAGAATTTGACAAGAAAATATGAAAAATGATAAATTTTTAAAAAATAATTTTATAAAAAATATAAGCTATCAAACATACGTATTGATGAAAAATTTATGATGAAATTAGTTTTCATGAAATAAATGGTTAATGAAACACAGCCTAAATGTTGGGGACCAAACACGGCCGGTCATCTTTACCCTTTTTGCCAAAAACAGTGACGGTAACGGCAAACTCCAACGGTAGACACCTGGGTCCTAAACAGAACCAAACTTGACCGAAAATGAAAGTTCTGATGAAACATAGCTGCCATCCAAGCTGTAACTTAACGGATATTCAATTGACTTGATAATCTTTGTCTTTACAAGTTATACATAGTTTTTATGAATTAAATAATTAACACTACACCAACATTTTGTTTTGTTTTTCTTCGTCTTTCTCCTTTCTTCCTCTTCCTCTTCCTCTTCCTCTCTTTCTTTTCTTCTCCGTCTCTTCTTCTTCTCTCAACCTCTCGAATTACAGCTTCAATCCATCCCTAATTTCTTCACCATGGCGATGCTGCTGGAGGAGCTAATCCGTTCCATTGAGCTCTGGCTGAGGCTCTCCAAGAAATCGACCCCCGTCGTGAACCCTAATCTCGACCCGGTGATCCTCGTCCCCGGAATCGCCGGGTCGATACTCAACTCCGTCGACGACGACGGGACGGAGGAGAGGGTCTGGGTCCGCGTTCTTCGTGCGGACCACGAGTTCAGGTTGAAGATGTGGTCGCGATTCGATCCTTCCACTGGTAATTGCTCTCTGTAAAATTATCGAATAACATCGTACGTAGGTTTATGAGGAAATTTCGACTTTTCCATATATATATATATATATATATATATATATATATATATATATAATGTTCACGTGTATTAGTAATTTTTTTATAAATGAATTTATTATAGATACTGTTGTCCAGTGAAATTGAACTCACACAACCAAGAAGAATGCCGTCCACCTTAACCACTTGTGTTAGATACGTTTAATTATAATTAGATAACATTAGATAGTTAAAGAAATAGTTAGTTTTTATAAAAATAATTAATGGAGGATTTCCAAATAGCTTATATGGCTCAATTTGAGCGGTTACCAAGCCACCTTATATATAATAATAATAATAATAATAATAATAAAAATCCTAATGGTTCTAGCGGCAACGACGGCAATCTCCCAGGCAATCGCAGGCGGCCAAAGGAGCAGCCGGACGTGGGATCCAGGTGATCGGGCTTGGGAGGAGGAGGCAGGGGGATGGTCTACGGTGGTTAGGAGGAGGAGAACGCCTAACAAGGGAGGCGCCGCACAGGGAGTTCGAGAGTTGGGAGGAGAACATGGACGGGTGGTAGTAGAGTCGGGAAGGTCTAATGGGGAAGGTGGATCCACCGGAGGGTAGAGGGGCGACATACGGCAGGCAAAATAATGGGGGCGCTACTGCTCCCAAGAGCAATAATGATCGAGATCAACAACAGGCTCATGACAGAGGGAAGGAGAGGGCTTGGGTACGGGTTGACAAGGAGAGACCGCAGTCGACTCCGAATAGGACGTCGGACCAGATGCTGTCGACAGGGGTCGGCAGATCATGGGCCGACTTGTGTCGATCAGCGAATCGTCCCTCGTCGACACCATGGAGATATGTTGAACCGAAAGTACTGGAGGATAACCGGAGAGTTGCGGAGATCACCGAGGAGGATCTTGCGGAGACGACGGAGTATTGGAAAAACACACTAATTGTCTATGTATTGCGCGATCGGCCGTTCTACAGTCAGTTCAGAGCTTACGCAAATCGAGTCTGGCGGCCACGTGGAAGCATGGAGGTCTACTCACGAGAAAATGGCTTCTTTTTTGTCAGGTTTGGACTGCATGAAGATATGGAACATATTCTTAATGAGGGGCCATGGACTTTTGACGGCAGGCTCATTATTCTTAATGAATGGCGACTTAACCACAAATGTGAGCGGGAACTATTACACACCGTACCAGTATAGGTGAGGTTTCCACATCTCCCGACCCCATATTGGAGCGAGCCAATCATGATGAAGCTTGCTAGTTTAATAGACACACCACTTAAGCCGGACGAGGCTACATCATCCAAGGCAAGGATTATCTACGCACGAGCTTTTATGGAGATTAACGCCTCCAAACCCCTACCGGAGTACATAGAGTTCACCTTACCTGATGGAGAGGTGCTGACCCAGGTTGTCGAGTACGAATGGGTCCCCCCAATTTGCAAAAAATGCCTATGCTTTGGACATACGAGTCGACTATGTCCCAAGCCAGAGGGGGCCCCTCCCACGCCAGAGGACCCTGCATCTTCAGCCGACCCCAGTGGTTCAAGTGGTGATGGAGGATACCCTAACCCGGCGGTATCAATGGGAGACGATGTAGACCGGATGGAGGAGGAAGCATATATGGCTCAGCTAGGAGACGAGGGGATCAATCCCAAGTGATAGTAGTCCACCACACTACACGACGGGAGGATGGGAGCAACAAGGAGAGGGGGGATGGGTCGGGATCACCTATCGACCAAAACACGAGGACTTCCGGACAAGGGAGCACTTCAGGTGAGCAGCTTGGGGAAGAGGGCACCATTGGAAGACCGGACCACAGATGGGGAGCACACGACAGGAGACTCGTTCGAGGGAAGGATGGTACCATTCGTAGGGCAGCACACAATGGCTACGAGGAGGCAAACAAAATTGGCTGAGATATCCCGAGGTGGTAGTGGACAAACTCATACTATGCCGAGCCATGCAAGGAAACGACGCCAATCAGTGCACCGCAGAGAGGGTAAGGCAGCTCAGGCTACAGGGAGTAGTTACTTGGAGACAAGAGGTATTGTGCGAGGACAACCCTAATTGGCAGCTCCTGGTCAGGTCCGACCCACCAAAAGTGGATATGCATACAGGCACGATGCTTCGATTTCGATCCGAACTCACCAATGACCTTGGAGCGAGTTTGGAGGAGGATATTGGTCAAGCCCAATGTTACCAGGATCGTGGGTCGCTTTGGTACGTGGTACGGGTACGAGTACGCGATACGGTACCTCAGCCGGTACGCGGTGCGGTTGGGATAGGCTTATTCGGTACGCTATTTGGGTTGCTGTTCGTTTTTATCTGGGTCGTCTTTTGTACCATATACAATTATATAGAAGTATACACCAAATATCATAAGTTCATAACTAAAGCCATCAAAATCCAAGTGAAGGAAGGCATAAATAATATTCTTGTAACTAAACCAAATATCATAAGTTCATAACCAAAGCCATCAAAATTCGGGTCGCTAAATTTGACGAACGGGTCACTCGTTCGTCCCAATTTGTGGGACGTAGGGAGAGTTGGCGAATTAGGCAACTATGGTCAAGACAACCAAATTATTTAATGTCCATATTAACATGGAATACACGCGACACTTGCTCGCTCGGTAGATGGAGAGAAATGAAAGGTTTAGTTAAGAAGACTCAGAGTTCAATAGCGGCGTTTCTTGAAACTAAAATCAAATCTGGAAAGATGATATCTAGGAGACCATATTTCTGGCACCAATTCAACAATTTGGAGATAAGCGGGGTGGCCCGAATTTGGCTAATATGGGATAGCAGAGTTTGGACATGTAATCTTATTTTAATTACTGACCAGATTATTGCCTGCCGTTATTCCAACCCAGGTGGTTTTTCTTTCATTTATGGTGCTAAATATTGGCATAATGACCGTCGGCTACGTGATACGTTATGGCAAGATATTATCCTCTTGAGTAACATCACAGAAATCCAGTAGCGTATTCCTTTGCTGCTAATAGGAGATTTGAACGCGCTATTGTTCCGACAGAAAAAGGTGGGAGGGCGCCAAGTTCCTGATAGTATTATAGCGGATTTCCAACAGTGCCTGGTGCAGGCGAGCTTAAAAAGCTTGGAGTGAACTGGCCATGTCTGGTCTTGGAGTAATCGAGCAATCAACCATCGCATTGTTTGCCAATTGGACAAAGATCTTGGCAATAGTCGATGGTTTGCAACTTACCCATCGACTGTTGCGGAGGGTCTCCCCCCTTCAACAAGTGACCACACCCCTATATTGGTGCGACTTACATCCCCCACAGCCGCCCGAGGAAGACCGTCCATATTTAATAACTCGTGGCCGGTGTCAGAGGGTTACGAGGAAGCTGTACGGACCGGCTTAGGGACTCAGATCCGGGGCAACATTCAGTTTCGCCTAACACAAGCTTTGAAGAATGTGAAGCGTGCCTTGCGACGGTGGCTGGCGTCAAAGTCATGTACGGATCTGGATCAGGAAGGCGGCCGGTTGCGGGAAGCCCAGGAGTGGCTGCGACAGTACCCTCAGGACCCATTGGCGGTCAGGACATAACGTGAACTCCTGGATCATGTTCGGGTGCTACAACAACGGGAGGAGATACAACTGGCACATCGAGCAAAGTGTGCATGGCTCAAGGATGGTGACCGGTGTAGCAAGTTCTTTTATGACATTATCCGAACGAGACAGCACCGTAACGACATCTGTAAAATTATTAATGAAGAGGGTTGGGAGGCTACGTCAGATCAGGAGGTCCAGGAAGCAGCGCTCAATTTCTATAAATTATTATACAACCAAGAAGGTTATCAGGAAGAATTTTCGACGATAATCTGCAAGAAGAGAGTAACGGTGAGAGGGAATCAACGACTCCTCTCTCCTGTTAGCCTGGAGGAATTAGAGATCGTTATCAAGGAGACTGACCCTAACAAGGCACCAGGATCGGATGGCTTCAATAGTAAGTTATTTCAAGTTCATTGGAATGATATTAAGTTTGCTATTGTAGACATGGTACATGATTTTTTCACTAATGGGAGGCTGCTAAAGGAGATGAACCACACCTTCCTCACGCTCATCCCTAAGAAAGAGGGGGCGACCGCACTCTCTGACTTTTGACCAATTGCTTGCTGTAATTATCTCTACAAAATTATCATTTCGCTAATGTGCCGACGAATGGAGGAGGTTATGCAAGAGCTGATCTTATCTAATCAGGCTGCTTTTATCAAAGGTAGGTTGATTGTTGAAAACAGTCTGTTGGTACATGAGATGGTTCGAGGCTTTAACAAAGTGGGTGGTAAGAAGGCGTGTCTGAAGTTAGATTTGCGAAAGGCCTATGATATAGTGAATCGCGCGTTCGTGTGCCATCTGATGGATGCTATGGGATTTGATCCAAAATGGGTAGGGCTGATTCGTGAGTGTATATCGACCCTATCTTTTTCAGTGTTTATAAAGGGACAGCCTCATGGATTCTTCTCCAGCAATAGAGGTTTGCGACAAGGGGATCCTCTCTCTCCGTATTTATTCACAGTGGTCATGGAATATTTTACATGTCTTATGGATCTGGCAGTGGAAAGAGGGCAGATCATTCCACTCTACAAAGAGGTCATTCCCAGGGTGTCTCATCTGATTTATGCGGACGACTTACTAGTTTTTCTAGTTCCGTCCAACAAGGGGCTCGGCAACTTAGAGCTTCTCATCGAGGAGTTTGGAAGATACTCGGGACTCCAGATGAACAAGGAGAAAATAAAATTTTATTTTAGTAGGCACTGTCCTAACCAGGGAGAGCTGACTGACATTCTACAAGTGGATAAAGGAGTTCTTCCAGTTAAATACCTGAGACTCCCACTGTCCATCAATTATGGCCGTGCACATGAATGCCAAAGTCTTGTGGAGTATGTACAGAGACGTATTGAAGGGTGGCAAGCTCAGTGTTTATCCTTCGGCGGAAGTATTGAGCTAATTCGGTCAGTGATCACTACTGTAGCATCCTTTTGGCTTCAGACCATCCTGCTCCCAACTGCAACAATACGTAAAGTGGAGAAAATGTGCGCTGACTTCATTTGGAGAGGGGGTATACACACTATTGCGTGGAAGGATCTGTGCCGGCCAAAAACTGAAGGAGGTGTAGGATTGCGGTCTCTATCTTCCCTTCGCACGGTTGCAGGTATGAAAATGACATGGAGCTTCCTCACAAGTAACTCGCTGTGGGCAGAGTGGATGCGCAATCGCTACCTCAAGCAGAAATTTTTTTGCACCCACAAGATGGACAATAATTTTTCAGTGGTCTATCACCATAAGGCCCTAAAACTCATCACCATCCATATCATTGTCTCCATCACCAACACTATCCATAGATTTGTATCCTTATTTATCTTGCTCTCCAGCTCCTTAAATATAAACCCAATCATCATCTTCCTCATATGCCATTAAAGTAGAAGGTCGAGATTTATAAGCTCTTATAAATTGATCTTGTATCAATGTTCGAGATATCTGATATTAGGTTTTGAGTTATCCTATGTCGGATATCGAGGATATATCAAAGTTATATTCTATGTTGTGAAAAACGCGTTTAAGTGACACTTAAGCACTGCTTAAGCGACTTTTAGAATTAGGGTGCTTCGCTTAATGAATTCCCCCCCCCCCCCCCCCCCAGAAAAGCGATCAACGCTTAGGTGTCGCTTAGTAGCGTCTCGCCTAACGCTTTTTTTATAAACCAAACCGAAGCTTTTGTTATTTACATAGTTGGATAGTTGGAAAACTTTAAGTTAGAATTTTAGAGACTTAACTTTTATGTTTGATGGTATTTTGATGAATATGTAGTATGTCTGCATTGTGTGGCTTGTAGTTTGTATTTTGATTCTAGTATTTATATTGTTACTTTGCTTGATTGATAATTTGTATTGTTATTCATGCATATACTAGTAGAATTATATGAAAAAATATTAAAATTTATGTGTATATAGAGTATTTTACATGTAGGAGCAAAAAAAAAAGTGAGGTGCTAACTAAACCGCTTACGTGCCCTTAAGCGAGGCGACAACCTCGTGGCGTCGCCTTACGCTTAATACAACATAGGATATATTGAAATATCATATATCAATAAATATATTATATATACTAAATATCCTATCAAATTCAAATTTCTAAATGTGCTAAACACTCTAAATGTCCTAAAAGGCTGACCCTAGTAACTAACTGCTTAAAAATATATAACATAACATCATAACATGGTAACAAACTAACATTTATAACTTACAAGTACAGAAAAAAAAACTAGTAATATTAATAATATCGTATCAAAAACCTATTAACCCGACCCAACCCGACTTTAGGACACTTATTAACCTCTAATATATGATACTTACATATATTGGGAGATATAAACCAATATATCGAATTTCGGCCGATGTATCGACCACATTTTATCAAAACGATATTTATGGCCGATATACATCTGTGTAGGCCAAAAACCTGTATATCAGCCGATATCATCGATATCGGTATCTATACATTGTCTTGTATTAAGAATACGTTCTTTAGCTGCATGAGCTCTAGTAACTGGTCAAAGTCAAGGAGTTCTCTCCAAACACACCCTAATTTTCTACATCCTCCTTATCATCTATATGCCTCAAAAGGATTGGGTCAGATACATCACGACCGTCAAATCTCTTCTCAAGGTCCTATTGCACTTGTTGAATAATAAATAATTTCGGAGGCAATTGTCATTGTTGCTAACGATGCTTTTAGATATCAATTTCAAAATTCAAAGTAGTGTCTAACTAATAGCAGTGTTTACATGCTAAAAAATACTCTGTTTCCTATTGCAGCTCGATGCACTATAAGTGAGACTAAACACTCTAATGACAAGTTTGGAGATTTCGGATCTTCATGTGAAAATCAATCCACCAATCAACTGCTCAAAGAATAAAGAAATAAATTTATTTCTACCAAAAAGATTATGAATTGTACAAAATTCTACATTTAGATGGAGCTGCTATCGTCCTTGCCTTGTAGATATATGCCTTCCATAATAACTCTCAAATTTTTTTTTTGTATACAATCAATTCTGTGAGATTGTTGTCTTGGGAGAAGTATGCTGAACGAATCTCTGTGTGAAATCATATATTCCTATAAATACCTCATCTTTCTCAAGAAATGGATTTAAATAAAATATTCAGGATTCAAAAACTACCCATTGCATGCAATCGTCTATGAAGCTAAATCTCCCATAGTATATGTATGATCAAAATCACAAGTCTATATTTCTTCCCTCGCATAAAAAGACTTCCTTGACTCCGTCCGTTGCTTCATAAATATGCCCATAGTTGGTGTTTTAATCCTCATTAACCAGATAAGCAGGCACACTAAGGAGCCCGAGATCTTGAATTGATAGAAGATAGTGGACCGAAAAGAAGATATTACAACAATGGATGTCACCCTTTTACTTGTCACTACCTTTGCCTGTTGGGAATTCTTCCCCTCAATTAAATCTCTCTTAATCTCACTTTGTACTAGGTGAAAATTTTCAAAGAAAAGTAGTAGCTAACCTAGTTGTTGCATGCCTAATCAAATTCTTCTTCTTGGACAGCCCCTAAAGATACTCCTATCACTACCTCATCTTTCTCAATAAATGGATTTAAATAAAATATTTAGGATTCAAAAACTACCCAGTGCATGCAATAGTCTATGGAGCCGAATCTTCCATCACATATGTATGATCGCAATCACGTGTCTATATTTCTTCACACCCCCTCCCCCCCCTCCCCACCCCCCACCCCACCCCCACCCCCACCCCACCCCCCAACACACACACACACACACACACACACACACACACACACAAATAAAAAGGCTTCCTTGGGTCTGTCCGTTGCTTCATAAATATGCCTATAGTTGTTGTAATCCTCATCAAGCAGGCACACTAAGAAGATATCACAACAGTGGATGCCCCACCCTTTTACTCGTTGCTTCCTTTACCTATTGGGAACTTTTCCACTCAATTAAACATTTCTCTTAATCTCACTTCGTAATTGTGAAAATTTTCAAAGAAAAGTAGTAGCAAAACTAGTTGTTGCATGCCTAATCAAATTCCTCTTCTTGGACAGCCCCTAAAGATACTCATCAATCATTATGATTTTAAATATACCCCATCACTTCAACTGCCCTCTTGACTAACTTATGAACATTTGGTAATTTCATGATATTTACAAGAATCAAGTCTAGACAATGAGGAGCGCAAGGCATTCAGTACAAGCATCATCACTTTTGTTGTAAAAGTTATCCTACGAACAATTTCATGCGACTAGCTAAGCAGTCAAAAACGGTTATATATCGATTATATAACCGATATATAATGGTATCGGTCCTGGACCGATATTTTTTTGCAGAAATATCGGTAAAATATCGGAACCGATATTATCGGCCTATATGGCCGATATTGTTCGAAATATCGGTTTACAAAAAAATCGATTTCTCACGGTTTTGGTTTTGCTACAGAAAAACCGATATTGAATGATATGACATTTACATCAATGGAGAATGGAGATTACATCTTCTGCCATCAAAATCTTCATGCATCAAACTTATTCAGAAATGTAATTCCTCAAGTGGTCTCCTTTATCTTGGATCTCTTGGATTTCTCGACGATATGTATACTTTCTGCATATTTTATAATAGAGAACTATTAAGTGTATTGTTCATATATAAAAATTGTGTTAAAAATGCAAACCGATATTTACCGTTATAAAACCGATATATCTATAACTCTACTGGACCGTTATCATGAAAACACCGTTATTAACTGCATAGGCGACTAGTAACTCCAAAGTCCAACTAAGGGAAAACGGACATTGAATCGCGGCTTCGCGAAAGCATTCAGAATGATATATACGACTTTCACTCTCGATTCTGAGGACGAGACACTAGGAAAGAAACTAGTACATAAGATATTTACCTTCGACCTCCGTATGGGTTGGGTGCCCCACTCCGTTAACGCCTATGTCGAGGCATTTCTGAAAATGTCCACACCCGAACGCTATCTTCGCAAGATCCTCTGTTTCTCTCTCGTCCTCCACAAGGAAGAGCTCCCATACTTCTTAGTTACTTCTTAGTTACAGGTAGATGCAAAAGAGGAATAAATAGAGATATTTTCTTCTCTTTCTTAGAGGATGATATTTTCTTTCTTTTCATTCTCTAAAGGGAATTGCAATTGCCAATGAGATTTTTATATCGTTTCCGGATTTTCAAGGTGGGTATCAAAACTATCCTCAATTTATTACTTAAAAAAAATAAAATTTATGTATAATTTTGGTAACCCACTTTGAAAATCCGTGGGCATTGTAAAAGCTTCCTTGGCAATTACAGTTTCCTTCTCTAAAATGAATGAATGAATCGTGATTCTCCTTTATTCTCTTGTAAGGAAGTCCTCATGGGCCTTCCTGTATATGCGGGTTATTTAGTAATAGGGTCTCACATGATAGTTGAAATTAGGGTTTGGGTCTTCAAAGTGTCCTGCAGACTTTGAGTCTCGAAATCATTGTTTACGTAGGCTAGTGAACAGTGATTTCGAGACCCATAGTCTAATACCGGACATTTTGGAGACCTAAACCCTAATTTTCATATATATATGAGACCCTATTACTAAATAACCCTAATTTAAAGCTAAACAATCCATGGGCTTTTTAAGACCATAAGTTAATCTTTGGCCTAATAGACAAATATGGATTAAGAAGTTTATTATGTGATTAGGGGTGCTAGCTCGTGATCAACTTAATGAACTTCTAAAGAAGGTTATTTGTAATTTCATAAATATACAAATAACTCTCCTATGCTTTACTTAATGGGTCATATGCTAGTCTTCAATCGATTTAAATGTGAAGGGACATTAAAAGAACCAACGTCACACTGCATATGTTTCTTGTTCCTCGTATCCGACGATGTCTTGGATTAATTTTATGTCGAGTATAATATATCACCAAACCAGTGTTCTAAAATTTCCTTTTAGGCGGCGTCTAGGCGCCGCCTAGGCGCTGGACTGCCAACCACCGTCCAAGAAACGGCCGAAATCGGCAGTTAGGCGGCCAGGTGGTTTAGACAGTTTCAGACGGCCGTGTAGGCAGTCCGAGGAGGAGAGGCGACCGTCTAGCGGCAGGCGCTCGAGGAAGAAGACGGACACCTAGGCGGCCACGAGAATTTTGAAATTTTTTTTAGTCAGCCCGTGACCCGATAGCCCGATAACTCGATAACTCATGACTAAACATACCTAAACCAGAAGAAAAACAGCAGCAGCTGCAGCCAGAAGAGAAACAGCAGCAGCCGCAGCAGAAGGGAAACCGAGCAGCAGAAGAAAAACAACAAGAGCCACAACAAGAGCCGCAATAGATACTGTTCTTCTTCTTCTTTTCAGTCATCTTCTTCTCCTTTTCAGTCTTCTTCTTCTCCCTTATGTCTTTTTTTTCTTCTAGTGTTGTCTTTTTCTTCTTCTTAGTCGTATTCTTCTTCTGAGTATTTTTTTTTCTTATGGTTATTTTCTTCTTCAGTCAAGTACATATTTTAAAATTTTAATGTAAGTGTAGTGAAAATCGTGGCTCGGTCTAAGAGAGAGAAAGCCACATTTCAAACAGTGAAGTGCAGTTTTCAAACAGTAAAGTGCAGCTACATATTTTAATACCCGAGCATTTTTTTAATATGTAATATATATAAACAGTGAAGTGTAGCTGTCAAGTGTAGTGTTCAAACATAAATTGACTGACTATCAAACAGTCAAGTGCAGAGGGGTCCGTACCATTGCCTTTTGAAAACCGTGGCTTAGTCTGGATTAAAAGGTTACTGCAAACCGTGACATATTTTAATACGAGTATTTTTTTAATATGTAATATATAAACAGTCAAGTGGTGCAGTGTTTAAATAGTCAAGTAGTGCAGTGTTCAAACTTCAAACACATGGTGCAGTGTTCAAACACACGACTATCCAATGTTCAATTACATATCCTATGATACTGGCTACATTATCAAGTCGTTACTATCTTACCAGACTATCCAATGTTCAATTACATATTTTTTTAACCAGGAACATTTTATTTGTGGTCTCAAATGTGCAATTTGATATTATAAGGTGTCTACATCTACACTTTGAACTTACACTTGCGTTATAAAACTTTATTAAATCTTGTATTGAGCTTTCTTATGCTCCATAGCCGATTCCATTCTCAATAAGAAGGCTTGGATGACGATGCAGATGATGTTGTTGATATTCAAAACATACTTTGCAGTGTTGGCCAATATCAATACGATACGGCCGATATGGTTTGGCATACCCTGATATGATATTGACCGCTACCGATACTGACTGATACCGACACTAGGGGGCTCGATCTCCTTCCCAGTCCATTCGGCAGAGAAAATTGAACGAAAAAGACCAATCAACAAGCGTGTAAAAGCACGTAAATGAAGAAAACTTATTTATCGTAGGTAAACCAATCAACAAGGTGACTATTATTTCATTCAATTTCAAAATTACTAAAACTATGCCTCAATGTATAAATTTATTTTTCCTAAAATTTTAAATATTTTTTAATAATTATTTGCTTTTTGGTACAAAAAAAAAATGATACTCTGAGCTGAAATATCCTATACTGTTGATTCTACTTATCATGGTACTCATAAGAAGGGTTCATACCGATTCAAATATCGATACTGCGAACCTTGATTAAAAAAGACATTTATTTGTGTATGTGATATATTTTACTATTGTTTGCAAGATGAATGCATGTTACCGAATGACTCATTTTGTTTCTTGGAAACATAATGCAAAATTTAGTTCTACCTTGGAAATAAGAATTTTAAATGTTATGTTTCATAGGAAAAGATAAGAAATATCATGATACTATAAAGTGAAGAACGTCCGTCCAAGATTCTCTTATCATGAATCATCCTTGATGTCATCATCTAAACATTATTCCATATGGACGGGGTCCGGTAGTTGCACATATATGTTGCACGGATACGTAAGAATGGTTCCTTCTGCATCATTCCGTATTTGTGCTACATAGGTGGCTACTTATTGTATCTATCAAAAATGTCCATATCGTGTATCCACATTCTGTCATTATCCGTGTTTGTTCATGCAACATAGACGAGAAGTCTATATAAAGTTTTGGCAAAGTTCTTTTATTTTTATGACCGCTTGTCAACCCTGATGTGAACCCTTTGAACTAATACACATCAACCTTTTGAGCTGGTGTCATATCCCTAGCAAGGTAGCTACAAGGAAGGTCTTTGCTATAACCTAGAAGCCTGTAGGTAAATAGGTAGACCTAGACTTTTGGTAACGCAACTTAAGCTCATTCAACAAGAAGCATTCCAAGATTGTCTGACTAAATCTGAGTTGTAAATTAACTGAAACACAAACCTATATTACTGAAAATTATGGAAAAAGTTAATAGTGACAATGTGGAGATACAATTCAATAGTTGATGCCCAATGTTCTAAAAATCGCTTGACGGACTCGGTGCGCTGGGGGTCCGGCTAACGCCTAGGCCGCCTAGGCGGCTGTTTTTATATATATTGAAACTGTATTCTTTATATATATATATATATTTCAAAAAAAATCAATAAAATAAAATAAAAAACAAATCCAAAAACTTGCCACCTAGGAGTCTAGGACCGCACAGGCCTGCCTAGCGCCTAGGACCGCCGAACAGGGGGTGTTCGGTACGGTGGCGCCTAGTGCCTAGGCGGATGCCTAGTCTGATTTTTAGAAAACTGTTGATGCCTTTGTGTGTGTGTGTGTGTGTGTGTGTTGGGGTGGGGGGGGGGGGGGTGGATGGAATGGAGGTGGAAAGAGGGTTGGGTTTGAAATAGTGTTCTAAAATTTGCTATACAGGTTGCTGCGGAGAAGGGGCGCCTAGCGCCTAACATGTATAAGATAATTTTTTTCTCCTACTCCCTTATAACAACTTGTATACTATTTTAAAAACTATTTTGGGTTCTATTTACTATTTCTATCATCTCTAAACGTCTCTTGTTATTATTACATAGTTCAAATACTTCTACAAGGTTGCCATAATGAAAATATTGGATCAAACTATCATTTTGTATGAATAATAAGACTTTTACAAGGCCGGACAAGACACACAAGTTGAACAAGGCGCCTAGGTGCCGAACATGTCCGAACATGGCCGCTCAAGGACACAACTTCATTATAGTGCCGAATAGAATTTTTTTGCTTCGACCTAGGGACGCTTAGCGCCTAGGCGGCCGAACAAGCCAATTTTTAGAACACTGATCGGAACTCTGGGAAACAAAATCTCACAAAAGAGAAAAAAGAAGAAAAAACAATAGGAGATACAAAATTTATATTTTTCATCAAGTTGCATAATAATACAGGTCCGGTGGTCCTTGTGATTAACACCACAAGTTAATATGAGTTGTGTATTGCATTGAACAGTATCTGTTTGCTGGATTGGTTGAATTTGTAGTTATATATAAGCATTAAGTAGATGTTGTTAGATGTTCCTCATCTATGCTAGTAATTGCTACTTCATAGTTTGTATCACCAATTTAGGTTGGCAGTTGATTGAACTTTTACATTACGACCTAAAGTTGATCAGTTCAATCCAATCTAAAAACAATTGGACCAAATTCGATCTTGTTCACACCAGCTTGAAATAAGGGTCGGGGGTTACATTACATAGAGAAGTGTCCAACAGTATCCGATCCAATATGAGACTTAAATATATTGACTAGGAGTCTAGGAGTATGAACCATATAACAAATTGTCGTCTGGTTGATTTTCCTTCTCATTGCCTAAAGTTGTTTCTGCCATTTTCTTCAGTTGTAGCCCTCCCTTATCTTATACTATTGTGCATGTGCTAATGAGTTCCTTTTTTCAATATGGATAAAAATGATGATATAGTCATTTACTATGATATAGGGCAATTTTAATGTTAATGAATATATTAATGTACGGTTTGAAACTATCTCCAGATTCTCCACTTAGATTATATGGTTAATATATGATAATTGAAGATCGGAGCACCGTTAGAAGTCCTAATGATATAAAAGGATCTATGTTGGACTAATATCTGACCTGATTCATCCATAATTACGTGGATCATATTTAGATTTATATTCTATTCATAGTTTGCAGTATCGGCCGATACCGATCTGATACGGTCGAGACTAATACAGTTTGGCATGTCCCGATCCGATACCGACCGATACCCGATACTGACATTAGAGGTCTCTTTTTTGGTCAATTCGACAAAGAAAATTGAATGAAAAAGACCAATTAGTAGGGTGTAAAAGCATATAAAAGTGAAAAACTTATCTATCGTATATAAATCAATTGACAAGGGTGACTACTATTTCATTCAATTTCAAAAATACTAAGAAACAATACTGAAAATACTTAAAACTATGCATAAATGTATAAAATATATTTTCTAAAATGTTAATAATTTACTAATAGTTATTTGCTTTCCGATACCAAAAAATCCGATACTCCGATCCGAAATTGCCGATACTACCGATACCGCCGATATCAATACTCATAGGAATGGTCCGATACCGATTCCGATACCGATACTTAACCCTTGATTCTATTACAGATTTGAATTGAATTATACCTCATCCGATCCATACTAATCTGCTTGCAGTTTTTACTGTATGGAACCATGATATCATACTCTTACATGTTCGAATGATTTATATCATTATATGCATGCTGATGCCATTAGAAGTTTATGTATTCTTTTGCATGCACAACATTTGGAACACCGACCTTTTGTTTTGCATTTGCAAGTATCATTCCTTATCAAATTACTCATGTACATCTTATTGAACGTTTGCAGGTAAAACAGTGTCCATGGATCGGAAATCAAGAATTGTTGTGCCTGAGGACAGATATGGCCTATATGCTGTTGATGTCTTGGACCCAGACTTGGTACTCATTCCTCATCCTTTCTTTTAAATCTGTGATCTTGTTTTTCTATATTCACTTATGTACACATACATACTATTGTGCCACACTTATGGTAAGGAATCAGTGACGTATGTTACAAATATGAGAAAGCGTTTGTGGGCATCTTTGGCTTGGTTAAGTCAGTAACAAATCAATCTTGTTTGTTTACTGAGAAAACATTTTGGAGCTTACTTGTGAGCTTGATTATGAAAGAAGTTTAAATATATCTATTCAAGATTGACTCATTTAAACATGATGTCTCAAATGATATATTTGCAACATTACCTGGATGCTACATATTTCATATTTCTTGATGTTTCTTAGGACATTTGAAGGACACCTGAAGCCTTATAAGTCATTATGCACTGTTTGACACTTAAAATGAAAGATGTGAACTAGGTAAGAATAAAATTTTAGGCCAGCTATCCCGGAACACTGAAAACCATTAATAGAATGTAGAAAGTAGAAGAAAATGTTCCAGAGTTCATTTATATTAACCTAGCATAACTGGAAGAAAGCTTATTGATCAAACTAGAACAATTTTTTTTTTTGATAAACAATTTAGCATCGACTTTTCTTGTTTCATGAATCTAGTTTGTATTAACTTCACCATCAAGGTTATCTTTGTTAATACAACTGAACTTAGTCAACTTGAACTCGAACTTATCAGTTTTTCTGCCAAGTGCCTGTTTTAGCTCATCTCAATATTATGTTGTGTCAAAAGCAGATGAGCAAGCATAGAAAGTCAAACATGGAGCAAAAGAGACCATAAAGAAGTGTTTCTGGGTGTTGTTTGATTATTTGCATATCATAGCAAGTTGAGTGGGAAACACTTTAAAGATGATGTTGCTACCAGCAAGATGATGTCAGAATGTAGGGTCACCAGAGGGCCAAACAATTTGATTACACCTATGATGATATGCAATATATACACGGTATATTAGCTCTAGGAAATGGTGACAAACAATTTTAGGTATTGGACAGACTGAATGAGGTGACAATGACTTGTAGGCTTGTACAACAAGGAACTTAGGAGTCAGCTTAGGAGTCTCAAATGTGGATATATGTTCAGAAAGAAATAAGGTAAGAACAATCTAACAGTCATGGGATTATATCATTATAGGTGAGGATTTTTTGTGGTTGTGACATGTAAGAAATTTTGATGTTACTAGCAAGTATAGCCAAGAAGGATTCCGCCATTACAGGGCGGAAAATATTAAGGGAAAAGCTTAATTGTCTGGGTCAGGGTTCTCATCTCAGTGTTGGATGTCACCTATGAAATAAAATTCACTTTCTTTTACATTTAATTGTTTTTATAATTACAACATTTGTTTGAAGTAGTTCCCGTACAATTAATTATCTTTGCTAATTTACTTTCAGCAGTCTATATTAGAAGCAATATGCTGTCTGATAAACTACAAACATTATGAAAAGATCACATGCTATTTCGCGATGTGGTCTTCATTTATTAAAGCCAAGGACCCACAATAGTGACGGAACGCCATGAATAATCAACCTGTTTACAAAGAATATTCACTAAACTTCTCCCCTTGTCTTCAGTTACAACTGACAGCAATGTTCTAAAAATAGGCCTGTTCGGCCACCTAGACTCCGCCTACTCTCTATTCGACGTTATAATGCGGTTGTGTCCTTGTGCGGCCCTGTTCGGCGCCTTGCGGATTATGTGTCATGTTCGGCCTTGTAGAAGCTATCTTATTGTTTATACAAAATATAGTTCGATCCAATGTTTTCATTGTTGCAGCCTTCTAGAAGTATTTGACAAGGTTTAAAGTATAGGTATCGGAATCGGTATGGGACCATTCCTATGATTATCGGTTACAGCATTATCGATAGTATCGGCGGTTTCGGATCGGAGTATCGGATTTTTTGGTATCGAAAAGCAAATAGCTATTAGTAAATTATTAACATTGTAGAAAACATATTTTATACATTTATGCATAATTTTAAGTATTTTCAGTGTTGTTTCTTAGTATTTTTGCAATTGAATGAAATAGTAGTCACCCTTGTCGATTAATTTACATGCGGTAGATAAGTTTTCCTCTTTTATATGCTTTTACAACTTTACTATGCTTTTACACCCTTACCAATTGGTCTTTTTCATTCAATTTTTGTTGTTGAATTGACCGGAAAAGAGACCTCTAATGTCAGTATCAGTCAATATCGGTTGGTATCGGATCGGGACATGCCAAATTGTATCAGTATCAGCCGTATCGGATCGGCTGATACTGCGAACTATGGTATTTAAATCCTGTAATAGATAACAAGAGACAATTTAGAGATGAGAGAAATAGTAAATATAACTCAAATTAGTTAAAAAAAAGGAATATATGCTGTTACAAGGGAGTAGGAGAAGAGAGAACAAAAAAAAACTTCAGCCTGATACTTGTTAGGCGCCTACCCGGCGACTAGTCGGCCTAGGCGCTAGGCGCCCCTCCTCCGCACCGAATCTGCATAGCGAATTTTAGAACAGTGACTGAAAGTGACTTGTCATAATATTATGACCATCTCTCAGGCTGACAAAAAGAAAATCATATATGAACTTCTTTTGTTAGGCCTGGGGCTAGACATGCATCGATAAAAAAGGATATCAAGCCAGAAGAGCTTAACAACCTTAGAACAAACTATATTGTACGAATACGGATGGGACACCATGACAACACGGACATGGCACCTAATTAGGTGCCCCCTAGTGTATTTTGGACTGTGATATGTGTCCGATACAAGTTTGGCACGAAACGGCCTAGATTTTTGGAGTGCCCATGCTTCCTAGGGAACAAGAAATTTAGGTTCCTTCCTGTTAATAAAATTACTATGGTAAGAAAGCTCATGTATCTTGTTTTTGAAGTTTTTTGTTACAACTTATATTCTAATATAATTAGGTCACTAGTACCAAATCTAGTGACTTACCAAGAGCTTTCATAAAGGGCATATATGATTCCCTGTTCTATTGCACCTTCAAATTGCAATCACTTGTGCAATTTTCTAATATGTCAGGTTTCTGACTTCAAATAGTCTTTCTTAGATATCGTACTCATAGTTGTCTAGTTCGCAACCCCCCCTACGTCCCCACGAATTTGGACGAACGACTCCGAACGGGGTGCGTTCGCGACCCGTTCATCAAATTTAGCGACCCAGATTTTGATGGCTTTGGTTATGAACTTATGATATTTGGTTTAGTTACAAGAATATTGTCTATGCTTTCCTTCACTTGGATTTTGATGGCTTTGATTATGAACTTATGATATTTGGTGTATACTTCTATATAATTGTATATGGTACAAAAGACGACCGAGATAAAAATAAACGACCCCAAATAGCGTACCGAATAAGTCTACCCCGACCGCACCGCGTACCGGCTGAGGTACCGTACCGCGTACCCGTACCCGTACCACGTACCAAAGCGACCCACAATCCTGGTAACATTGATCGCACTTATCAGCTTCCACTATCAGCAAAGGCTAAAATATCAAGGGAGCATAGCATAGAAGAGATCCTAGTTGCTACATTTCATGCTTATGACTGACCTTTCCTGATTTATGTATTACTGGCATTTATCATATCACCTATTCAAGAAGGTTGATGTCAGGTTTACATATGGTCGTAAAAAATGTCAATTCTTGTATAGAGTTTTCTTATGATCCATAGTTGAACCCATTCTTATTGGAGAAGCTTGGATGATCATGGTGATGATGACCTATGTTACATGGACACGGATTCGTCACTACAAGTTTTAGACACGGAGACACGGATTCTCGATCTATTTTGGTGTGTCCTAGTGTAATTCGAAGTGTCCACATTGTGTCCAATATGTGTGTGTGTCTGACACGACACAGACACAGATACGGCATGAGTTTTATTGTGTCAGTGCTTCTTAGACCATGACTTATCCATGCAGGTTGTGCCTGTGTGGAAGAGCCAGATTTTAGCAAATGGTAGGAAAATTTAAGTCGATACAAGTGGCACCTTATTCTAAATGTACTCAATGTGTTTGCTAACTGGTATTTGAGATGTCATTAGATGTTTGGTAAAATCTGAATCTCCAATGAGCTGTTTGTCATATTGGTGAGTTGACTATTTAATAAAAAGTTTTTAGTTTGAGATATAACTTAGTTACAATATTTCTCAGAGATATATTATTTGTGTTACTTTGATGTTCTTGCTTGTTAAATTGTCGATACACAAAATTATTTGCTTCCTGTTACTTTGTATTTGTTAGTTGACGTGAAGCTATCTGATGACTTCTTGCAGGTCATAGGACAGGAGGGTGTTTACTATTACCATGACTTGATTGAACAAATGATCAGATGGGGTTACCAAGAGGGTATTACCCTCTTTGGATTTGGTTATGACTTCCGCCAAAGTAATAGGTATAGTTTCTTGAAATATATTTATTTCTGTGGCTTTTACCTTCAGCTCTGACATCTTATGTTCTTATTTAACGTTTAAACTTCCCTTTTAGTATAAATGGTTTGCCAATTCCTTGATGGCCATCCAAATTATATTTAAATGTAGATCATATTCATTACTCTATGGAATGATCTGCTGTAAGATTTAAGCATAACTTAACCTTGTTTTAATGCTAGTACATGCCCTAATGATGAACTAAAGTGTCACGACCCGTCCGGATGATTTGACACGAGTACGTGGTTACGTCCAGTCTATGCCACAGTGTCGGCGGTAGAACGCTGTTTAGACCTCAATATGAATCTTTTAATACAAATTCAACAATATCAATAAGTACTCAAATCACATAATGCTAAAGGAAGAATGAATAAGGAAAAATAACTCTAAAATAATGTCACATTCATCTAAAGTTACCAGATTAATCCATAACTGTTTATATAAGTGTTTATATAAGTCAGATTAATCCATAACTGTTTATATAAGTCAGATAATGATCCGGAGACAAATCCGGTCGGTCAACTAAAACATAATACTGAATAGAGGATACTAGTCTATATTTCTCCAAAGGTCAACTTACGGCCAATGTTACATCAAGACCGGTCTCAACTAGCATTATCATGAAGTCCAAGAATGTGGGGCACAACATCTCCTAATATATCAACATCCAGTCAGGATTGGAGCAAATACATCAATGAATGCAGTTCCAATACATGGTAGAGATTATAAAACAATAATAGGCATTTAATACATGATAGACGGTAAATCAGAATCATGGCATAACAATATGTGATAAAGCAAGTAATCATGAGAAACCATAATACGTGATAACAAAGTATCAGAATGACAAAAGGAAAGACTGTAAACACTCTAAGTGATTTAAAATACTATATTCAATATGTGATCGACTAAGGTAATACGACACATCGTATCGATGGTTATCGGACGAGCTAGGGTACGACATAATTATACGTGAATGTATGATTAACTATCAATCTAGATATCCAACATGAATATAGGTTTGATCACACATCTACTCAGTATTTTTTTCCTTCTCCGACAAATACTAATAGATTCCAGACGTGATACAATGATTCAAGAAACATGATAATCATTAAGCAAGATAGACATGAGATACGTGAACATGAACAACAACATAATCAACATGACCAACTTGACAACATGACCAATATGAGAATTACGATACAGGCTATGAATCCATATAATATCAATCCGTGTATCAAGCGTGAGAATCAAGTAAAACATAATTAGAACATGAAGTATAGAAAATATCAAGATACTGAAAACAATCAGAGAATGTACTCGACTGTCGTCCTGAGAGGGTGATACGGGTCAGAGTCCGTATGAAAAATCCAAGTACCCTATATTATGAATTTACAGTAAGAATAGGTGAATTGAAAGCAATAATGGACTTATCTAATTAAGTTATTAGGTCTCTAGATCAATTGAGTTTATACTATATAGGTTTGTATTATGGATCACTAATACCTACTTATGATAAGTAATACCTATAGTTATTACCTATGTGAAACTTTTACCTATAGCTTATATAGTCATACATATATATATAGGTGACTATGTATCTTATTGATACACACAACACTACACTCAAACTATATTAAACACTAACCCTTACACAAGACACTCACTAACTATACTTGACACTAATTTACCTATACACGGTATCTTGATACCCATATCAATTCATGACACTAACATATCTAACACATTCTAGAATACTCACTTGTATCCTACACACTACCTTCACTTGATATCCTCATCACTTACCTATAGGATACCTTATCTAGACACTAAGATACTTGTATCTTGGTATCTCATATATATATATATATATATATATATATATATATATATATATAACATAGACACTAATCTTTACCCCTAAGTATCACATTGATACCTGATACTCACTTGCACTCAAAACTGTGCACATAGCAGTGCCCCTAAAGCCTACTGCTACTTCTGCTTGTGAGCTGCTGCTCCTGCTCCTGTTCTGTTTCAAAACAGAACATTCCCTCCCTCTTCACTGTACTCAGTTTCAGCCATCTCTCTCCTCTATACACTCACCTCTCTAACACACACACACTTGTATTCACTAGATACTAGGACACTACCTCTATGATACACTAACACCAATTTCTCATGATACCAATTTAGTATCACAAGGCACAAAACCCACTAATAGAATACCAAATCTAATTGAATACTGAACACCAATATAGGATACCATTCTAATTGATATACATGATACCAAGTATCACTCTATGATACTCAAACTCAACGATACCATTCTCATGATACTATTTTGGTATCTCAAGAAACTCAATATCAACCTACTCCCTTGCATATTACCCAAAAGCATATATATAACTATATTAACATAGATATCATATGAATCTAAACATAATAAGAGTATAACCATCTATTTTCCTAGCATGGTTTATATTCAAATTAAAGGCATATATAAATGAAGACATAAACAGCCAAATGACGCTTATGAACGCAAACACTAGTGTATCTCAATTTCTAACCATCTGTATCACGTAGTATCGTGACACCACACTAGGTATCCTATTTAGGACACATAGACACTTGCACAAACCATATCATGACACAAAGATCCCTTTGGGGATACAACACAAGCACTTGGTGGATACCAATCCACTAGTGTTCTAATTACATATTTAAGCATCTAGAATAAATGGTGATTAAGCCTTTACAACCTATTTCTACCATTGAAAAAAACTAGGCATACTCATTGGTGGGTTTCCTATTGGTTTAGATTAAGTGTTTCTACTATGGAAATTAAAAGAAAGTAATAGTTACCTATTGGGAAGGGCTTCCAATAATAGTCCACCAAATTGGATGATGAATGAAAGAAGAAGAATTGAGTATCAATCATCTAGCTTGTGCTCCTTCCTTCCTCTTCTTGAGCTCCCAAGCATAGTCTTCCCTTTGGAAGAACTTTGGTGAAGTTTGGATGGTGAATAATGGTAGAGAAGAAAATTTAGGGTTTGGGAATTGGTGAAAAAAGTTGGAAAAGATGAAGTGGAGAATATGAAGTGGTGGGTGGTCATTTGAAATGGAGGGAATGATTTAAATAGGACCGGCCACAAGGGATGGCTTGGGTTGCTTGACAAGTATGCCCCTAGATATTTCACTATGACTTGATATTTTGGAAAAAGATATCTAGATACTTTAGGAATATCTAGATACTTAGGAATTGAAAATATCTAGATATTTAGGAATTGAAAATATCTAGATACTTTAGGGATGAGAATATCAAGATATTTAAAAAGAAAAATATCTAGATATTTAGGAATGGGAAACTAGATTGCATGAGGTGTGTATATAAGATAAGTTAAAGCAGCCGCTAGGACTAGGGGTAGGCCTAAGCGAACATGGAGTGAATCTCTGGTGAAAGATATGGTTTTAGTTAGTGTTGGAAATGACCCTTAAGAGAGCCGAATGGAAAGAAAGGGTTCAAGCAGACAGCCCCAAAAATTTGGGATAGGTTTTGTTGTTGTATGATTTACAATGTTGAAGATTATGTCTCTAATAAGGCAATTTCTGAATTTTTTTTTTTTTTTTTGCTTTCCATTATTGTTTCAGGCTTCAGGAGACTCTAGACAGGTTTTTGAAAAAGTTGGAGTCTGTACATACTTTATCTGGAGGCAAAAAGATAACTCTTATTAGTCATTCTATGGGAGGGCTGCTGGTGAAATGCTTCATGTGTCTGCATTCTGATGTAAGGATGTTCTTTAGTCTAACTTCTTCTCGAGGTTAATGGTGTTCTTGAACTATCTTTCAAGAGGGATTATGGAAACGATACATTGATCTTGCAATTTTGATACCTTGACAGTTTTTTGAGAAATATGTGAAGTGTTGGATAACAATTGCTACACCATTTCAAGGTAAGTGATCTAGATATGTTAAGTATATATGAACTTTTCTCCCCATAGTAAAGTTTGTTATTGATTCTTTCAAAATAGAAATTTAGTACTTTGGATCATAGTTTGCAGTATCGGCCGATACTGATCCGATATAGCCGATATCGATACATATGTCCCGATTCGATACAGATCGATACCGATACTGACCGATACCGACATCGGGGGTCTCTTTCACAATCAATTCAACAAAGAAAATTGAACGAAAAAGACTAACCAGCAAGGATGTAAAAGCATAGTAAAATTGTAAAGGCATGTAAACGAAGAAAACTTATCTATCGCAGGTAAACCAATTAGTAAGGGTGACTATTATTTCATTCAATTTCAAAACATGATGACACAACACAAAACTACTTATAATTATGCCTAAATGTCTAAAATATTTTCTTTAAATTTATTAATGATTATTTGTTTTCCGATACCAAAAAAATATGATACTCCGATTTGAAACCGCCGATACTGCCAATATCGTCGATCCCGATTACTATAGGGTTCGATACCGATTTCATTACCGATACTACGAACCTTGCTTTCGATATATGTAGTAATTATCTATTTCAGAAAAGAAAGATATAAACAGCTTCATGTTCTTGGCTCTCAAACGTTTGTTGTAGTCTTGTAGTGAGAAACTTCACAAACCTTCATATAGACAAGAATCCGGAAAGTTGGAATGCATAGCAGAGAAACAATTTAAAGACTTCAAATCTATGATATGGGGGACATATGCAGCTCATTGTTGACACATATTGACCCAGATGCTAGTCGTCATGCATTTGGTAACAACAGAGAAATCTATCGCTTGTTGTAAACAACAAAGATACTAATAGATGATTGATTTCTTTTAGTGGTCTTATCAGAACTGTAAATCAGAAACTTGTCATGTGGGTGTAAAGAAGGAAAATGTTTTTTGATAGAGGATCATCTCAGGCACATTGAGATTCGAGTTTGAGTCCAATTAGGAATGATCTAAAACATTGAATTTTGTTATACTTTTGGTTTTGTTTATTTATTACTTATTAGAATTATGGTTGGTTGTATTTGGTAACTACAATTACTTTGGTTTCTTGATTGCCAAGACTTGTGAGACCCGTATAAGCAAAAGGTTTTTAATTAACGAAGAGTTGAGATATATAAGTTTGTGGTGTGATTATCTATTCATATATAATCTTCTCCTTTTTTTTTCAATAGAACAAGAAACCCTAACTCCTAAAATCCCCTTCTTTTAACTTTTAACTGCCATAAATTGCCTCTTTGGACTTCAACCCCTCCTTTCGGTTTCCCCCTTCGCAACAACAATGTGCACTGCCAAAACCCGTTTCTGATACCCGTGGGCTGTGTTTTTCCCTGTAGCTTCGTACTTCGCTATTGTGCCATTGCTATCTGCATGATCATCTATATTGTCCTCTAGTTATAAACGTCTTCGAGGTTGATCAAGTTCTAGAACATTGAAACACTGAAACACGGTTAATCTTGATATGTCAAACCAAATTGAAGGTTCTTTGTCACAAAGCATCTTTTGGGATGACTAATGTTATAGGTGTCACCGACGAACGTCATTTCGTTTTCACAAGCAAAACAACATTGACACCATATGTAATTTGTATTGTTTGGGAGTATGTCGGCCGAAATATCGTTCTCAATCAGATATGTCGGTCGATACGAATAACATAATATCGACGGATATATGTAAGAATTGGCTCTTGTTTTTTAAAACTTTAGATGGTTAACAGCTCCCAACCCGTTACGCCTGATGTAGAATTGTTGCATAGTGAAATGTGAAGGAATCTCGGATTCTAATTGAGTAACAAGACTAAGAGTGTAAAGGAATACATAGGTTAGTTGTTTAACATTTTTTCTTAACATAATTAGACCTTAAATTACTTGCTACAAGATTTTGTGTTAGTAGTTTTTTATTTGGACTTAAATTGTTATTGCGTAATGTTGGTAGTTAGTTTAAGGACATCTAGAACATTTCTATATTAAGAAATTAGAATTATATAGAACATTTAGTGTATATAATATTTAATATACTATATTTATTGATATTCAATACTTTAAAATGTCTCTGACACCCGATTTTTTGAAACCCAAACCAACATAAAGCTGACATTTGACATCTACAACATTGGGAACATCATTTCCTTCTAGTTGAGGAACTTCACGACTCTTGGATTATTAAAGTTGAAATGTGGTAGAATATTTTGCTTGGCTTTATTGATGTGAGGAGCTACATATTTATAGGAGGGGCCAAGCCCTCTCTCTTCGATTCTATCTGATGTGGGACTAAAGTCCCTTTCATACTCTCAACGCTCCCCCTCAAGATGAGCGATAGATATCAATCATCCCCATCTTGTTACATAGTTTTGAAAGACTCGATGAATAAAGACCCTTAGACAATCTGCAACTTGTTCTTCTGAGCGAACATGATCGAGCTTTAATATTCATTTTTCTAGCTTCTCTTTAATGAAGAACCGATCGATCTCGATGTGCTTAGTTCTGTCATGCTAAACTGGATCGTTAGCTATACTTATTGCAGCTTGACTATCACTTAAAGATGCAATGGTGTTCCCTGATCCAGTTTTAACTCTGTCAGCAGTGCTCTTACCCACAACAACTCTGACACTCCTAGAGCCATAGCTCTATATTTTGCTTCAGCAGTCGACCGTGCTACCACCGACTGTTTCTTGCTTCTCCAGGAGACTAGGTTACCTCCCACAAAGACACAGTACCCTGAGATAGACCTTCTGTCGTCCATGTAGCTTGTCCAATACGTATCGCAGTACCCCCCAACACCCAAGTGTCCATTTTTTTAAACTATAGTCCTCTCCAGGAGTCCCTTTCAGATATCTCAAGATATGAAAAACTGCGTCCATATGGCCCTTCCTTGGATCATGCATGTAGCGACTCACTACACTCACATCAAATGAGATATCAGGGCGAGTGTGGCCTAGATAAATCAATCTGCCTACAAGTCTCTGATATCTCTCACGATCAACCGGCTCTCCTGCCTCTGCCCCCAACTTATCTCTCTGATTAATTCGAATGACTGCCAATCGACATTCCAACATCCCAGTCTCTGTGAGCAGATCTAGTATATACCTACTTTGAGAGAGGACGATCCCATCTCTTCCTCGAGCCACCTCGATCCCGAGAATACCTCATCATTCCCAAATCCTTCACTTCAAACTTCTTGGCGAGTTTTGATTTCAGCTGGGTGATCTCCTTCTTATTATCACCTGTGATCACTATATCATCCACATACACTGCAAGTATGGTGATGTTGCATCTTGCATGCTGGAAGAAGACCGTGTGATCTGCATTGGTCTGGCTGGAAGAAGACCGTATGATCTACATTGGTCTGGCAGTACCCCATGCCTGTGATAGCCTTCCTGAATCTATCAAACCAGGCTCGAAGAGATTGCTTGAGTCCATACAGTGATTTCTTCAGCTTGCACATCTTTCCCGCCGACTGTTTCGTGCAAAACCCCGGTGGGGTCTCCATGTATACTTCTTCTTATAGATCCCCATGAAGAAAGGCGTTCTTCACATCCAATTGACACAGCTGCCACCCATGGTTTGCTGCAAGGGAGACCAGGGTTCTCACAGTGCTCATCTTGGCTACTGGAGCAAACGTCTCATCATAGTCGATGCCATAGGATTAAGTGTATCCCTTTGCAACCAACCTTGTCTTGTACCGCTCTACTTTACCTTCTAGCGTCTCCTTTACTGTAAAGACCCATTTGTATCCCACTACTTTCTTCCCTTTAGGCAACGGAACAAGCTCCCATGTCCCATTTCTTTCGAGTGTCCCAAGTTCTTCCAACATTGCAGCTCTCCACCTTGGATCTTTCTTTGCCTCCTGCCAACACTTGGGCAAAGAGGTGGTATCTAACAATGCAATGAATGCTCGATAAGTAGGGAATATATTAGAGTAGGATAAGAAATTGACAATGTCATGTTCATAACCATAACGATTATGAGCTTTTCTCGTATTGCTGCAAGAAGATATCCTTAAGGGAATATGAGGAATATAAGGTAGTGGTGGAGAGATCGTACCATCCGAATAAGAGAGATTCACATCCGAATCAGAGGGATCCGGTGCAGGAGAAACATCTTCAAGAGTTGGGACAGGGTTAGGCGAGGGACTTGGCACAATAGACGAGGGACACGACACAATATTGGACTGCTACTTTCTCTTTCTGTAGACTTGGAGTTCTGTAGTTTGTTTTCTCCCCTGCACAACATCACTTTCTTCTTCTTGATTGTCACCACTTTCTCCTTCCTTATTCTCATCACTTTCCTCACCCTTGCTATCTCCCCCTTGTTCCTTTGTATCAGCTTCCATCATTGGACATGGAATTGTGGTAGATGTGTTCCCTTGTACCAGCTTCCATAATTACGCTCGGGCCAATCTCCCCCTCACTTCTAACACCTCCTATGTTAGGTGTGTCACCAAATGCAGACCCTTCATATGAACCATTGTGGTAGTATGGTTCCATTTCTCTAAATGTAACGTCCATGTTCACAAAGAGCCTCCGCTCTACCGAACTCCAACAAGAGTATCCTTTCTGAGTCCTTGAGTAGCCAACAAAGATGCACTTCACCGCTCGAGGGTCCAATTTTTCCACCGCAGGCCTGCTATCTTTCACAAAGCATATACACCCAAATACCTTTGGGGAAACAATGTACTTATTTTTTTCTGTAAGCATCTCAAATGGTGTCTTCCATCCTAACACCTGAGAGGACATCATGTTGATGAGATATGCAGCCGTTAACACAGCATGCCCCCACAAGGAACATTCATGGCAAACATCATTGTCCGTGCTACTTCCAACATGTGCCTGTTCTTCCGTTTTGCCACGCCATTCTGTGCTAGTGTATAGGCACACGAAGTCTGATATTGTATCCTATGGGTTGATAAGTACTCTTCAATACTCTTGTTTGTATATTCTGTCCTATTGTCAGATCTCAAAATCTTCACTTTAGCACTATACTGGATTGTAACTTTGCGATAAAAATCTTGAAAGCATGCAAAGACATCATTTTTATTCTTCATTAGTTATATCCAGGTGACACGAGTGTAACAGTCAATAAAGGTGACAAACCATTTAAAACCATTAACATCAGTTGTAGGACAAGGTCCCCACACATCTGAGTGTATCATATCAAAAGCAGCTAAACTTATATTTTTAGAACTTACATAAGAGCTTCTGGTATATTTTCCAAGCTCACAAGCATCACAAACAAACTTTTGTTTATTAGCCTTTTGATACATAAATGGATATATCCGATTCAGTAGACTGAATGAAGAGTGTCCCATGCGCTGATGTTGAAATAATAATTCTGCTTCTACAGTTCTTCGTGGCTCCTCCGGTTGTGCTTCCTCCACCAATGATGCTAGTGCTACGTCCAGTCCATCTCTGTCCAAGTACCATATCCCCTTATGGCAAGTGCCAGTCCTCAGCCGTCTCCCTGTTCCCTTCTCCTGAAAAGTTACCTTAGGAATGTCAAAGGAAACAATACAATTAAGTTGAAGAACAACGACACTAATGGACAAAAGATTAACATGAAAAGATGGAGCATGCAAGACATCAGTAAGGGTCATAGAAGGGGTGCATTCAACCGTGCCTTTAGCCTTTACCCAAAATGGGTCTGCAGTACCATCAACAGTCTGAATGCTTTCAGGCGTTGTCACGTGAGTGTATTCTTGGAACTCACTATGGGAATCCGTGACATGGCGAGATGCCCCAGAGTCAATTATCCAACCTGACTGGTGGATAGATGTAAGAGCATGAGCAGGTATACCTGTGCTTGTTTGGGCATAGTAGGTGATGTTACCCCCAGAGGTGGTTGGAGTCGATGCCCCAGGGGTGGTGGCTTGAGTGTCGCCGGATCCAAGCCTCATGCTCCTCCACATCTCTAGCATTTTCCTCTCATTAGGGGTTATTCCGGGTGACTGATTTTCACTTCCCTCTTCTGCTAGATTTGTCTTGTGCCCTCCAGAATGATTACTTCTGCCACCAATATAGCCTCCTCTGCTACCCCTACGCCCTCCATGGCCGCGTCCGCGGCCGCTGGACTGCCCTCTCAGGAGTTTCGTACAGAATATGATGAAGTGTCCAGGGTCTCCACAGTTGTAGCACCCACCCCTCCGGAAGAATTTGGGTTAAAAATTGCTATGACTGATTTTTCTTCTGAAGAGTTAATGGTGCTAGGTATCAGCTTCAATCGTGTCTCTTCTTGTGCCATAGCAGCTATGGCCTCCTCCAGTGATGGCAGTCTGGGTTGTGCAAGTATGGCATTTCTCCTCTGCTCAAATGCTGGGTTGAGCCCCTTTAGGAACTTCATCATCCTCTGTCACGAAACATACTCCATGAACTTCTTATAATGTTTCGCAAATGCCGGTTCCACTTGCTCATCCTCCACGCCAATAGGATCATAGTGGTCGAGCTCTGACCAATACTTCTTCAGCAGAGCCGCGTACTCAGAGATGGTGTGATTTTCTTGGACCACCTTATCAAGTTTATCTTGTAGTTGGAAGACCCTCGTAGGGTTGCCCGACCATGAGTACATGTCATTTAACGTCCTCCAAATGTCATCAGCATCCTCCATCGCTTCCACATTGCTCGATACTTGGTCGGCCAATGAAGCTGTCAACCATCCAGCTACCACATTGTTGACGATTTTTCACACAGTAAACTCCCGTGAGGAGTGATCGTCAGGTTCCTTGGTTTGGCCATTCATATAGCCCACCAAACCTCTTCCCTTCAGAGTTCGCATCGCCTGACGCGACCACTTCAAGTAGTTGAAAGTGTCCTCCAACTTTATATCCAGTTTTTCCAACTTTTTTATCTTTTACGGTGAAGGATCCACATCAGCGTGTGCAGCACGGGAGCTAGTCTTGGTCAACCTCTTGGAGAAGAGATCGTCTACTAAAGTCTTCATCTCTTGGGCCGTCAGCTTGCCATAGATCGTCTCCATTGTCTTCTCCTTATTCTCTGTTATCAGTGAGTGAGGCGGCGACAGATCTAGGTCGTCTCTGATCTCCGTCCTCTTTTTGTCTACCGATCTTCCTTCAGCGGCAGCGGTGTCCCTGAGAGTCGCTGCTCATGTCCCGTGCAAGACTTCGACCCGAGGCCGCATGACCTCACGAGACGACAGTTGTAGTCGAGATTAGGGGTCACACAAAAGTTCCCTCACTGATATACCTCGATCAAACTAGCAACTATATAATTAATATCCCGATTACAACTGACTTGTACAAAGCAATAATAATAATAAAAAAAATTCTCGTTCTTTCCTGCAATCGCAGTTGCATGCGGACATAACCGAGTTACAAACTTCAGAAAAGAAGAGAAGATCGCCGAGATCGAGATTGAGGTCGCCGGGTCGCCGAGCAGTCACGACAGCAACGAGCAGTTGCGAAACAGCTGCAACAACAACCATGACAGCAACAACAGCCACCCGGCAAGCAACAACAATAGCCGCCCGGAAGGGGGTGGAGGGGAGGGAGGGGAATGGGAGGGGGGGCGGAGGTGGAGGGGAGGGAAAGGGGGGGGGGTGGCGGCTGTGGGAGGGGAGGGGGATTAGGGTTAGGATTTGGAGAAGGAGAGGAGGAGGGTTTGGCTCTGATACCAAGTTAAAATATGGTAGAATATTTTGCTTGACTTTATTGATGCGAGGAGCTACATATTTATAGGAGGGACCAACCCATTTCTTTTCAATTCTATCCTATGTGGGACTAAAGTTCCTTTCATACTCTCAACAATTAATAATGCTTTGGATTATTAATAATGCTTTATAGTTAGGCTTCTGTAAGTCTCATATTACTTTATTGTGGATCGTCTCATCTAGATTGTCCTATAGGTCTTGTTGTGCATCAAAGCATTAAACTGGTAGCTAGATTTGTATGAAAAATACAGGTCAAAGATGGATAAACAAGGCATGATTCAGATGCTCGAACAAATTGGTACGATGAATACTAGGAGTGACAAGTTAAGGATTATGTTTGACATGGTGGATACCAGGCTAAACATTGTATTTGGTATGATAAACGTTTAAAATACAGAAAGGAGACCCTTGCAGGTTAATCGTTTTAAGTTTAATTAAAAATGCCTCGTGTTCCCACCGTAAGAGAGAGAGAGAAGGGGGGGGGGGGGGGGGGGGGATTCATATCACGTTCTATTGTCCCTCTTTAATTGACTTACGGGAAGACATCTGACTACGTGGGCAATGGTGATAAGCGAAAAGCCATCGAGGATGATTTAGTAGTGACGGGTGCACCCTTACACATTGTTAGTTGCTTGGATTATGTGCACCCCTAGAGTTAGTTTACATATCACTAGGTTCCTAGTCTAATGAGTCTATTGAGATGGACACACCATACCTGCACAAGTTTGTTGAGTTGTTTGCACAACCTACTCATGATATTGATCTATGGTTTGTGATCCGTGGGAGTATAGTCGAGGATGATTATTATATACCTTCAACCAATGTTTGAAAAACCGGTTCGAACAGGGTGGTTCAACTGGTTGGACCGTAAACTGGTGACTTTACCGGGTCGGTTCAACTAGTTGAACCACTAGACTGCTCGAACCGTTTGAACGGTCATGGTTTGTGTGAACCGCTCTGCGCAGAAAATAAGAGAAAACATAAATTTGTTAGGGCTGCTAAGGTTCGAACATGAGCTTACTGCCTCCAAAACAAACAACTTAACCCCCAGTCCATCATAAGTATGGTGACAAAATGTTGTAGCTAATCTTATATATCCAAGTTGAATGCAAATTAGTGGTTTACGAAAAAAAGTGTGAAAACCTTTTGTATAGGATCCTTTGATTTATAAATTACACAGTATGTAAACAATAAAAATTCTATACAAAAGTTGGCACACTTTTCTTTGTCGAAATCAAAATGGCTCAGCTGAGAAATACCTACTCCACCAAAGAGAAGTGTTGGTTCTGGAACTTGACCAACAAAAGTTTGAGGAAACTCTTGCTCAAGGTCAGTCGAAGCACATTGTCTCTCGCAAGACAGATTGGGCCGCAGCCTCTGCTGCCTAGAAGTCATCGCAAAATTAACCCTGACTGAGGGTGCGCTGAACCAGTTCCTCACGGAACCAAAGCTGCTTCCTGCGGAGCCGCTGCTAGGCACAAAACTGCTCCTCGCAGGATCTGGCTACCTGTTCCCCACAGAACTTATTCTCCAGCCCTTGCTGACAAGGGGAAAAGAGTGGCTTTTGATATTACTGACCCCGAACAGAACGATACAGGGGGTCGGTCATGAGCTCTGACATTTTGGATGAGTCGCAAGTCCACGACAATGGAGCTGAATGAGCGCACCGCACGACCATGGAGAAGCTCTCTTGTCTGCAGAAGAGATGATCTCCACAACTGCTCAACCTCTTAAGCATAACAGAAAAAAGAACCATGGGTTATGTGGGGCTCGAAAGGTTGACTACTGTCTCAAAAATTGCACTGGAGCTGTCCTTCGCAAAAAACTGGACAGTTAGGGGTCAGAGAACTGCTCCCCAAGGAACTTGTCCATTGCCTTTACGCGACACCCTTCCACGTGCTGCTGACAAAGGCAAGGGGCTTGTTTTGCCGAAAGACGCTGCTGTTTCTTCAGAAGACGGCATTGAACATAGTTCTGATGAGGACTGTTCACTTCAAACATTGTTCTTCCGCAAAATCCGTCCATGTAATTGCAGAATGTAGCTATCAGTTCCTGTCATGTTTCTATTGCTGCTGACAAAGGCAAGGGACTTGCCTTGGCAAAAGACGCTCTCCTCTCTCCAAAAGACAATGTGGAGGATAGTTCTGTTAAGAACTTACTTCCCAGAACCATGCCTAGATCCTGCGAAATTGCTAAGTTCCGCGAGCATAAAGCTTCTCAACCCACTCATAAGAAGTCAGAGTCTGTGTCATGCAAGACTCCCCAGGCTAATCAACTTTGCGAAATTTACTTGGCGGTTCAGCGCAACAAGTCATACCCATAAAGCTATGGGTAGCACCAACAATCCTTCAAGCGGAATCCATGTTATTGTCTCATGCGGAGCCTCAGTCTGATAATTGCCACAAAACCATCTCTTGTTCAGCACTGAATTGTTCTGCGCCCTGTTGTTCAGTGCCAAACTGTTCAACGCTGTGATATTTGGTGCCCTGTTGTTCAACGTCAAACTGTTCAATGCTGTGCCATTCCACGTCTTGTTGTTCAATACAATACTGTTCCGCTCTATGATGCTCATCACCCTGCTGTTCAGCGCCGCAATGTTCAGCTCCATGCTGTTCAACATTGTGACATTCAGCGTCTTGTTCGTCAGCTCCGTAATGTTCAGCAAGAGGAATCTTCCCGCAGAACCCAATGCCACATTTTGTTTTCGATAGAAAAGTATGAAAACATTTTTTATAGATTCTTTTGATTTACAAATTACACAGTATGTAAATACAAGAAAAATTCTATTACAAAGAAGAATTATGGGAAATTGTAGGGATGGGACTTGATTGAAGCATAATCAGTTGTTCCATTGACGACATGACGTACAAGATTTAGGAATTCCTCTCGGATGGTTTGAAACTTCTAAGCCTTGAAGTGTTGGCTGCTGATAGAGCTCTCTCCTTCCTAGATATGAACTTCAGGAAGTCTACTAAGAGAAGAACTTCAGATTTTTTCAATTGCACATCTACTATAGGTGATGAGGACTAGTAGACCCAAAGAGAAAGCCTTAGGACTCTCGTGGAGAAGATTGGATTCTGCAGATTCTGCAGTGCGGGCTGACAGAGAATGGATGCTCAAGTAGCTTTGTGGGCAAGTTGGCAGCCCTGAGGTAGTTTTTCAGTGGGCTATTTATAGGTTTGGTCGTGTAATGCACAAACGGCTAATATCCCACGTAACGCACAACTACATTTATGCTGCTCATGAGGTTGTGCGAGATTGACGTTAAGCAGATACTAGGTTTTGCGAGGTTAAGGTTACGCGTAACCTTGCGTGACCATGGTGTCATAACTTTACTACATAATTGTTGTTACTTTTTTTTTTATGGATCTACAAGTGGCCTTTTGTAGAACCTCTAGGTTATGGTCAATGTCTATTTTGATAGATGCTCTGCTGTTGCTGCTGTGCTGCTTTAGAGTAACAGATAATAAGCCGTCTTAGCTCTTATATATCTTAGATTTCTATTTCCAAGGAGAAATTAGATATATTTTTTGGATTTCATACAAGCCATACTGAATACTAAAAGACTAAAACTTTCATTTTTTTTAATACCATTCTCTATTGTAGGTGCACCTGGATATATTACATCAGGTTTGTTAAATGGGTGCTCATTCGTTGAAGGATGGGAACAAAATTTTTTCATCTCTAAATGGAGCATGCAGCAGTTGGTAAATTCTCCTTCAATAATTTCTCCTTTTTTTGCTTCATTTTTATATTCTATTATTTTGGAAGAAATAATAATATATCCTTGAAATGCATAAATACTAATGATTTTCTCAAAAACATGTACTTGCCTTTTGTGTATATGTATTTTTATGCCCTTTAATGGCATTTATCATTGAATTTCTTTATTAAGAGTGTTTAACAGATAGGGCAGTCATTTTATACCTGGGTTGAATACAGAAAGATACAGATACAAATTATGAATACATATTTTTATTTTTTTTGAAAATTTTAAGATACGGGTACAACATGGATGCAGCAATATATATATATATATATATATATATTGCTTGTAAATAGTTTCCAATTTTTTCTAGAAAGGATGCACACATTAAAAGAAATGTTACTTTCTAATATCTCAAATATGTTGCTCATGATCTCGACTATAGCCATTTACTTCCAACCATGTTTTGTGCCCCCTTTGAAACCAGTACATGTGAGGTCTATATTAGACATGAATTTCAAGGAATAATTGTGTGGCATGTGTCAGACAACGTACATTGTCCTCTGAAGGACCAAGTTCTACACAGGTTGCCCCCAAGTTTGTTTAAAAGCAGTTGAATTTCTCAACCCCCGAATAGAAGCACAAGTGAAAAGTATCTAGTTGTGATCTAAAACACCTTCACGATTTGCTTGTCATAGTAAATATACATGTTGGAGGAAAATCTAGTGTTATTTTTGTTACTAATGATGTGCTTCAGCCACACATGATATTTTTAAATTAGTTTTAGGGTCTGCATGACAATTTTAGGAGTAACGGTTATGAGGTATTTTAGAGTACCGGTTATGAGGGGTCCAATTTTTTGTGGTTTTAAGTAGCGACTTTTAAACCAGTTCAACCCATGCTTGAAAATTCATTAATGAGCGGTACTGAAAGTTTTTTTACAGGAATAAAATTATCTATATGTCAATATATAAATAAAATAATAGAAACACATGAAATAATATAATTATATAAAATAATCTGGATGAAGAGAAGTTTGGAAGATGTAGAAATTCATATTTGATCAAAATAATAGAATCATATAAAATAATAGAAATGTTCGGATGAAGAGAAGTTTGGAAAAAATTTCGGAACTTACACGTAGACTTCACAGAAAAAGGAACGAATAACGCCTGCAGGAACAGTACGTATAATCTTGGACTTTCTTAACGTGGCTCATTTGACGACTCAGTACATGGATGTCACGAGTCCATTGGCATAGGCTTAGGCCTATTTCGTAAGCGAGCAGTCAACTACTACAACTAGCAACCCCAGACCACCGAATCGACGAGATCTTTGATCAAAATAATAAAAACTCATGAAATAATAGAATCATATAAAATAATAGAAACGTCTGGATGGAGAGAAGTTTGGAAGATGTAGAAGTCCATATTTGATCAAAACAATATAAACACATGAAATAATAGAAACGTCTGGATGGAAGTAGAAGAGAGATTTTAAGAACTGCAATAGTTTGGAAGAAATAGAAGAGAAACACATATGAGAAAGAATAAATAGATAAGTTATTAGTAGTTACAATTATATATTTTTTGTGAAGATATAAATGTAATAAAATTTCTCAAAACCCATCGATTTGTGGTGTTTATAAGGCATCCAAAATTACATTACACCGATTTTGGGAAGTTTTTGAGCCGACCAAAACCAATATCTCAAAAATATTAACAAGCAAAGATTTTTAAAACACTTCATAAACGGTCTGTTCAAAAATACCCCAAAGCCTGTGAAAATATTGTTACTAAGCAGACCCTTAGTATTTTCCTTAATAAACCCACCAGTTTGAGGGCTAGGAATCTCTATTTCCATATTTCATAAAATCAGTTGTATGTGCAGAAATCAGAAGAATTTGCTACTTTTCAGAGGTTGCCTCCAAGTTTATTTAAATGCAGTTGAATTTCTAAACCCCCGAAGAGGAGCACAAGTGAAAAGTATCTAGTTGTGGTCTAAAACACCTTCATGATTTGCTTGTCATAGTAAATATACATATTGTTGGAGGAAAATCTAGTGTTATTTTAGCTACTAATGATGAGCTTCAGCCACACATGATATTTTTAAATTAGTTTTAGTATTTTCCCGAATAAGCCCACCAGTTTGAGGGCTAGGAATCTCTATTTCCATATTTCATAAGATTAATTGTATGTGCAAAAATGAGAAGAATTTGCTTCTTTTCAGATTTTTCAAGGTTAATTTATTTATGTTTTGACAATGAAAATAGGCTAAATTGTACTTAAATATCAGAAGAATTTGCTACTTTTCAGAGGTTGCCTCCAAGTTTATTTAAATGCAGTTGAATTTCTAAACCCTCGAAGAGGAGCACAAGTGAAAAGTATCTAGTTGTGGTCTAAAACACCTTCATGATTTGCTTGTCATAGTAAATATACATATTGTTGGAGGAAAATCTAGTGTTATTTTAGCTACTAATGATGAGCTTCAGCCACACATGATATTTTTAAATTAGTTTTAGTATTTTCCCGAATAAGCCCACCAGTTTGAGGGCTAGGAATCTCTATTTCCATATTTCATAAGATTAATTGTATGTGCAAAAATGAGAAGAATTTGCTTCTTTTCAGATTTTTCAAGGTTAATTTATTTATGTTTTGACAATGAAAATAGGCTAAATTGTACTTAAATATCCTGAACCATTGCACTTTTGTACCCTGATTTTTTTTTGGCAAGTTGCTACTTGCTACCATGAACTTTTAAGTTATGAGAGTTTGTCCCTATCGTTACTTAGCCATTTAACTTAAAAAAGTTCACGGTACTAAAGTGCAATGATGAAAAATTGAGAGAAATTGCTCTCTTGGCTTTGCAAAAAAAAAAAAAAAAGTTAAACCCTAACCCTCCCTCTTATGGCCAAAGTCGTCGGCGCCACCCTCTCCCTAGGCCCTCACGATCCTTCGCGTCCCTCGCCTTGGGTTGCAATCGAGCGTGCATAAAATGGCAGCACAACCGGTTTCCTGCTATTTCGAGCATCTCGCAGAGCCGCATGGTCGACTCGAACTAAGGCGAGGGGACGTGGGGGGTTCCAGTGGGCTAGGGTGAACAATGGGTGGAGCGTCAACGTTTGCGGCAGGAAGGGAGAAAGGCTAGGTTTTTTTATTTAAAATTTATAATTAGGGGTATTATTGTCTTCTCATTTTTCTTTTAGGTGTAACTTGCAAAACTAGGATAGTTCAAGGTATTTAAGTGGCAAAATAAAGTTTAGGATAACAACTCGGCCAAAAAATAGTTCAGGGCATTAAAATGCCAAAGTGCAATAGATGAGGATATTTAAGTGTAATTTAGTAGGGGGGAGCATTCAATTTATTCGGTTCCAACTAAACCGAAATAGTCAAAACCGAATAAACCGATATTCTAATAAACCAATATGAAATCTAACAGAAATTAAACATATCCGAACCAAACCCAACCAAACCAATATAAATAGTTCAGTCTATTCGGTTTGTTCATTTGGGCTATCTTTATTGTTTAATGGGTCGGACCCAAAGTTGATCTTGTGGTTAAATTGTATCAAAAAAAAATACAATTGTTGTATTTTAAAGTTGGGTCCAAAGTTGAACTTGTTAAATTATCAAAGTTGGACTTCCAAAAACATACATAAAATTGATGTTTTCAAAATATACCAGTGTTCTAAATGACGGCCTATGCGCTTGACCTTGGCGTTTTACTAGACGGTTGATTGTAAGGAGGCGAGCTTTTAGGAGCTTTTGGCGGACTTAAGCGCACTTGGGAGGACATAGAATTCCCTGTTTGGGGGAAAGAACAACCATAATGGTTAATTTTGATTGTTATGGCATGTTTTAATGGGTGGTTAATTCCCTATTTGGGGAAAGGCAACCATGATAAATTGGTTTATTGGTTTTCAACCAGAGATTTAATAAGAGACTTAAATGAGCTTTAGTTATGCATGGCAATTTTAATGGGCTTAGGACTTGGTATATTAATTAATAGGTTGGTTAATATAGTAATTATAAATGAGAAAAGACTAACATTTTATAATTTCCATTAAAACAGCCTGCTGTTTTTTAAGTCTCTCATTAAGCCTCTTCTTCATCTGGTTCAATGATTCTTCCATGGATATGCAGAGAACAAGCTATGTAAAAACCCTAAAAAAATCAGGAAAAAAAATTAGAATGCCTAGGCGCTAGTTGCCTCTGTTCCGCACTGGCCTCCTGCTATTTACACAAAAATACACATTTTTTATCATAAAATATACATAGAATTGATGGTATTTACATAATTTGATAAACCTTATTCGTTTTTAGTTTGGACGAAAACCGAAACCCAAAATCGAAACCGAATAAGAAATTTTAGTATTTTCAAAATCGAACCCGAACCGAATATTTTTCAAACCGAACCAAATATCTTATTTGGTTCAATTCTCGGTCCAAAATCGAATAATGCTCACCTCTACTGTAGAGAAAATGTAAAGAAAATCGAAAATTTTGTTAAATAAAGTTGGCTATATCAAAATTTTGTTGTTCCTCCATTATGGCTTTTCTCTCTTTTTCGAATTATAAAAAAATATATGAGATCAGGAAAAAGGAATCAGTAAAAAATGGTTATAACTTAGAAAACCCGAATTTTGCACTTGAAGAACTAATCAACGTAGTTCAAGAAAAAGGAATGAGGAAAAAAGATGGCTATATTTTAAGTTTTCCCACAATTTTATAATCGAGAAAAAAAAATCATTCAAAGATATATTACAAAATATTTTATAAACCTAAATAGATTTTAGAAACTTAGATTTGAAAATATATTAGAAAAATTGGATATTTTGGTACATTGGAGACATAGTTTTTATAAGCAAATATTAGTTGGGAATATCTTTTATTTAGCAATTAGATGTTTTGTTAAGCTTAGCAAAAATTTAGAAGGAACAAAAATAAAAATTATGAAGAATTTTTTTTAAATATTGTTAGAGTTATTTTATTTTGTTATTTATCTTATGAGGGTATAATAGTAATTGTGAGTGTATTGCATATCAATATAAATAGACATGAGTTGCAACGTAGGGTTTTATGCCCTTGCAATCTCCTTTCTCATATTCTCTCCCTTCTCCTACTTTTCTCCTTTCTCCATCTCCAAACTTCACTTGGTATCAGAGCATCTTTTGAAAGTACTGTACATCCCATCCACGACAAGGCTTGGTTTTTTTATTTAAAATTTTTTGGGTTGTTTTTGGTCTACTTTTCATGAAAAATCGTTCATTGTTCGTTGTTCGTGGTCGTCCGTGGTAAGTTTATGATATATAGGATTTCTACGGATCTTCGTTAGTTGTTTGTCGTCGGTTGTGGTTCGTTGTGAGATCTAGGATTTCAGATCTCGTCTTTCTGTTGCATCTGCAAATATGGTGGTGACCAAATATTCTGACGAGATTAAAAGTGGTAGTTGTAGCGGAGGTGGTTCTCTTTTTACTGTTATTCATAATGATGAATTAGGAAAATCAATTACAGTGGTGAAACTCATTAGTGCGAACTACCTTGCATGGTCCAAGTTTATCAAAGTAGTGTTGAGGGCGAAGAAGAAGTTGAAGTTTTTGACGGAATAACCCCCGTCTGAAACATCCGCTGAGTATGAAGATTGGATGGGTGCAAATGCATACGTTATGTCGTGGTTGTCGTATAGTATGTAGCTGCACATCGCTGCTAATGTTCAGTGGTGTGAATCCACCAAACATATTTGGGCATCTCTGGAAGAATATATTCGCAGGAGCAGAACGTTGCACGTATCTATGAGTTGTACGAGTTGTTTTTTGATACAAAGCAAAATGGGAGGCATGCGAATGAATATCAGGCTTCAAAGAAGCCTTTGTGGGAGGAACTGCTACAATATCTTTATGTTGCTACTGATTTGAAGGAAGCTCAGCGACAGAAGAAAGATTTTCATGTTTTACTTATCCTAACCGGCTTGGATCCTGCGCTCGAACCTTATAAAGCTCAGATCCTTGCTAGAGCAGATCATTTCTCCTGTCAATCGTTTCGTTCTAGGACAGAGTTTTGTGGTGCCGAGTACTGACTCTTCTGTCCTAGTTTATAGTGTTGTTGGTCATGGTGGTGGACGTGGTGGTAGATGTGGTGGTGGTAGAGATGGTGGTCGTAGTTTTGGTCGATGAGGAGGCCGTGGTGGTGGCCATGGTCAACCACGGAAGTGTAACTATTGTGGAATGCTCGGTCATATCGAAAACTATTGTTGGGACAAGTAGGGTAAACCAGAATATGCACATCAAGTGCATGATGAAAATATGTAGTCTTGTTATTTTTATTGATGATTATTCCAGAATGACTTGGTGTTATTTAATGAAAGAAAGATCTGAGTTTCCAAATGTGTTATATGCCTTTTATAATGAAGTCTATGTTCAGTTTGATAAACGCTTCCAAATTCTGCGTTTTGATAATGCTTTGGAGTATACTCAAATCTTCTGTAAACAGTTTCTGTGTTGATCGTGATATAATTCATCAAACCAGTTGTGTCCATACCTCTCAACAAAATGGTATAGCCGAACGCAAATATCGATACATTTTAGATGTGGCTCGAACTATTATGTTCAATATGCATGTCCTTAAACAGTATTGGGCATATGCCGTTCTTACTGCATGTTATATAATTAATCGCATGCCATCATCTGTATTAAATAATAAAGTTCAATTTTTTATGTTACATACAGATGGCGCTCCTTTTTTCTTACCTCCTCGAATGTTTGGGTGTGTCGCTTTTGTTTATAACTTGGAACCTAATCGAGATAAGTTGGCTCATAGATCTCTGAAGTGTCTTTCTTGGTTATCCTCGTACTCAAAAATGTTGTCTTTCTTGGTTATCCTTGTACTGAAAAAGGTTATCGTTGTTACAGTCCACAATCACGTAAGTATTATGTCAGTACAGATCTTACATTCTTTGAGTCTATCCTTTCTTTCTTTCAGAAGTCCGTTGTATTCCTTTTACATCAGTTTTGATATCTTCCATACCACTTTCGGTCATTCCTGAATCAATTCTGTCTCCATTCTCCCTTTACAGGTTTATCAGAGATCCAAGGACAGGCCAGTGGTTCTACATAATTCAGCCATCAACCAACCAGCTTTCGTGCCTGATGTTTCTGCTCACACCACCACAGATTCAGATGATCTTCTTATTGCTCTCAGAAAAAGAAACGCATTTGTACCACAAAGAATAATCATCCCATTTCTAATTATGTTTCATTATACCGTGCTTCATCTTTTCATGTATTTGTTGTTTCATTGTCTTCTATTTCTATTCCAAAACTTACAAGCAGGTTATGTCATCTTCTGGTTGAAAAAGTGCAATGGATGAGGAGATGTATGCTTTACATCAAAATTAGACTTGGGAGCTGACACTTCCTGTTGGGAAGCAGACAGTGGGGTGTAGATGGATGTACACTCTTAAGTATCATCCCGATGGTTCAGTTGAGCGCCTCAAGTCGCGATTGGTTGCCAAAGGGGATACTTAGACATATGGGGTGGATTATATATAGACTTTCTCTCCAGCGGCTCTGCTGAATTCAGTTCGGATTCTTATTTCTGTGACGGTTAATCGCCAATGGCATATATATCAGTTGGACATAAAGAATTCTTTCTTGCATGGTGACTTACAAGAGGAGGTTTATATGGATCAACCACTAGGATATATTGTAGCAGGAAATAAAAAACTCGTATGTCGATTGAAGAAAGCATTATATGGACTGAAACAGTCACCTCGTGCTTGGTTTGACAAGTTCAGTTCAGCACTCATTCAGTATGGTTTTCGGCGCACCACATCAGATCATTCAGTATTTTGTCATTCTTCCTCAGTAGGTATTATCGTGTTGATTGTTTATGTTGATGATATTATATCTGGGAGTGGTCATGCTAGAATTGTGGACTTGAAGGCCTACCTTAGTCGTCAGTTTCATACTAAGGATTTGGGTCTTCTTCGATATTTTCTTGGAATCGAGGTTGCTCGATCTAAGAAGGGTGTATCTGTCACAACGCAAATATGTTCTAGACTTGCTCTCCGAGACTGGAATGTTGGAGTGTCAGCCAGTTGAGACTCCTATGGATTATCATGACAAGCTTGATGTTGACAGGGGAGAGTTATTTCAGGTTGTTGGATATTATAGACGTTTGGATGATAAACTTATATCTCTAATTGTTACACGATCAGACACCACATATACAGTTGGAGTAGTTAGTTTATGCATGCCCCTCGGTAACCACATTGGAAGGCTATCTCTCGCATTCAGTGATATTGATTGGGCAGGCAGTTGCAGTGATAGAAGGCCTATTTCTGGCTTTGTACGTTTGTGGGTGGCAATCTTGTCACGTGACGTAGTAAGAAGCAGAATGTTGTGGTTCGTTCTAGTGCAGAGGCCGAGTACCGTGCGATGGCTCATACAGCTTCTGAGATGATGTGAGTGCAGTCTCTTCTTCATGAAATGAGAATTATGATTCCTATTCCGATGGAGATGTATTGTGATAATTAGTCGGCAATGTATATCGCATGTAATCTGGTGTTTCATGAGCGCACGAAGTATATCGAGGTAGATTGTCATTTTGGTTGTGATTTGATGCTGAAGAAATATATTGTCACTTCTTATGTTCGGTCGGAGGACCAATTATGAGATATCCTCACCAGACCACTTGTTCGTGGTCCATTTTCTGATTTATGTAGCAAGCTGGACATGTCTGATCTATATGCTCCAGCTTGAGGAAGGGTGTTAGAGTTATTTTATTTTGTTATTTATCTTATGAGGGTATAATAGTAATTGTGGGTGTATTGCATATCAATATAAATAGACATCAGATACAACATATGATTTTATGCTCTTGCAATCTTTTTTCTCATATTCTCTCTTCTTCTACTTTCTCGTTTCTCCATCTCCAAACTTCACTAATATAATATAAATATGTATACAAAAATTGAAAATTATACATTTTAGAGAGGGACAAAACATAAAATTAATTAAAAGAATTAGAAATTAAGTGGGGCAACTGCTCACACTTGTCTCCATGTAGGTCTGCTCATGCCTCTACAATTTGTTCATGCAAATATCCAAATGCAACCTTGGTTTATGTATTATTTCAACAGTGATACAAATATTAACAGAAACATTTTTTGTTTCAGCTGATTGAATGCCCATCTATTTATGAGCTGATGGCCTCTTCCATCTTTTCTTGGGAGAACAGTCCACTTCTGCAAATATGGAGAGGGAAGCACGACGTTAGTAGTAAATTGAGTACTTTGCTGGAGTCTTACAATTTAACTGAGATGTTACCTTTGATGAAGGAAGCTCTTTCTAGCAACATGGTGAGGCATAAATTTCTACACATATGATTTTATTAAGTAATTATATTATTAGGTTATCTTTATACAATTATGTTTTCTTGATATTCTACATATATTGCAGATGTACAGTTCATGGTAGATAGATGTTCTGCTAGAAATCTCCATATGCTATCTATTCTGCACTATACTGATGAGATATTTTTTGTTCCAAAATAGAACCTCTGGTTTCATGGACTCCATGAATTCTTATTGCTGCACCCTGCTATTTACTTTTCTTTCCAGGTCGAGGTTGATGGGAAGAAAATTCATTTACCATTGAACTTAGAGATTTTGAAATGGGCTAACAAAACTCGGGAGATACTTTCTCGAGCTAAGGTTCCTGCGACTGTTAAATTCTACAATATATATGGAACTCATAATGACACACCACATTGCGTTTGGTATGTTCTCTATTCTTGTATCTTGACTGAGTACAAGTAGCAAACATGGCATCTAACCATTATGCCATGTTCTGCCCAACATCATGTACTGCTCGTTCAGTAGTTGTCAATGACATAGCTAGAACACTATCGATTTTGTGTAACTGGACAGAGTATTTATTATTTCTTTACTCCAGCTATGGGACCGAACACACACCTATTGCAGATTTAAAACAATTGCTCTCAGCCCAGCCAAAATACATATACATTAATGGTGATGGAACTGTTCCAGTTGAATCAGCTAAGGTATGTCATTTCTTATAGTAAGAACTATAGTATGATTAAACATATTATATTTGTTATAACCACCTTTCACAGAAAATGTTAAGTTGGCTTTTACTGTTTGGAAATAATATAGCTAGGTCATCTGCTTCTTAATAATCTAAGATATAGTAGGGGCTGCTTTATATCTAGTATGAGAGAGTGCACATGGTTAAGAGTAGATCAGGTTTTATTCTGTTGTCAATGTAGTGGTTTTAAATTATTTATTTATTTTTATATATCTTAACCGTTAATGGCTTAATGGATGAATGCAAATATTAGGGTTTAATATGCAGAGATGTTTGGTTTGGCCTTTTTCTGTTCTATATATAATATATATATGAATATAATGAGTATTTTGCTACTGTACTTTGTGGATAAGGAAACCAGTACAAGAAAGAAACACCATAGACACAATGCTAACGAAAACTAGTTATGGAATGAACTTAACAAATAAATCATCATGATTCACCAACCATTCACTTTTTATAGAAACAAGTGAGTTACGAGCAAGGTTCGCAGTATAAGACCCTTCCTTTTGAGTATCGATATCGGTGGTTTTGGATCGGATATCTGATGTTTCGGTATCGGAAAACAAATAATTATTAATAAATTATTAGAATTTTAGAAACATATTTTATACATTCAGGCATAATTTTAATTATTTTTTGTGTTGTTTCTTAGTAGTTTTAAAATCGAATGATATAGTAGTCACCCTTGCCGATTGGCGATAAATAAATTTTTTTTCTTTTATATGCTTTTACGACCTTACTATACTTTTACACCCTTGCTGATTGGTTTTTTTTGTCACATCCCGCTCCCGAATATCCGGTACGAGTACGTGGTCAAGTCTAGTCTAGGCCGTTGAATCGGTGGTACGTAGACTGCTGTTCTAAACCTCATAATAACATCCTCAAGATGTACAAAATCATGTCATCTACTCAATCACAGTATACTATATAAGGAAGATAAGACAATAGTGAACATCCCAATACATAATCACCAAATCATTCACTACCAGAATAAGTCAAATTAGCGACGTAAAGAAACGTCGCTAAATGATCAAAAAACGTCGCTAAATAATTTTAGCGACGTAATTAGCAACGTTTTACTGAAGTCGCCTTTAAACTAGCCGCTGACAGGAAAAACGTCGCTAAACGTCGCTATGCCGACGTTTTCTAGCGACGTCAATGCATCGCTAGATTAGCGACGTTTAGCGACGCAATGTTGCTAAATTAACGACGTGTATATTTGTCGCTATATGTCGCAAATTAGCGACGTACATAGCGACGTTTATAGCGATGTTACTATGACCTGGCAATACTGCTATGTCAGCAATTTGCGACAAACAGCGACTTTGTTTAGCGACGTGTATAGTGACGTAACTAGCGACGTTTTTAGCGACGTAATTAGCGACGTATTTAGCGACGTGACTGAACGTCGCTAAAAACGTTGCTAAAGATATAGTAAAAAAATAAAAAAAATGAATACTGAATTGTTTTCAAACTATTCTTCCTGCAGTTTATTAATTCACAATCTATACAAATAGACCCGGAGCAACCCTCCGTTGAATTTGCTAGGTTCGCCGACCCCCTTGGGTTGAACACTCAACACCGGTAAATTAACATATATTTAATATGAATAATATAATAAAATTTGAAGAAAACAAAACATTGAAATTAAAAACCGAATCAGGAGAAAATATCGTCGTAAAGAATATAACAAATATCCATACAACTGAGTCTCATCCTAAAGAATACAAAGAATACAACAAATTAAAAGCCTCGTCCTAAAGAATACAAAAAATAATGTCTGAAACACAAATAATCAATAATAAAACGGTCCTAACTAGGACTACTGCTGATCTGCAGGCGGATGACCACCGACGCGCATGAAGGATAAGAACATATCATACTGCTACCGTGAAATCGACACCGATGTCGATGGAGAAGGCAGTGACGTCGGTGGAGTGTGTCGATGTAGGCGCACCAGGAGGACGTATCCGCTCCAACTCTGCGAGTCGCTGGTTGTATGAATCCATGGTAGATAACAACCTCGTACTGCTATGAACCATTGAATCCTGCATCATCGTCATCCTCTCGTCCATGGATAGCTGTGATGCCTGCAGCTCCGTTACGCTGCGCTCTGTCGAGGCTCTAAGATCAGCTGTCAAATCTCGGAGCTCCATGATGCTGCGCTCGAGTATATCAAATCGTGCGATGAGCTTCGCATCGTCCGCCTGCGGCTGTGACTGGGGCTGCTACTCCATCCTTCGCACAACTCGTCACGGAGAGACGCAATCTGACGGTCAACGGCCTCCTGGACTCGGGCTGACGACTACGAGGGCTGTGGAGAATGCGTACTTGTCGGGGAGGCCCTAGATGACTGCGTCGCAACAAGGGCGCCATAGGATCCCGTACCGTAGTATGTACCCCTTTGGAGACCACCAGCGGCGGTCACCTACAGCTCGTCCGCCGACGGAGCTGGAGAGGGCTGCGAGGAAGTACCAGCCTCTCCAGCTGTAGGTGCACTAGTAGTCGCCCGCTCACGCAGCCTAAGATACTCGGCCTAGAAAAGTTTGGATACTCGATAATTGCCTAAGTTATATTAAAATTAACACAAAGTAAAGTAATACTTACATAGGTCTGCGAGGCTCTCTCATCAATGAGATTTCCGTCATTTCGATGGGTGGCCAGAAAGATGGTCACCATATTTGCATCCTCACCCCTATATACCTATTAAAAATATATTATTTAGTACTAAAATTAAACATTTTTTTCTACTACCATTTTATCATACTTGCATTAAAATAATATATTTGAAATAAAAAACATACCAAACGACGGAAATGTTTCGTCATCGGAATCGAGCCACCACACTACTTTGCAGCATTCCGCCTAGCCGCCTTGGCCTTCTCAGACATTTTCTTGTACCTCGGATCGTCGAATCTAGCCCTCATCGCAGTCCACTGCTCAGGCGTGATCCAACCTTGGATCGGTTTTCCAACGCGATCACGAGCCTTCTGGTCATCCAGAGCATCACAGATAAGCTTGGCGGCAACGGCAAGAAATATCCGTTCGATCAACTCGGTCCGGTGCGGAGGATAGAAATACGTTTGCTACAATAAATAATTTAGTAAGTTATATAATATACATAAATTAGAGGATTTATATAATATACTTTTACCTTGAAGTGCGCAAACCAGAATGCCTTCCTCTCCTCCGGAGCTTCAGAGTAGTTGATCCAAGGGCCACCATAGTTCCTCAGAAAGAGGTCCAGGCGTCTCTGAACCGACGATGAACGATATCTATACAGAGATAATTATTTTGATCGAAAAAGTCAATATATGATGAATAAAGAAATACACGATATATATAATGCTAAACCATCTAATTGACTTACTTTGTACCGTCGGCCCAAATCTCTGTCCTCGTCTCCTCCGAAGGTGCGCATGGAGGATCTAGCTGATGCTGGAACAACGTCCGCACGACCTCCTCCATATGCTCATCTGTCTCCATGGTTCCGTCAGCAGGAGGAACGCTGGACGAGGGAGTACTATCAGGCCTGAAACTACTCGTCCCAGGAGTGATGCCACGTAACGTCGTCTCAGTCGGAGATGTGACTGATCGATATACTGGAGTATTGGGCGACGAGGATCCAGAACCAACAGTAGGCAGTACCGGAGGAGCACTTTGTCTACCTCGGGACCTGCCAAACCCTCCGCGTCGTCCTGTTATACCTAATAACATATGTACTCTGTCTACCTCGGGACCTACAAAACCCTCCACGTCGTCCTGTTATACCTGATAACAACATATGATGAATAAAAAATACACAAATATATAGTACATTCTACAGTCAAAATATTATGCATATCTCACAGCCTTCATAGAATTGTACAGTAAATAACTAGTGGTGTCACCAGTCTAAATGGATAGTACATTCTACAGTCAAAATATAATACATATATTCGTCAAAATAGTACATTCTACAGTCAAAATATAGTACATTCTACAGGCAAAATATTTTATTTTCAACCATCTTCAGAAAATTTATCTTGTTCGTCTTCCTCGTCCTCCTCTTCCTCTTCCTCCTCGTCTTCACTTTCATCTACTTTGTCTTCCTTTTCGGATAATTCTACATCTTCTACCTTATTACTCGTGTAATGAGTAACTTTCGTTGAGTCCACATCTATAATATTTGTTATAAGAGGTAGCTCGTCCTCCTGATAAGCTATTTCGTCAATGTCAAAGGTATTTCTAGCTTTGGTCTTGCATACTGCCCACCAATCCGACCTTGCTGTCCCCCGTCTAGGATAAGTTGTGAATTACACGAGCTGAGCCTGACTTGATAGAACAAATGGTTCGTAGCTTTGATATCTACGCTTGTAGTTTATATCCACAAGGCCATGCTTGTCAATTTTTCAACCTTGATCTTGAATCGGATCGAACCATTCACACTTGAATAGCACGATATTAGCAGGTTCTGTGCCATAATTATATGTCAACTCCACAATCTCTCGTAAGATGCCAAAGAAATCATTGCCTGGATCGACGTCTTTGTAGTTCGAAGATTTGATACACAAACAACTGTTTTTCGTGGAATGAAGATCCAGAAAGCTGTCTCTGATAGGAGCATTTGTTGACTTGAACCTAAACCCATTCATACAGAAACTTGGCCATATTTTAACTGCAGTAATTGGTCCCTTGGCTAGAGTTCTAATAGATTCAGTCTCGGGTGTTATTAGACGATCGACCTAAATACCAAAGTAGCGATAGTAAGTTATTTATTGTGCAAGTGCAGAAAGAAAAAGTAATTACCAAGCTCCTTACATATACGCTCAACCAAGAAGGAAAATGGCATCTCATTTCTTGTTCTACTTTTTCGTCTGTTATGTAGGGTCTAACCGACCTCAACTCATCATTATATGTGCTGAAAAACAATGAAGCAACTGCTGATTAGTAGCATAATAGTAGCTTATACTATTACATTGAGATGATGTAAACGTGGACGTATTAATTACTTACCCCTCTATCTTCTCTACTTCATCCTCGTCGCAATTAAGTAATATATACAACTGAGCAGCCCTTAGCTCGTCGTCATTCAAATATCTCTTCTTCATTTTCCCCGAAGGCTTTCCGGACGCATTGAATACTTTGAGTATTGCATTCATGTTCCTCTGGTACGGATGATCCTTCGGCAGAAATTGTCGACAATCGAAGAAGCACGGTTTGCCTCCGTGTTTCAAACGGAAAGCCTTAGTACGGTCAATGCAATACGGACATGAGAGACGACCATGAGTGCTCCATCCCGATAACATTCTATAGGCCGGAAAGTCGTTGATGGTCCACATAAGTGCTGCCCTCATCTGAAAATTCTGCTTTCTAGAAACAGCGTACGTGTTGCACCTACTTCCTACAGCTGATTCAACTCATCTATCAAAGGCTGTAAATACATATCGATGTTCCTCTTCGGATTGTTCGGACCCGGTATAATAACGGTTAGGAACATATACGGAGTCTTCATGCACATCCAAGGCGGTAGATTGTACGGTGTGGCGATCACAGGCCAACATGAATACTGGGAGTCCGAAAGTCCGAATGGGGTAAAACCGTCAGAGGAGAGCCCCAATCTGACATAACGTGGATCCGAAGCAAAATCTGGATACTCTCGATCAAAGTGCTTCCATGCTTCTCCATCGGATGGATGATCCAATACTCCTTCGATCTGTTTTCGCCTGTGCCAACTCATGTTTTCTGCAGTCTCCTTAACCATAAACAACCTCTGCAACCGCAGCGTCAAAGGCAAGTAGTGCATTGAATCGGTAGGCTTCCTTGCACCGATAGACTTTTCTCTACCAGTGGCCTTGTAGCGATCAATACCACAGAATCTGCACGCATCTTCATCCTTGTCTTTGTAGTACAACATGCACCTGTTGCGACATGCATCGATTTTCTCGTATCCCATCCAGAACAATCTTACCATCCTCTTAGATCGGTAGAAGTCTTTAGGTAACTTTGCACCCTCGGACAAGATCTCTATAATCAAATCGATCAGTCGGTTATAGCATTCTTGCGACATGTTAAAATCGGACTTGATGCTCAACAATCTTGTAACCACCTCCAACGGTGAATGATTCTCACAACCATGATATAATGGAGTCCTTGCATTTTCCAGCAACTCCATAAACTTTGCAGCATCGGCATTCGGTGCCTCCTCAGCTGCATTATGATTGTCCGGATTAAAACTAGGTCCCGCCGCTTCAAAAATTATGTTCACCCACCCGTCGTCGTAAGCAGCGTAGTCGTGGACATCCATATACTGCTCTACATAAGGCTCCGACTCCGATGCTAGGGATACAAGTTCTCCATGCGCGGTCCACTGATAGTAATTCGGCGTGAAGCCCTTCGAGTACAAATGATATGTGACTTCCACTTCTGGATGATATTTCAAGTTGCGACATCTCACACACGGACACTTAATTTTGGTACCGTCCATGTACTGAGGGAACGCCTTGGCGAACTGCAGGAACTGCTCTACACCCTCAATAAATTCATCCCGCACACCGCACATGTCATCAGGATGACTGTTGTACATCCACGAATGATGACGCGTATAGTAATTCATATCCATTTCTACATACTTCTGCAAAAATGACAGTACGTGTCCTATAAATCGTTAAATATAGTGTGATTCTCTGGAGGAAGGTAAGAACTGCTCTAACTTGATACACAATGTCCTATGTATGTGTGTGTGTGCATATGGTTGTTTGAGTGAGCTCGGGTCACTAGGGAGAGCAGTTCACAGTTTTCAATGTGCATCATTTGGCAGTGATCAACTGAAGGGAGAGCAGTTTATAGCAGTAGCAGTAGCATCTAGCTGTACTGCACAGTGCAGCAGTGAGGAATCAGTGTGCAGCAACACTGTGCAGTGCACAACAGGAAGGATGCACAACAACAAGTAAACGCAGCAAGTACCAGCAGAGCCAGTGTAACACCCCGTTCCGTTCAAGCGGACTGCCGTCTCAATCGGCAATCGTGCAGCTGTCCCGACCTGCTTTGCCTCGATCAAGAAGCAAAGGATATCCAGACTTGTCCCTACAGGAATCCGGCTTGGACTTTCAGAGGCTCGCTCAGACGTATCGCTCTACCGAGGCGAATCATCGCTAAGGTGGGTGGCTACGGTGAACTTGTCTTTGCTTAGCCAGCACACATAAAAATCTGGAATGTTTATGCTAGTCGCTAGGTGATTCACCCCCTGCATGCTAATAATTCCAACGCACCTAGCTAAGGGAATAATCCCAACTTGTATTGCTTGCTAGAACATGGAAAGGGAAATACTGCTTATATTCAGACCCTCGCATGCTAAGTCCCTTAACGGTTTCATCTCTCGGACTACCTTCGGGCCCGAGCAACGTGCCTGTTTATGTTCCTAGAAACGCATGCTTGTCTGCTTGATAGTTACCGTGTTTTCATCCAAACCCCGGAAGACTACTACGTAGTCGTTCCGTGCCTGAACGAACCTGCAAGTATCCGGGACCGTTAGGTCATCAACGCAGCCCCGAACCAGGGGAATGCATCAAGACAAGTTATTGTACAGAACCAAGATTCAAGTATCCCGTATACTCGTGTACTCGTGTTCCCGTGCACTCGTGTTATCGTGTTCTCGTGTTCTAGTGCACGCGTGTTCTCGTGTATCTCGTGTAATCGTGTTGCCTGAGATTGGTTAAATCGTGTTGCCTGAGATTGGTTAAATCGTGTTGCCTGAGATTGGTTAACCCTGAAGTGCATGTCGCGGACAACTCGGAAACGAGCTATAGTTCCACGGACGGTCACCGGGGCACTGAGGCCGCTCCGATCCGGATGGAACTTCAAGTGTGGTTCATCGTGTGCAGGCGAGTGGTTTGCAGCATATTGTGTACTCGGTTGCATTCCACTTGGCCTAGGACCACATCATGTGTAGTCTATCGTGTGCTGGCGAGATGGTTTGCAACATATCGTGTACTTGGTTGCATTCCATCTTGGCCTTGGACTACTTATGCAATCCATCGTGTACGGGCGAGATGGTTCGTAGCGCATCGTGTGCTCTCGTTGCGTTCCACTCTCGTCTGGGATAAGTCCTTTATGGCTTTGCCAGCGACTCATGTTCATATAGATAAGTCATCCTCGCTTAGCGGCTATCCGCTTGCGAGTTACTGCATCGTATCAAGTACAACTGAGCACACCAAATATTGTCCCGTTCAATAACTCTCGTGTTGCATGTTGCATATGCTATGCCTCCTGAATGCTTATACTTGCCGCGCTTAAATTAATCATGTTTGCCTTGGACAGGGAAGGAGATGGTAAGTTGGTAAGTCTCGCCGTGTTTCCTCAAACATCGCACGGCGCACTGCCCGACACGTTAAGCTATTCAATGTTTGCATGAAACTGATCCTAAGGCAACTAGAAAGACAACTTAATAGTTGTGCACGAAACCTGTATTACGTGTTTGGATTTGTCGAGCGGGCGAGTAGCTTCCCCACCAGTGCATTCAATGTACTGATAATCCACCAGTTTGATATGCAGGGTGCGGGAGAACCTCGTGCGGTGCGGACGCCTCCAACGTGCGTGCTAAGGTGTGGACAACACTCCGAAGCAACGGTGCGTCCGGGACTGAAGCACATATACAAGACATAAGTTGTGAACATCGCCTGACCATCGCCTGTACATTCATTCCACAGTTGTAGCCACTTGGCACGCTTTTACTGTTTCAGAGAGAGAGGCTTGAGCGACTTGTAATCTCGGCTATACGCCGCCTGTAATACATGTTTCATATCAATAAAGAGATTACTTTACTTGTTTCAATGCTTCCGCTATATTTGTCGACTCAGTGAACCTGTTACCGAATCGCTATGCGTTCCTAAACTCCGCTGCACTCGGACAATTTGTGCGACTCTGTGGCTTAGAACTCTAACCGCCAGCCAATGAACCATGGCCTTGCACGGGCGTGGCTCACGCTCGTGCGGCATCACGCCCGGATGGGTTAAGCGATCGTTCCGCGGGAGCGCTGGCGAGGGTGATTTCCGCCTAGCGGGAACGGCCGATTGCCTGCGGGAGATCGGGGCGTGACAGGTTGGTATCAGAGCCTGGCTTCTACGCCTTTGGACTTCAATTCGATATCTCTGTTTCGAAAGCTCGTTCGTGGGTTATGTGCACGCTCTCTCTCAATGCCTCGATGGGATGTTCCAACAATAAGTCTAAATACTTTCAAAATACGTTTTGAATGATATGCTTGCTTGTCTGGTTGTATGCTGCGAGTGGCCTTTGTGCCAACCTGTGCGAACCACTTGAGAGTATCGCTAGTAGCTTGTCCGATTTTCACTAACCCTAAGTTTGGTTGAATGCATCTATTCGAGGGACGCCTTGAACTAGTGCACCATCCAAGACTTAAGAAAAGGTGAAACTCGAGTGCTAAGACTTCGCTATCACTGAGCTGGTTGACGTGTTCACGCTAGAGGGTACCTTCGAAAGTGCGCACGATCCAGTCTAAGAGATATGCTGATTTCGAAGCTTGTGCAAGTGAAGATCCAAATGAACAAGTACAAACGACTTGTCTAGGATTGCCTCAACCCTAGATTACTGCTTATCCTTAGTCAGTCTCGAGGACGAGACTTTTTCTAAGTTGGGTAGGATGTAACACCCCGTTCCGTTCAAGCGGACTGCCGTCTCAATCGGCAATCGTGCAGCTGTCCCGACCTGCTTTGCCTCGATCAAGAAGCAAAGGATATCCAGACTTGTCCCTACAGGAATCCGGCTTGGACTTTCAGAGGCTCGCTCAGACGTATCGCTCTACCGAGGCGAATCATCGCTAAGGTGGGTGGCTACGGTGAACTTGTCTTTGCTTAGCCAGCACACATAAAAATCTGGAATGTTTATGCTAGTCGCTAGGTGATTCACCCCCTGCATGCTAATAATTCCAACGCACCTAGCTAAGGGAATAATCCCAACTTGTATTGCTTGCTAGAACATGGAAAGGAAAATACTGCTTATATTCAGACCCTCGCATGCTAAGTCCCTTAACGGTTTCATCTCTCGGACTACCTTCGGGCCCGAGCAACGTGCCTGTTTATGTTCCTAGAAACGCATGCTTGTCTGCTTGATAGTTATCGTGTTTTCATCCAAACCCCGGAAGACTACTACGTAGTCGTTCCGTGCCTGAACGAACCTGCAAGTATCCGGGACCGTTAGGTCATCAACGCAGCCCCGAACCAGGGGAATGCATCAAGACAAGTTATTGTACAGAACCAAGATTCAAGTATCCCGTATACTCGTGTACTCGTGTTCCCGTGCACTCGTGTTATCGTGTTCTCGTGTTCTAGTGCACGCGTGTTCTCGTGTATCTCGTGTAATCGTGTTGCCTGAGATTGGTTAAATCGTGTTGCCTGAGATTGGTTAAATCGTGTTGCCTGAGATTGGTTAACCCTGAAGTGCATGTCGCGGACAACTCGGAAACGAGCTATAGTTCCACGGACGGTCACCGGGGCACTGGGGCCGCTCCGATCCGGATGGAACTTCAAGTGTGGTTCATCGTGTGCAGGCGAGTGGTTTGCAGCATATCGTGTACTCGGTTGCATTCCACTTGGCCTAGGACCACATCATGTGTAGTCTATCGTGTGCTGACGAGATGGTTTGCAACATATCGTGTACTTGGTTGCATTCCATCTTGGCCTTGGACTACATATGCAATCCATCGTGTACGGGCGAGATGGTTCGTAGCGCATCGTGTGCTCTCGTTGCGTTCCACTCTCGTCTGGGATTAGTCCTTTATGGCTTTGCCAGCGACTCATGTTCATATAGATAAGTCATCCTCGTTTAGCGGCTATCCGCGTGCGAGTTACTGCATCGTATCAAGTACAACTGAGCACACCAAATATTGTCCCGTTCAATAACTCTCGTGTTGCATGTTGCATATGCTATGCCTCCTGAATGCTTATACTTGTCGCGCTTAAATTAATCATATTTGCCTTGGACAGGGAAGGAGATGGTAAGTTGGTAAGTCTCGCCGTGTTTCCTCAAACATCGCACGGCGCACTGCCCGACACGTTAAGCTATTCAATGTTTGCATGAAACTGATCCTAAGGCAACTAGAAAGACAACTTAATAGTTGTGCACGAAACCTGTATTACGTGTTTGGATTTGTCGAGCGGGCGAGTAGCTTCCCCACCAGTGCATTCAATGTACTGATAATCCACCAGTTTGATATGCAGGGTGCGGGAGAACCTCGTGCGGTGCGGACGCCTCCAACGTGCGTGCTAAGGTATGGACAACACTCCGAAGCAACGGTGCGTCCGGGACTGAAGCACATATACAAGACATAAGTTGTGAACATCGCCTGACCATCGCCTGTACATTCATTCCACAGTTGTAGCCACTTGGCACGCTTTTACTGTTTCAGAGAGAGAGGCTTGAGCTACTTGTAATCTCGGCTATACGCCGCCTGTAATACATGTTTCATATCAATAAAGAGATTACTTTACTTGTTTCAATGCTTCCGCTATATTTGTCGACTCAGTGAACCTGTTACCGAATCGCTATGCGTTCCTAAACTCCGCTGCACTCGGACAATTTGTGCGACTCTGTGGCTTAGAACTCTAACCGCCAGCCAATGAACCATGGCCTTGCACGGGCGTGGCTCACGCTCGTGCGGCATCACGCCCGGATGGGTTAAGCGATCGTTCCGCGGGAGCGCTGGCGAGGGTGATTCCCGTCTAGCGGGAACGGCCGATTGCCTGCGGGAGATCGGGGCGTGACAGCCAGTGCACTGCAGAGCCTTCAACAGCAGGTTTAGCAGTCTGCAGTAGCCAATGCAACAGCTCGTGCAGCAAGAAGCATCAGCCCAAGTTGGATACGAGTTCTAGAAGAAGCCAATACCGTATCGTGTCTCGGCTTTGAAGAGTCATTCCCGTGTCCGTGTATACGACTATTCTTCAGTCGAGATCTGCATCGTATTATATACGATGCAGATACGCAAGGTTGCGTCTAAACTCAGACAACTAACTAGAAGAGAGATAGGGTTAGGGTCTGTGTCATATTTCGTGTCATGTCAGTGTATGATACGGTCCTCTTTGTAGGAGTCCAGGTGAGGAAGGAGAAACATATGAATTAGACATGGAAATGAAGAAATTCAGTAATAGAAGAATAAAGAGTTGGAGATTTGGAAATTCTAGGGTTTTTATTAGAGTTGTAAGGAAGAAGAAGTTACAGATCTAAAGTAATTTGAAACTAAAAAAGCAACAATACATCCATTCCCTCTATTCTCCCTCCTTCTCTTATTTATACTGAACTGATTACATGTATTAGCAGCTAATCGTAATTTGCTGACTGTACTAATTTGATGACTGTGCAGTGGAGCTGAGCTGTCTTGTTGCAGGTGACTGGACAAGAGAGCTTATTCTCACTCTGAAATGCTGAGTGTTGAGATCTACACTGCAAGATATGCAAGTTCTGATACTCGGTCACAACTAAGTTCTAACATTGAGTTCCTACACTGATACTACTGTGCTCACTGAACTAGAAATGGGTCACATCATTGTATGTGTCTGTGTTGTATCCCATGTCATGTCTATGTCATGTCTTGTCTATGTTTGTGTGTGTCGGTGTGTCCGTGTCAGTATTAGGGTTAGTGTCCGCATATGTTAGTGTGTCCGCGTGCGTGTGTGTGTTCGAGTTAGGGTTAGTGTGTGTCGTGTCGTGTTGTGTCGTGTTAGAGAGAGAGAGAGAGAGACAGAGAAAGGAGACAAAGAGATCTCACCGAGTGAGGAGGAGGGGAGCTGGAGAGAGGAGAACCCCGGAGGGAGGAGGACGCCGGAGGGAGGAGGGGAGTCGGACACGACGGAGGGGGGGTTTAAATATTTGGGAGAGAGAGATCGAAGGAAATGGGGGAAAAGGAATTCGTCAACCCTAAATAAAATAAATTAGCGACGTTTAGCGACGCTAACTTATGACATCGCTAATATAAATGTTTAGCGACGTTATAGACGTTGCTAAATATGTCGCTAAATATTTAGTAGATTAACGTCGCTAAATACGTCGCTAATCATATAACTCAACGACGTTTAGCGACCTTAAATAAACTTATATCGACTATTTTAAAAAACTAAATTACAGTCGCTAAACGTCGCTATATGTCGCCAAACAACGACTTATAGCGACGTTATTCTTTGGAGTCGCTCATATCTTTAATATTCGCGACGTTTTACTTTGACGTCGCAAAAAACGTCGCTAATCCCGCAATTTTTAGTAGTGATTCCAGTATAGAGTCACTAGTATAGAGTCACTGCCTCTGGATTATTATACATGCCAAAATATAAAGTAATCCAGAGACAAATCCGGTAGCAATTAATGGAAGTAAAACTAAGTAGAGAATGCCAAGTAAGTAGACTACTAAATCCCTCCAAGGATATCTCATGGTCCTATCGGTGCAACTGGGACAACTGGCTCATCTGGAGATAATATGTGGGATACATGTCCTCATCTAATATCAACAGTCTAGTCAGGACAGGAGCAAAGTATAATACACGTAAAGCTAACAAAACTATATAGAACGACAAATATGATATAGACACAAGAGTAAGTCATAAGTTATAAATGTCATGTAAGATAAAAACCAACCCTGTAATCATGCTAGCATATGGAAGACAATAAATAATAATAAAGTAACAAGTGATTGAAATACCAAGTTCAACGTGTGGACAACTAGGGGTAAGTACGACACGTCGTACGTGAGATGTACGATGGCTATCAGACACGAAAGACCATGAGATAGTTCTGGGTAGTCCATACACGTCTACTGAAGTATTTTTCTGTCCGACTAATACTCATGGATTCTATAATATCACAATTATCACGAATCACGAAAAATCACGAATATGAAAGTCAAGGTATGAATCCATAAATCTAAATGTAAATGTCGTGTCGAGATCTTGCAAACAACTATTTAAACATGTATCATAGAATCTATAAAGAAATGTAAGCAATAGTGTATGTACTTGCCTGAAGTAGGGTTGTAGTCGATGTATCGATCACGAACGTGTCGATACGGAATAGGTAATCGACTAGCTGCTAATCATAATCTAAGCCCAAATATAATCCTGAATTTCTGCATACAATATCTCAAGATAGAGTCACAATCCAAGATAAAGATACAATCCAAGTTCGATCAAAGCGGGCCCACAATCACCACAATAAGTCCAAAATTAGTAAAATTATAGAAATTACAATTTAAATATACATGCGAGTTTAGAATGATGCCACAAGTCCATTCGTGTTGTCATAATTTCGTTTCGGGAGAAAGATACTCAAAATGACATTAAAACGTTGAGATTTGAAATTTTTCAAAAGTTTACTTTTTTCCGACTTTAGACTAGTGAACGAGCAGTCAAAAAGAATTATGAACGGTTCAAACTTAAGGATTAATAAGAAGAACAAAGTTTTGTCTAACAGTAGGAGAAAATTTCAAGCGGATCCAACTGTTGAATTTTTCATAAACAAGGCACAAAGTTGCATGAAAATCGAGTTTGAGACTAAAGACTGAAATTACAGTCCTGAGAGCTAACTTCGCAGCATATTACCTTCGACCAATATGAACAGAAAAGTCATGAAACCAACACAAACTGATTTACCAGATAACCGAGAACACAGTCATATAGTTGGAATTGAAAAAATATGCACTACAGAAGAAATGACACAAGTTCAAAGTTGAGGAAAATAATTCTAGAACATATTTTCAGTATAGAATTCAGTGTTCATTGGGTCAAAGTTGGGCATATTTATACCAACATGAAATTTGTAGACAACATAATTTCATATGAATTTCTGGAAATGAAAAATGTGGTGCACATGAAAAGTTATACTACTTCAAAGTTGGAAAAAAAAATAGTTTCAGGAAAGTAGTTACTAGTAGACAACTTTACCCATGAATTTAACCTATCAAAACATTGATAATTTCAAATGAAACTAAGCATGGCTGTTAACAACCTTACCATGTTTGGACTGAAAAACTCGGACTGGGAAGATGAAGCTTATCCAATGGCTGCAACATCAACAAAGATCAAGAAAACTTCGTTTGTTACACGCGTCGACGGAAAAACCAAATTTGAAAGGAAAAATGACGATTTGTCACTTGCGATGATGACAACGAAGGTGGTGGTGGTGCTCGTGCGGTGGGCGCGGGGTGAGGCTGCTTGTTGGGTGCTTGGGGAGTGAGGGAATGTGGGGAGGAAGAAGAAAGAGTATTTGAAAAGAAGAGGAGTATGGAGAGAAAAAAATAGGAAGCTGGGGAGAAAAATACGGGAGTGTTGTACGTGTGTGTATAGGGAGGAAAATATCCCTATAGGTCCCTCAACATTCACCCATTTGCAAGGTAAATTAGTTTAGGATTTTGGAATTTAATTTAGTAAAATTTGGAGATAGAAAGGAGAGAAGGAGAAAAGTAGGAGAAGGGAGAGCATGTGAAAGGAGATTGCAAGAACATAAAATCCTATGTTGCATCTTATGTCTATTTATATTGATATTCAATACACCCATAATTACTATTATACCTTCATAAGATAAATAACAAAATAACTCTAACATCCTCCCTCAAGCTAGAGTATATAGATCTGACATGCCCATTTTGCTACATAAATAAAAAAATGGACCACGAGCAAGTGGTTTGGTGAGAATATTACCTAATTGATCCTCAGACCGAACATAAAGAGTGACAATCTGTTTCTTTAGCAACAAATCACGAACAAAATGACAATCCACCTCGATATGGTTAGTGCGCTCATGAAATACCAAATTACTTGCGATAAACATTGTCGACTGATTGTGACAATACATCTCCATCAGAATAGGAATTATAATTCCTATTTCATGAAAAATAGTGCACACACATTATCTCAGAAGCTGTATGAGCCATCACATGGTACTCGGCCTCTGCACTAGAACGAGCCACACCATTCTACTTGTTAGTACGCCACGTGATAAGGTTACTATCCACAAATATACAATAGCCAGAAGTAGACCTCCTATCACTGCGACTGTCTGTCCAATCAGCATCACTGAACCCCATCACCGTAAGCAACTGAAAAGTTTGTGCAACAAACCCTTTCCTGGTGTACCTTTCACGTATCGAAGAATGCGAGATATAGCCTCCTACAGATGCACCACCGAAATGTGAAGCTTATAATATCATTGTCGATGAAAGTTTTGACGACAATGACATGTTGTTCGACAGAGACGAGAAGTTTGATAATATTATTGTTTGGGGAATGATTAATTGGCCAAAATATTTAGTTTAGTTTGTGAGATTTTTAAATTCTCTTTATTGCATTACACTTTGAGATTTTTAAATTCTCTTTATTGCATTACACTGTGACAGCCTTCCTGAATCTATCAAACCAGACTCGAGGAGATTGCTTGAACCCATACAGTGATTTCTTTAGCTTGCATACCTTTCCCATCGACTGCTTCGTGCAAAACCCCGAGGGAGTCTCCATGTATACTTCCTCTTGTAGGTCCCTATAAAGAAAAATGTTCTTTACATCCAATTGATACAACTGCCACCCATGGTTTGCTGCAATCTCATAGTGCTCATCTTTGCCACTGGAACAAATGTCTCATCATAGTCGATGCCATAGGATTGAGTGAATCCCTTTGCAACCAACCTTGTCTTGTACCGCTCCACATTTTCTTCTGGTATCTCCTTTACTGTGAAGACCCATTTGCATCCAACTGTTATCTTTCCTTTAGGCCACGGGGAACAATTTTCTATGTCCTATTTCTTTCAAGTGTCCAAGTTCCTCCAACATTGCAGCTCTCCACCTTGGATCTTTCTTCGCTTCCTACCAACACTTAGGAAAAGAGGTGGTGTCTAACGATGCAATTAATGTTCAATAGGTAGGGCATATATTAGAGTAGGATAGAAAATTGGCAATCTCATGTTCATAACCATAACGATTAGGGGCTTTTCCCGCATTTCCCCGAGAAGATATCCTTAAGGGAATATGAGGAAGTAGTAAAGAGATCATATCATCCGAATCAGAGGGATCCGCATCCGAATCAAAGGGATCCGGTACGGGAGGTGCATCTTCAAGAGTTGGGGCAGGGGTAGGCGAGGTATATGGCACAGTAGGGGCAATAGGCACAGTAATAGGCATATTAGTGGACTGTTGCTTTCTCCTTCTGTAGACTTGGAGCTCTGTAGATTGTTCTGTAGTATGTTCCTCCCCCTGCACTGGAGCATCACTTTCTTCCTCCTAATTGTCACCACTTTATTCCTTCTGATTATGTGCATGATCATCACTTTCCTCACCCTCACTATCTCCCCATTGTTCCCTTGAACTATCTTCTATCATTGGACATGGAACTGACACGACAATCACGCTTGGGCCCATCTTCCCCTCACTCCTAACAACTATGTTAGGTGTGTCACCAAATGCGTAGCCTTCACCTGAACCATTGTGGTAGTATGGTTCCATCTCTCTGAATGTAACGTCCATGCTTATAAAGAGCCTTCGCTCCACCGGACTCCAACAAGAGTATCCCTTCTGAGTCCCTGAGTAGCCAACAAAGATGCACTTCACTGCCCGAGGGTCCAACTTTCCAACCGCAGGTCTGTTATCTATCACAAAATATACACATCCAAATACCTTTGGGGGAACAATGTACTTATTCTCTCCTATAAGCATCTCAAACGGTATCTTCCATCCTAACACCTGAGAGGGCATCCTGTTGATGAGATGTACAACCGTCAACACGGCATGCCCTCACAAGTGTTTAGGAACATTCATGACAAACATCATTGACCGTGCTACTTCCAATAGGTGCCTATTCTTCCGCTCTGCCACGTCATTCTGTGTTGGTGTATAGGCACACGAAGTCTGATGCTGTATCCCATGGGTTGATAAGTACTCTTCAATAGCCTTGTTGGTGTATTCTGTCCCATTGTCAGATCTCAAAATCTTCACTGTAGCACTGTACTGTGTTGTAATCCTGTGATAAAAATCTTGAAAGCATGTAAAGACATCATTGTTACTCTTCATTAGGTATACCCAGGTGACACGAGTGTAGCAGTCAATAAAGGTGACAAATCATTTAAAACCATTAACTCCAGTTGTAGAACAAGGTCCCCACACATCAGAGTATATCATATCAAAAGCAGCTAAACTTCTATTTTCAGAACTCACATAAGAGTTTCTGGTATGTTTTCCAAGCTCACAAGAATCACAAACCAACTTTTGTTTATTAGTCTTTTGATACATAGATGGATACATCCGACTTTGTAGACTGAATGAAGAGTGTCCCATGCGCTGATGTTGAAGTAATAATTCTGCTTTCGCTGTTTTTCGCGGCTCCTCCGGTTGTGCTTATTCCACCAGTGACGCTAGTGCTGCGTCCAGTCCACCCCTGTCCAAGTATCATAGCCCCTTATGCCAAGTGTCATTTCCCAACCGTCTCTCCGTTGCCTTCTCCTGAAAAATCACGTTAGGAATGTCAAAGGAAACAACACAATTAAGTTGAAGAACGATGGCACTAATGGACAATAGATTAACGGAAAAAGATGGAGCGTGCAACACGTCAGGAAGGGTTATGGAAGGGGTGCATTCAAGTGTGCCTTTACCCATAATGGGTCTAGTCGTACCGTCAACAGTCTGAATGCTTTCAGGTGTCGTCCGGTAATTGTAATGTTAGAACTCATCATGGGCCCCTATGACATGGCGTGATGCCCCAGAGTCAATTATCTAACCTGGTCTGTAGATAGATGCCAGGGCATGAACATGTATACCTGTGCTTGTATGGGCATAGTAGGTAATGTTACCCCCGGAGGTGGTTGGAGTTGTTGCCCCCGAGGTATTGGATCGACTGTCGCTGGTTCCAAGCTTCATGCTTCTCCATATCTCTAGCATTTTTCTCTCACTAGGGGTCATATTGGGTGATTGACTCTCACTTCCCTCTTCTGCCAGGTTTGTCTTGTGTCCTCCGGAATGATTACTTCTGCCACCAGCATAGCCTCCTCTGCCACCCCTACGCCCTCCACGACTGCTGTAGAATATGAATGATAGATTAATTCATTAAGAGGAGAGGGGAGTACGTTATATAAGAGAGGTTAACCCCTCCTTATTAGTCTATCCGATGTGGGACTAAACTCAAATTAATACATAACTTAACACCCTCCCTCAAGCTGGAGCATAGATGTCAATCATATCCATCTTGTTACAGAGAAATTGAACATGAGGACCTAGAAGAGATTGTACATATCAGCTATCTGATCGCCGGTCCTCACATGGTGAAACTTTATCATCCCTTTCTGATACTCATCACGGATAAAGTGAATGTCGATTTCAATGTGCTTTGTCCTTTTATGAAATACAGGATTACTAGCAATATGAATAGTGGATTGGTTATCACACCACATATCTGCTGCTTTATATCATGCTTCTTCTCCCAGTTCCTGTAGAAGATGCTGCAGATATAGCACATCTGCTGTGCCATGAACAATTGTCCGATATTCTTTTTTCGAGCTTGATCGTACAATCACACTCTGCTTCTTGCTCTTCCATGATAACAAGTTTCCACTAATGAAGACCGAGTAGCCAGATGTAGACCGTATATCCGTAAGACTGGCACCCCAGTCATCATAAGTAAAGCACTCAACATAAGTATGTCCCTTATTCTCCATCCGAATTCTTTTTTCTGGATTCTGAACTAGATAGCGCAGAATTCTGAGAACTCTCCCAATGTGGAACTCGTGGTGAAGACATGAATCTACTTGCAACACTGACGGCAAAAAAAATGTCTGGACGAGTCATAACGGCCTAGTGGAGTTTCCCAACTACTCGATATTGATCCGGATCGGTCATCATTGACCCATCGTCGGAAGTAACTTTATCCCTGGGTCCATGGGCGAGGTTGCTCCCTTTGCTTGCATCATTCCTGCATTATTTAGGATGTCAAGCACATATTTTCTCTGAGATATTACAATGTCCCGCTTATCCCGTATGACTTCTACGCCCAAAAAATAGCTCAACGATCCCAAATCTTTGGTTTGAAATTATTCTCCTAGAAACTTTTTTAGTACTGCAATGCCCTGACTGTCGTCTCCTGTTATCACAATATCATCCACATAGATACCGAGTAGTATCCTTCCAGCTAATGTCTGACGGTAAAATACTGAATGATCCTTCTTTGATTGGTACATGCGAAACTAAGTAACCACATTTGTGAAACGACCAAACAATGCACGAGGAGGTTGTTTAAGACTAGAAATGACTTTCAGCAGATGACACACTTTACCCTCCCTTACAACAAACCCGGAAGGTTGCACCACATATATTTCTTCGTCAAGATCACCATGAAGAAATGCATTCTTGATATCCAGTTATAACAACGGCTAGTCATAGCGAACATCTAAGGCCAAGAGGACGCGCACATAGGCCATTCGAGTAACTGGGAAGAATGTTTCAAAATAATCCTTACCATAGGTCTGAGAATAACCTTTTGCCACCAGACAAGCCTTTAGGCGATCAAGAGTGCCATCCGGTTTTACCTTAATATTGAACACTCATTTGCAACCTACTGCCTTCTTACCATGAGGTAAATCAACTAAGTTCCATGTATGGTTCTCCCGAAGTGCTTTCATTTCCTCTTCCATAGCAGCACGCCAGTCAGGATGTTTAAGACCTTCCTCTGCAGAATTTGAAATCTGAATCCCATCAATAGTCGCCACAAATGATTGTGTGTGGCTAGCAAGTCCTTTGTAATTGTGAACGTAAAATGGATGATCACGACATGTACGACGAGGTCGAGCTGGCGGATCAAGCAGAAGCAAATCAGTGGAGCTAGAGGATGAAGGCATTGTGTCCACAGACACTATCGACGAAACTCGTTCCGGCGATGCTGGTACTGACGGAGCCGGTGTGTGTGGACCATCGGACCGGGAGACTGGCTCGGTAGGGTAGGGCACCCTTTCGGGGGGGCTGTTGTGTTTGAACTGAAAACAACAAGAAATCTTCTTCTGGGTAAACTTGTGGAGCCGGATCAGTAGTTTGTGGAAGTGGAGGATATTCAGTTTCAACAAAGGTAACATCTCGAGAGAAAAAATACCGCTTCAAGACTGAAAAAAATATCGATACCCTTTCTGATCCATAGGATACCCAAGAAAAATACATTGGATAGCCTTTGGATCTAGTTTAGAAAGTGTTGGTCGGGTATCCCTAACATAACACAAGCAACCAAAGATTCGGAAAGATAAAGGAAATGGCTCTCGTTTGGGATATAACCGAGAGAAGGGAGTATCGCTATTGAGAACAAACGACGGCATGCGATTAATTAGATAGCAAGCCGTGAGAATGACATCTGACCAAAATCTTTTTGGAGTACGTGCTTGGAACATAAGAGCACGCTTGTTTCTAAGAGGTGACGCTTCTTGCGTTCAGTCAACATTCTGTTGTGGTGTGTAAGGACATGAAGTTTGGTGGATGATGCCATTCCGAGACAGATGTGAAACAAACTCACGAGACATACTCACGACCATTGTCACTGCGAACGCATTTAATCGGAACACCAAATTGTGTTTTGATTTTCGCACAAAAATTGCACCAAATCTTTAATAATTTGGAGCAATTTTTCATGAGATAAACAAAAGTGACACGTAAGTAGTCATCAATAAAGGTAATAAAGTACTTGAATCCTATCACAGATTCAACCGGATATGGTCCCCATTTATCGGAATGCATCAACTCGAAAGGAGCGGAAGCAACTTTATTTTGACTGACCGGATAGGAAACCCGGTGATGCTTAGACAAACTACATGACTCACAATAAAAAGAACATAGAAGCATCTAAAGATGGGTACATTTTCTGGAGTGCTTGGACAGAAGAATGTCCTAACCGGCAGTGTAACTTAAAAGGATCAAGTTTCACACCAGCACATACAACAGAGGAAGGTTCGTCAAATAGGTACAAGCCTCCAACCACATGCCCCTTACCGATAGTCTTTCCAGTCTTTAGGTCCTGAAAATACAACATCAGGAAAGAATGTTACCGAGCAATGCATATCACGAGTAATCCGACTAATTAAAAGTAAGCTGAATGTGTTTCCAGGTATATGTAATACAGAATGTAGTGACAGTCCCGAAGAAAGACGGACAAATCATTTTCCACGGATTGTCAGCGAACCACCGTTGGCACATGTAATATTAGAAATACGATCAACCGGTATATAATTTCGTATCATATCTGCGTCGCCTGTTAAGTGAGCAGACGCACCAGAATCAAGGACCCACTGCTTTGACTGTATCACACATGCCGCTGAGTACCCTGTGATGGACCCAGAAGTAGAAGCTTCACCTCGATGTTGAGCTTGAAACTTAACAAAGTTTGCATATGCTTCATCAGTCATTTGTACGGATCTACCGCCAAGATCAGGAATATCTAAGGTGACATTGGCGGCAGGAGTTTTAGTACACTGCCACTGGAAATGACCTGTAGACCATAGTTGAAGCAGGTGACTAGTCAACCTCCATCACGATCGCCAATGTCTCGTCCACCATCACACCCAACATTTCGGCCACCACGTTGTCTACCACGACCACCACAAAATCCAGTACGAGCGGCTCCCAGAGCAGGTCGATCAGCGGGAGCATCACTTGGAGAGGTCTCGACGACCTTTGCTTCCCTTAGGACCGGAAAATGAGCTTCTATTAGAGATGGAACCTTAGCTCCAGCAATGATCTGAGAGTGAGTTGAGTCTGTATCAGGATGGAGAGAGGCAAGATATGCCATGACATAAAGCTGCTCCCGTTGAGCCCTTGCTTCTTTGATATCCGTCGTCAGAGGTAATACACGGTCAACTTCATCGACCATAGCCTTAAAGGTCCAGAAGTGATCCTTATGAGAATTGTCGTCCTGTTCCGTCCGGTAGATGCCGACGACCGAGTCGTAGATACAAGACAAGTCGCGTTTTCCATCAAACGTCGTCGATAGGACCTCCTATAACTCTTTTACGGTGTCCGTGTTCTGAACCATGTCCTCCACCGATGGTTTCATTGAGTTCATCAACTATGTAAACAGTCGACTATCATCTGTCTCTCACTGCTCAAATGTGGGATCAGTCGTCTCCGGAGGGTTGTCAGTCAGATGCTTGGACAACCGTATTTTTTAAAGAAATCGTCGTGTAAGTGTCCGTTGGTCCTGCCAATGTGTTCCTGACACCGGTAGTAGTAGCACTGCTAGTTGCATCAGTGTTAGTCATCATGCACTTGATTCGACTTTCGCTGGATCTTTTTAACCCCAATAATCACATCAACTTTACCGATCCGCTATCAACGTGGCCATAACCGACACGCGGTAACCCAGGTCACTCTCTTTGTAGATCCTGATGTGGATATCGGGGTAGGACGGAAACAAAGATTCACGTAAACAAGCAACTTGTCTACTCTTTGTTAACTTCTGGAGCCGTAATCTAGGAACAGAGGTTGTGCAAACCAATAATTGTCTACCCTCTGGCTTCGATATATGCTCCTGATATACGTTCCTGAAGTCGTAATCTAGGAACAGAGGTTGTGCAAACAAATTATTGTCTACCCTCTGGCTTCGATATACGACCTTATTTTTTGGAAATTAGGGTTCGGACAGGAATGAGGGATGGCGGCTTAGGGCTGGTGGCAGGTAGGCGGGGGAGGGGGGGGCTAGCTGCAGGGATGCAGGGGGGCTGGCAGCAGGGATGCAGGGGGGCACCAGGGAAGCGGGCAAGGGGGGGTGGCAGGAGACGGAGGGGGGGGGCTGAAGGGGGTGTTGGGGTTGGCGGCTAGGGTTTGGGGTAGAGTGAGAGAGGTGGATGGGTTATGACACTGATACCATGTAGAATGTGAATGATAGATTAATTCATTAAGAGGAGGGGCTAGGGTTTGGGGTAGAGTGAGAGAGGTGGATGGGTTATTGGTCTGATACCATGTAGAATGTGAATAATAGATTAATTTATTAAGAGAAGAGGGGAGTACATTATATAGGAGATGCTAACCCCTCTCCCTATTAGTCTATCCGTTGTGGGACTAAACTCAACTTAACACATAACTCAACAGCTGCGTCCGCGGCCGCTGGACTAGCCTCTCAGGGGTTTCGTAAAGAATCTGATGAAGTGTCCAGGGTCTCCACAGTTGTAGCACCCTCCCCTTCCGGAAGAATTTGGGTTAAAAGCTGCTAGAGCTGATTTTTTTCCTCCAGAGAGCTAGTCGTGCTAGGCATCAGCTTCATTCGTGCCTCTTCTTGTGCCATAGCAGCTATGGCCTCCTCCAGTGATGGCAGTCTGGGTTGAGCAAGTAGGATATTCCTCCTCTGCTCGAATGCTGGGTTGAGCCCCTTCAGGAACTTCATCATCCTCTGTCGTAAAACATACTCCATGAACTTCTTATAATGTTTTGCAAATGCCAGTTCCACTTGCTCATCTTCCACGCCAATAGGGTCATAGTGGTCGAGATCTGACTAATACTTCTTCAGTAGAGTCGCATACTCAGAGATGGTGTGATCTTCTTGGACCACCTTATCAAGTTCATCTTGTAGTTGAAAAACCCTCACAGAGTTGCCCGACCCAGAGTACATATCTCTCAAAGTCATCCAAATGTCACCAGCACCCTCTATTGATTCCACATTGCCCGACACTTGGTCGATCTATGAGGCTGTCAACCATCCAGCAACAATATTATTGACGATCTCCCACACAACAAATTCTTATAAGGAGTGATCTTCAGGTGTCTTGGTTTGGCCAATTCACATAGCCCACCAAACATCTTGCCTTCAGAGTCCGCATCGCCTGACGCGACCACTTCAAGTAGTTGGAAGTACCCTCCAACTTTATCTCCAGTTTCTCAACTTCCCCATTTTGTATAGTGAAGGATCCACATCTGCGTGTGCACCACGGGAGCTAGTCTCAGTCAGCCTCTTGGAGAAGAGATCGTCCACCAAAGCCTTCATCTATTGGGCCGCCAGCTTACCGTAGATCGTCTTCATCGTCTTCTTATCCTCTTCCATCAGCAAGACGGTGGCATATCTCGATTGTCTCCACCTTTGATCGCCGTCTTCTCCACGTCTACTTTTCCTCCTTCAGCGGCAGCGATGTCCTTGAGAGTCGCTGCATATGTCCCATGCACGACTTCGATCCGAGGTCGCATGGCCTGACGAGGAGGAGGAATCGACAGTTATAGTCGAGATCAGGAGTTCACACAAGAGTTTTCTCACTGATATATCTTGATCCAACAAGCAAGTATATAATTAATATCCCGATTACAACTTACTGCTACAAAACAATAATCAAAAAATTAAATTTTTCGGTCTTCCGTGCAATCGTAGTTGCATATGGACAGAACCGAGTTACAACTTGCAGGAGAGAAGAAGAAGAAGATCGTTGGGGTTGGGGGTCGCCGGGATGGCAGCGGCAACAGCAGTCGCAGTCGCAACAACAACAGCAGCAATACCAGCAGCCGCGACAGCAGCACCAGCGGCGGCGGGGCAGGTCGACGGCGCTACGGTGCGCGGCTAGGTGGTCGCCGGGGCCGGCGGAGGCTTCTGGCGGCGCTGCAGCGCGTGGCCAGGCGGTCGCCGGTGCCGGCGGGGAAAGAAGGGAGGGGGGGCTGTGAGAGGGTTAGAGTTTGGAGAAGGGTGGGAGAATTTGGCCCTGATACCAAATAGAAATTGATTTAATATTTGGCTTAATTTTATTGATGGATGTGACTACATATATATAGGAGAGGCTAGCCCCTCTCTCTACTATTCTACTAGATGTTGGACTAAACACCCACTAATACTCTCAACAGACAAACTGTCAAAATTGTGCTAGTCCTAGGACAAATTGTTGTCTTAAGAATGAAAAAATTTTGGCAGTCCTAGCAATAGTTAGACTGTCAAAATTTTGACAGTCCTGACTATTGTTAGTATTGCCAAATTTTTGGTAGCCTATCTTAGGACTGCGTGACTGTCGTTTATATAATCATGACTGCCTATGGCTGAAAATTATGATTTCTGCCAAATTTTAATGACTGAATGGAAAAAGAATTCAGGAGCTTCAAAAATATGATGTAATGTATTCGATGAGCCGATTAGTTCATCGAATTAGTTCCCATTTCTATCAGAGAAGGACCAAAAGCTTGAGAAGCTTGATCAGAGAACTTTGAAGAATACATGACAGAAAATTAGCTAAAGATTCGTTGGTGATCACCTTGTGTGATCAAAAATGGAGATTTGTTAGGGTTTATGGGACCACAAATACTTAATTTTTTACGATGTAGGGATTTGGAAAATAAGATGATGGCTAATAAAAAGAGATTTTTTATATTCTTTAGTTTGCATTGCTCCTAACAAAATTTTAAGGATATTTTGAACATTGAAAATATATATCATTTATGTTTCCCCTTGTTAATTATTGTAGTGTTCTTATCATTTGTCTTATTATAGGAAAGTAAGTGCATTTGTTTTATTATAAGGAAATAAGTATATCAGATATTCGTCCAACTTTTGTCTGGGCAGTGAGGTATCATCCATTGCCCATCTCTAAGATGGACAATGGTTGCCCATGGACAATATCTTTGGCAGACTCTAATGGATGTACTTCAATCTTAACCTTCACATTTTGGGTCACTACACGAAAACACCTATTTTTAGCAGTCTAAACATGTTACTAAAATTAATTCTAATGTGTAAAGGCCATGACTATAGAGGCATGTATAATATTACTAATTATCCTTCTAACGACTTAATCACGGCTATAGTTGTTAGTGATTATATTTTTTAATAGGCATGTAAAAACTATATAATTGAATATTAACGGGCCTTGACCGTTAGTATATTTGAAAATATGAAGAAAAAAAATTAGAATTCCCCTTTTAATGTAAACATATTTTTATTTGTTTTCACATCCATAAATTTATAAATTTTTCATTGCATGTTCCGCTTCCAGAATACGGTGAGTCGGATATGCACAACATCCCAGGCTACGTGCCTTACGAATACCATGTATCCGTATCGCAGTTGTCACCTATAAGTTTTAGGAATAGAGTACAGCTATCAGACAAATACCATATAGTATATTACATAACTATCCAAAATACAAATTATTCCCTCATATTACATCCCCTGGATATAAGTCTCAAAACGTTAATTACATAAAAGTACATAAATATGATACAACTTTAACAAAATATAAAGACCCAAACTTGGTTCTCTGATCTTCATTCTTCGACCTAATCCACATTGTACAAAGATAGAGTATCTTCTGATTCAGCATCCACACATAGTGAACAGTACCAGGTCGTCAAATGACATGCAAGCCTTTAGTCAATGACGAGGAACTAAGATGAAATAAATAATTAAAATCTGAAAGGCGACCGGATTATCAAATTACAAGGTTGAAGAATATAATATTTAATTCCTATGACTCATTATCGTGTTTAACTTGAAATATGACTCCGATTAGATCATGTTCTAGTAATTTTCTCATTGTTCAATAAATCAATTCGTCCTAATATTTACTATCATAATCACAAACAAGTTTCCTATATGATGATACAATTTAGAGACTATATTTGGATCACATACATCATCCATTTTCTCGACAATAATCTCATTTACTGGGATCATGTGGTGTCTGAGTGGCACGATGCTTAGAATCCGGCCCCTTCCGTCAAGGGAGTAAAAGTTGTGAACTCTTAGATTCTTATTTTAATGCAAGAATTTTTGAAATTTGAAATATCTCTTTGTGAACTAAGTCTCACCCCCAACGTCGTATGGCCGTACAGATGTAAAAACTCTACTGATCAATTATTATTATATTAAAATAATTTCGTATGTTGTTATCCAGTTGTTCTTTCCCACCCAATGCACTAACCTAGTGCTACAAACGTTCCTACTATATTATTTTGTATTAAGTTTCTACTGGACACAAGTATGAATCTCGAACTCGTTTCGTGCATCCAAGTACTACGAAGAGCGAGAATATAATTCAATATTTTGTTCCTTTTCAAGAGAATCATTCTATAACTTTGGATATCATAATCTCAATACCTTGTTCTCTTTTCAATGAAACATGACAGAAATGTCTTTAGAACTTAAGATATGTAGGATACAGTTACATAGATATGCAAGCAAAATCTACCCGTAATTATCATGTGTTTCTGCTAGAAGAAAACAAATTATCAATTTGATAATATAGTATTGAAGTCGAACGTCGGTTTATTCTTCCTTAGAATTGTGTCGGGATGATACCCCCAGTTATTGAAGTCGAACGTCGGTACTGTCATTGATGACTTCACCCTCATTTTACAAGGAGATGTTCCAGCAATAATAGCATCAACATTGCTTTCAAGCCGAAGAGAATTAACTTCTGCGTGCATGCCATGAGTATTCTTTATGTGAAAGTCACAATTTTCGCATTGAGGAGCGACCACTCTAGGTTTCGTCTTGATTATCTACTACTACTTTTTGGCTTGCTTTTGTTGGAACTTAGGCGGAGTCATGTTTGTTCATCGGAGGAGAAGTATTCTTTTTGTGAGCGCTAGCATATTGTCGGTTCTTGTACGATACTTGTGATTCATTGTCACATAAATTTACGGCGTCATAATGTTTTCTTTCGCAAATGAATTCTTGCGATTTGTTTGAATCGGCAAGTCCGTCCTGATCATTGCTCCTCCGTAACCCTTTCACGGCTTAAGGTTCGACTTTGACTTTGCTTAGGAATATTGAATGCCTTGATGTGCGCCCCATGATATCCTCGCCTTCAGATTTAGCACGGGGATATGCGGTGCACCTTTGTTGATAAAAGCAACATTGTTCTTCACAATACCAGTTCAGTAGTAGATCTTCTTGTGATGACACACTGGATGGACTAGTAAAGTCCTATGAGATCATTTTCTTAAACTTTTATTGATCAATTTCTATGATCAATGTATCGGTGAAGGTTCCCGTCAATACCATTGTTTTCTCGTCGAAAGAGAAAGAAGCCCTCATTAGAGTCATCATTTTATTTTTGACCCAAAAATGTAGGACTATCCACCTGTTACGTCATGGTATACCAACTTGGGGTTTAACACGGTCATATTTTCTTGTCGTTGTGTGAATTTGGTGCAAAAGTGGAACCAACCGCCTGTCATTCGTACGTGCATATACCATCAAAATAGAAAAGTTCGTGCATTCTCTCTCCTTGCATACATTTCATTTCTTAGATTTTTCAAATTTCTAAAGCTTTTATTTCTGTTAAAAACCATGCATTCTCTTTTCTAGCATACATAGTCATGGATCTGAGTCCTACACGACCTCTACAAGTGACTACAAGTGATATATATATATATATATATATATATATATATATATATATATATGTCTGTTTGTGGTATTAAACGAAAGAATGAAAATGTATTCAGGATAGGGTTTACACGAAACCCGCCTTCTTTGGTTTACAAACAAACTTGTACAATTTGATCCTATACGAGGATATGGGAGTACAATTTATTTAATCTGGGTAGATGATTGCTATAGGTGTCTGATCTGCAGTCGATCACTTTAGCCCTTGGACAACACGATGTTGAAGAAGTGCCGTAGAAGACAGGAAGCAGCTTCGAAGGTTGCAGAAGAGGGTGGATGCACGATGCCGACGTCGTCGATCCCTACTCTTTGCCTGCGCTCCGGGTTCTCTCTCTCTCTCTTGACCTCTGGTTCGATCTTTCTTGGAAGTTCGACCTTGGATCTGATATTGGTTTCTTGACCAATTTTCTCCTCCTTTCCTCATTGATAGAGGTATCTATTTATAGAGTTTTAGTGACAGTGACCACTCCGTCGGTGTAGAAACCGAGGAGTGGAAAGTACAGCACCCTTTTACACAACGGTTAAAGTAACCAATGCCTGCGTATAGATGATCCTTTGAATGAGCGTGTGACGCGGGTCCAACTAAGGGACAAAACGCGTATAATCGCTACGAAGATCACGGCGTAGAAGCCACGTAGGTAGGTATCCATTGTGTAGAAGAGGTTGGCATAGAAGCCAAATGTCTGTCATCATGGCATAGAAGCCAAATAGTTATCAAACCGGCATAGAAGCCGAATCGGCGTAGAAGCCGAATAGGCGTAGAAGCCGAGTGGTCATAGAGGCCGAGCAGGCGTAGAAGCCGAGTGGTCATAGAGGCCGAGCAAGCACAGGAGCTGGATGGGCGTAGAAGCCGCTGCGTACCGTGCCAGAGTGCTGATGTGGACGTTTTAGCCAGAATTACGGCTTTTGAAGATATAATCAAATCTCTTGCATTAAATGTCGAGATTTGCCACCATCCTGCGCATTAAATGTGGAGGCGTGTTTTTGAAGGTCTGCAACCCCTTCTGCGCATCAGTCGCAGAGACGTGCCTTGAGAAACTGTCACCGCTCTGTGCATTAGACGTAGAGACGTGCCTCGTGCAACTGTCATCACTCTGTGCATTGGACGCAGAGACGTGCCTCGAACCCCGTACGGAGTGCAGCTTTTGATGTGGCAGGCGGTTTGTCTACTGCAAAACGTAAACAACTCGCGTCTGCCTGTGTAAAACAAGGCAGCGTATCCCTTCGTGCTTTGTAAAAGCAGTTTACGCAAAGGGGATGGCGGTAAATGACAGCCTGGGTCGCAGTGCTGTGCCATCATTTTAGCCGTCGTCTGGGTAGTCGAGTCGTATCCCTTTGTCAGAAGTCCAGACGTCAGGTTCATTGCAGGACCTTCATTGCAGGGTCTGACAGGTTCACTTCGGAGAATACGAAGCATCTCTTGTACACCTCAATGCCGCGTCTGAAAGAGGATAAGTTTTACGCCTTGGAGGCGATGAAGCACCCCGTTTACGCTGAAGTGTTTTGGACGTACTGCCTTACGCGGATGGCCTCTTGAGCTTTTAATATTTCACGCTGTGTTTAGCGGAAAAAGCTCTGTTGCACGCTTGATGGCTTTGGAGGCCTCTGCTTACGCTGCTCTGCACCAATATGCTGCGTATAGCCATCCGGCGTATTTTTCATGCTTCTACAAGACCCCCTTCAAAGTTTTCAAATTCCTCGGAATTTGGAACGCTTTGAATGAAGCATGAACCGCTCCTCGTAACTCGAAACGTTTCTGAATGGAGCATTGAAACGGTCGATGCTGACTTTATGGCGGATTTATTGGGGACCGGTGTGACCTCTTCCGCCTATAAAAAGGCTGGGGGAGTTAACCCATTCTCTCCACATTTCCATCACCACGCAGAGATGATCGCCGAAGTTCGTCGGGTCGATCTGAGGAAGAAGGAGATCATGTTCTTCCAGCGTGTAAGGAGCCGAAAAAGACGGCGTCTTCGAGCAAGTGTCCACTGCAACGATGGATCGTGGAAGGATATCTTAGCCTTCCTTGCTCGGGATAATCAGCAACTTCATATGGCTGTTCTTCCAGGAGAAGGGAAGGGTCGTATTTCACCACGCTGGTTGCAAGTGGCGCCTTCTCCCGTTACCTCCGAAGGTGAGAGCAGCTACTAGCTCTGACCTCGGGCATTGAGTTGGGTGAAATATCTCAACTCAATCTGTCACGGTGCACGGAGCATGGGATCTGCATAATTTATGCAAGCCCCAACTCTGTATTCTCCCGCCGTTGATCATTGCCATGTCAGTCAGTTTGCTGGAACTGACTGTTGGAGAAGATGGATGAAGAATTGCGCCCACGCGAGAACCTGTCAGAACAGCTTCTGGGCGATCTTCAGACGACGATGGGGAAATCCTTTGTAGACGAAGTTTCCCTCATATGTAATTATGGAAAATAGAGAAAAACCCTTGTAGATTGGGTTTTCCTCATATGTAATCATGACTTTGTCTTTTAATAAAATCGTCTTGCTTCTTCATATGATCATCTTGCCATACGTTGCTGTGAAGTCTGAATATGTGTAGCTTCGACACGTCTGATTCTTTACGCCGATTCTGATAGAAAGAGTATTTAGGCCCTGTCCTTTTGCACATAGCGAATAGTCCATAGAACGCTGTTGAGCATTCTGAACTTTGCGAACTGTCCCGCCGCTAGGGCTGAGGAACCGCGTAGAGCTCTGAACTGTTGCTTTTACTTCTGATGAACAGAATTTTTGTTCAGACTTCGTCTTCAAGAATGACTTCTCGAAAAATCCCTTGGAACAGGGTCGAGGAATGGCTGTCGAGCTGAGTTTGCCATCTTGATAGACGAGATATTCAGACTGGAGCCTGGATGAACCTCCATTTGACCCGAGAAGAGTAATTTCTCAATGTTTGAACTCTGTATGTTTCGGGTACTTGGGATATCTTGAGGTCAAGAAGGAGTATCTTCTGTGTGAACTCCTGTAATCGACCGTCTTGAGAACTGTTCGGATATGCGGAAAGTCAGAGATCCGTAGTGTAGATGAGCTGAAAATCCTGAGTTCGTAGTCTATTGAGCGTAGAAAGCCACCGAGCGTGAGATCGTAGATTCGTAGCTGCTGAGCGTGAAGTCGTAGGTTTGTAGCCTCTCGAGCGTAAAAGCTACTGAGCACAAAGGCATCCGGGCATAAAACCATAGACTGATAGCTTGCGAGCGTAAAACCGTAGATCTGTTACTGTCGAGCGTAGAAAGCTCCTTAGCGTAGAACTGTAGATTTGTAGCCTGTGAATAAAAGAAATCTTCCGAGCGTAAGGTTGTGGATCCGTTGCCTCCGAGCGTAAACTAAACGCCACCGAGCCTGAGATCATTGATTTGGTATCTGCTGAGCGTAAAGTCGTAGGTTTGTAGCCTCTCGAGCATAAAAGCTACCGAGCACAAAGGCATCCGGGCATAAAACCATAGACTTATAGCTTGCGAGCGTAAAACCGTAGATCTGTTGCTGTCGAGCGTAGAAAGCTCCTTAGCATAGGAACCGCTGACCTGCTTTTGCACGAAAAACTCTTCGAATTTGCTGACTGTCCGTCTTTCGAGAGTAGTGGGCTGACGTAGTACCCAATCATAACCAAATATTTAATTTGTGAGATTTGGTTGGGCTTTCGAGGAGCCCGTCCGAGGATTCGAGGAGTCGACCCGAACTCTATATATATCCCAAACTTTTGAGAGAAAAACCTTTCATCCGTATTCTGCGAAAGAGAGTCTTCGATTGTCCCCTTCGTTCTTTCTCCGAGCACTCCGAGTTTTCAGAAATGGCGCCGAAACAAACCCCCTCCACTAAGGGAAAGAGCACAGGCTCTTCTTCTCGTTCTTCTGCCCCGGCGAGAGAGTCTTCGGTCGGGCAAGGTGAACTTCCTTCTGAGCGAAGCATCCTGCCGACGAGTAGCGCACCCGGCCTTAGAGGTATAGCCTTCGGGATGACAAAGAACGACGAAAAATCCTTCGCACACGTTGAACGTGACTGCGCTAGGTCGTCTTCTGTGCTGATAGCCTCTTTGAGGAAGATGACGCACGGAGACATTTTCATCTTTTACGCCCACATTTCTAATGTGCCAGCGTAAAAACTTCATGTTTTCGCAGTTTTGAGCGTAAAAGCTCTGACTGTCGAAAACTTGGTGTATACTATAAAATTTTAGTTTTACGCTTGTGGATGGGACCTCCGGCGTAGTAACTAGAATTTTGGCAGTCTGGCGTAAAGCACGGACAGTATACCGCCAATTACGCTTCAGGATGTGACTTCCGGCGTAAAATGACCAAATTTTGTACAGTCTTGGCGTAAAGCACAGACTGTCGTTTCTTGGTCTTTATGTTGCAAGATTTGTAATAACGTATTTTCCTTGCACTTTCGCAGTTAACTTGCATGAGTCTCCACTGGCCGAGGTGATGGGTTCTGCTGCCGGGATGCTGCACTCGAACTATCTGGAGGATCTGTCGCACGTGACATTTCCTATCTCCGGACCCCAGTATTCCGAAGGACGAGGGATCTTGATATCGGCTCAGGGCGAGCGGACGTTGCTGAACATGATTAACGGAGAGCCCCTGACGTACATAGACGGGGGCCAGTACATCAAGCCGGCCTTTCTCTTTGGGGACATGATTGACAAACAGTCCCAGACGAAGGCCAAGAGAGAACCCTGGGTTTTCTCCGCCGAGAGTGTGGTCTTGTATCTGCCCACGATGCCGAGAGATTATCCCATCTCGGCTTTCTTCCATGCCATACATTCCAGGAGGATGTCGTGGACGCTGACTCCCGATCTTCACGGCAAGCCGGGGAAGATCTTTCATCTGAAAGGAGCTGACCAAGGGTCGTTTGTCAGCCGTCCTTCTGGTGTCGTGACGTTGTTCAGGGGACTGTGCCCGGGCAGCGTCCCGAGTGAAGACAGTTCAGTGATCCAGCCGGTCCAATTGCCGACTTTCTGCAACGACTTCATGGTGCGAGGGGGGGTATACCCCAAGGAGAATCCTCGGTGCAATGGGTGGATTACCCCAACAAACCTCCGATGGACTTGCCTAGTTGACTGGGCCTTGAAGCATTTTCGGAGAGAGCTGGAGGTCATCGGACTGTATGCTGCTGTGAGTGCGACGAGTGTTGGGTTGCCTTCCAACCCTAACCTGTTTCTGGCACTGATGGAGCGATACATTTCGCTCACCGGGACCTTCGTCACTCCACTGGGGGAGTTGGGGTTGGCCCTCCACGAAATTGCAGTAATCTCGAGACTGCCGATGGGGGATACCCCGTATGAAGAGTATGTTCCCACCAACCGGGAGTTGGAGGACTCGGACCCTTGGGTTGTGGAGGTGTATCAGGAGCTGATGTGCCATTACTTCGCGTGCACTGCTTTTTATAATGAGCCTTCTGATTTGGCTCACACCACTAAGTGGACGTCCTACCTCTTCTTCTACCGGACCAGGGCCGTCAAGTCGGAGAAAGTTTCGGGGGGCAAGAATGAGCCCGTGAACTGTTTGGGCGTGCTCAGTGCCCAGGTCGTCGAGGATCTTATGGAGGATGCTAAAGCTCCAGATCAGTTTCTCACTGACGGGGTAGGAAAGTATCCTGAAGGCACCAAGGCCTATAGTTACTTGAGGCGCTGCCGCAGGCCTTTGTCTGAGGAAGCCCGACTGGCTGGTTTCCTCTCCATATGGCTGCGTCGAGTAGTGGTGCCTGGTATCGCGTCCGCGGACCGCATTTACCGGAACATCCTGTGGCCTGCCGTTCGTCTGGTGTTCGGGGCAAGACTGGGCTTGCTCCCTGCCATGGTGTGCCGTATACAGGCTGGTTTGAGAGCCATGACTGATGGACTGCTCGTTGATGAAGCTCGGCGCGATAGCTTTCCCCGGGTAGAGTTACCATACCTGTACTTGATAGGATGGTTAATTCTCCACAACCCCCGGGTGATGTCTCCCGGCCCTGGTAGTAGCGCGGGGGTAGTTTCTTGCTGAACTACAGGAACTCCCTCTGGAACGTGAATACAGTCCTAGACTGTCGGCTGGTGCTGAGCCTCGGTCATTGCTGGAAGCTCCTCTGCACTGTCCCCTCTGTGCATCGCAATCAGTCGGGGATTAGTCTTGAGGATTTAGGTGGAGAGAAGACCAATCTTTCTCCGGAAGCTTTTAATTGGTTGGTCTGCATCAGACCCTCCCATTTGCTGTACAAAAGCGAAGATCATTGCTTCTTCGAGCCTTACTTGCCCAGTCGGTTCGCCAGGCAGTTTGGGTACGATCAGCTGCACGTGGGCAATGCCGTCACCAGTTTCAGGTCCAGGGGCGGACTCATTGATGGAGCCAGAGGATGGCGTTATTTTATCATGGGTTGCACGGGAGCAATCTTTACCGTGCCGATTGTCACACTCTCCACGGAGCTGCGTATCCTCCATTCGTATGCCCAGTTCTACGTGGCGATCAACACCTTCCATCGCGATTTTGACATGCGTGGAAGTTTTAGGGTGCCTTCTCCCAAGCCTGGGGGAAGAGTCGAAGTCCCCTCGGTTTCGTCTGACGAGGGTGAGGAGTCTGTCACTCCGGATGAGCCTCTGGTGTCGGTGCCGAGGTGTGAAGTGCCTCCGCCTGCGGGGGCTTTGGCAGTCTCTGGGAAGCGAAGGGCTCCTGTCTCGAAGCAGACTTTCCCTCGCAAGAGGAAGAAGAAGACGGTTAATCGTTCTCTCCGGATTCCTGGCATTGAGGCTCCTAGAGAGGAACCTGCTGTCTTTCCTGTTGGGGATGTCTCTTTGATTGGAGGTTCCCCGCCTTTTGGAGAGAGACCCTCAGTTTCGGCTGGTGGTGCCGGAGAACTCCTGCTTGAGGCTGCCGTTGCTGCCATTGCCTCCGGTAGTGGAATGAAATCGCCTGCGTGGCCGAGGCAAATGGTGGAATCTTTCCCTAGACCAGCAATGGATGAAACTCCTACCGCGTCCGTGAGCATGACTAGCGAGATTCCAGCTGACGAACCTCGACTGTGTCTTGGTGAAGGCTTGGTAGAGCTCCTGGCGATGTCGGTTGGCCCACCTCCTTCTCCAGGTATGACAGTTCGTATTGCGTCATTAAGGCGTGATATAGCTACATCGGCTGTAGACGCGGCATATATACCGTTGGCTACGGGTAAAGGTCATCTTTTATGTCTCCTCTTAGAAAGATTACTATCATATTGATATCAACTTTCTTGTCCTCTTCTCAGGGGATGGCGTCCACGGGAAGTATAGCGTTGAAGTGCCTTCTGGCTCTGCTCGGGCTCCTGGCGATGATACGGAGGCGTTTGACTTCGAGGAGGAAATACCTTCGGGGGCCAGCTCGCCTGGAGTAGTTTCGTCACCTCAAGAGGAGGACGAACCCGTTATCGTGACCTCACCTCTTGCGAGTATGCCGATGACTTCGACCGTCGTTGTCGCACCTTCTTCAGTCGCACCACACGTCGAGGCGGCGGCTGTGGCCACTTCGTCTGCAATCATTCCTGGAGGGGAACTCGCCAATATCGCGGCCACTCCTGGCGTTCAACCAGATCTGGTTGCGCTGACCGAGCTGTATACCAGCCTCTTTTACACCAGTTTGAAAATGCTGATCTCAATGGTGTTGGTGAAGAATCTGGATTTTGAGCGTCTGAAGAAGGCTTCCCAGTTTTCGATTGGGGCAGTCAGGGAGTTCGGCGATTCTGGGGTAGCTGATGCCCTGGAGGCGATGGTTAATGGGTTGGAGCAACCTATTAACGAATATTTGCAGCTGGCTCGGGGCAGTCTTGAAGCTGAGGTCCAGGCCAGATACGACCTCATGACTGCGCGGCTTACTAAATAGCTGGAAAGCCTAGACAACTCCATCAAAGCACATAAGCTGGAGATGGATGAAAGAAAAGCTGTCGTGGAGGAGGCTCTTGCTCTTCAGACGAAGTGCCAATCCGAGCATGAAGGGAATGTAGCGAGGGCCCGCAAGTTGAAGGAAAAACTCGCTCTGGCAGAGGAGTGGGCTTCCCAGTCGTTGGCAGGTCTAGATGTAGCGACTGGTCGACTGAGCACAGCACGACGGGATCTGGAGCGTGCAGAAGCTGCCCGAGCTGGCTCCCTTCGGGCAAGGGCCGAACTGTCTTTTATGAACAATCCCGAGGCCCGGCTGGAACAGGCCCGCGCTGATGCCTTGGTTTCCAGGGACGAGAGGGTAGCTGCACTGGCAAAGCTGATTCGCGATCTGACCGCTCCCCCACAATGATGTACCCTTTCCTCTCTTTGCTTCCCCAATGTAATTATGCTCTTTTCGGGAATAAATAAAGCGAATCTTTTCTGACTTTGTGGACCCATCATTTCGGAATGTAAATGACAGGTTTGGGCGAGAGTGATATCAGAGGTAGTATGGACGTGATAGACTCTCGATAAACTTCTAGCAGGACATACCAATTCAGAGGTCATACAGACATGATAAAATATGACCTAACTAGTTTCGTTTTGGAAGTAGTTTTGTCAGAATTGAGATTCTCGCTATATTCCACTTGAGTAGAGGAGGTTTAAGCATAGTACCTCTTCAGGAATTTACCGTTGATAGGAGTCATGAACAGGTCTCCATTAGGCTGGGCTAACCTGTAAGCGCCGTTCGAGAACGTTGTCTCGATCACATAAGGGCCTTCCCACTTGGGCTGAAATTTCCCTTTACTCCTGTGAGTAAGAATCATCGGCCTTCTTACGGCTAAAACTAGCTCGCCGACTTTGAACACTCTTTCCTTTACTTTATGATTGAAAGCTCTGGAAATGCGTGCTTGGTAGAGCGCGATGCGCTGTTGAGCTTGGAGGCGTTTCTCGTCTAATCCTTCTAGCTCTTGAAGCCTTAAGAGGTCATTCTTTTCTTGAGTTAGCTCATTAGTCACGGCTATCCTGAGCGACGGGATCTGGATTTCAATGGGGAGAACTGCTTCGCTCCCGTAGACCAGTGAAAATGGGGTACAACCTGTTGGTGTTCGTACCATTGTGCGGTACGCCCAGAGACATTCGCCCAGCTTCTCATCCCAATCTCTTTTGTTTGAAGAGACGAATTTCTTCAGGAGTTTGATAATGGTTTTGTTGAAAGCTTCCGCCAAACCATTAGCAGCTGGATAATACGCCGTAGAGGCAATATTATGTATCCGATTTTTATCGCAAAATCGATGAAACGCTTGGCTGATGAACTGAGGCCCATTGTCATGGATTATCCTTCGGGGAATCCCAAAGCGATAAATGACGTGATGCTTGATGAAGTTGATGACATTAGACGCCTTTACCTCAGCAAGAGGGATTGCCTCTGCCCATTTGGAGAAGTAATCCGTGATGGCCAGTATGAACCGGTGACCTCTGGAAGAAGACGGGTGAATAGGGCCAATGATATCCATACCCCATGCTTCGAAAGGCCAGGATGCAACCGTAGGATGTAGATATTCAGACGGTTGATGTATGAAGTCTGCATGAACCTGACAATCTCTGCATTGTCTTGCATAGTTGATCGCGTCTGTGATCATGGTGGGCCAGTAATAGCCCATTCTCCTGATACGATCCTGTAGCTTAGGACCGGGTTGATGTGCTCCGCACACGCCGTTGTGAGCTTCCCGGATAATCTGCTGTGCTTCGTCGTAGAGAGGCATCTCAGTAGCAGTCCGTCGTAGGTTTGGCGATATAGGCATTGTGAAGATGCATCGAAGTAGAAGCGTAATGATCGTCTTTTGACGGATACTGCTTCTTTGGGGTCCTCCAACAAGATTCCTTATGCGACGAAATCTATGAAGGGACTTCTCCAGTCTCTTCTAGGGGGATCTGTGTTCACAGCGTAGCTGCGTTCTATGTGAAAGTTGTTCTTCACACAGAATAAATCTCTGTTAAGAAGGATTACCGAATCCTGCCTTCTTATAGGAGTGGCTAAATCCGCAGCTAGGCTGGCTAGGGCATCAGCTTCCAGATTCTGAGATCGAGGTACATGCTCTAGGAAGAACCCTTTGAATGTCATGGCTATCTCGACCGTTGCTTGGTGATAGGGGATGAGGTCTGGATTCCGGACTTCATATATTCCCCTGACTTGATTGACGATAAGCAAAGAATCACCGAAAGCTTCCAGGGACTCGACCCCCAGCTCTTTGGCGACTTGGAGCCCGATTAGCAGAGCGTTGTACTCTGCCACATTGTTGGAGCATGGTTCGCTAAGAGAATATGCTCGGTAGATGACGAGTTTATCAGGAGTGACCAGGATGATTCCTACCCCTGAAACCACGTTTCCCTTGGGACCAGTCCTCAAGTCCCCCGACGAAGAACCAGTGGCGTGTCCTCAATGCCACAGTGTAATGCACTACTAGAAAAAGCGGGATTAGCGACGTATTTTAGCTACGTCAAAATAAACGTCGCTAATAATATATAAATTAGCGACTCCTTATAAAAACGTCGCTAGACGTCGCTAAATGGCGACATTTAGCGACGTTTAGCGACTTTTATTAAGATTTTAAAAGATAAGTCGCTATAAGTTCAATTAAGGTCGCTAAACGTCGCTAATATGTCTAATTTACCGACGTTTAGCGGGTTATATAGCGACCTTTATATTAAAAATATTTAGCAACGTGTTTAGCGACGTCCTTGACGTCGCTAAAATTTAATTTAGCGACGTTTTTATTGGACGTCGCTAAACGTCGCTAACATTTGGTTAATTAGGGCTCGGTTTCATTTTTTCCCATCTGTTGAAATTTCGAACAGAAAAAAAATTCTCCCCCCCCCCCCGCTCCGTCGACCGGCTCTCCACCGCGACTACTCCGGTAAACTCTCTCTCTCTCTCTCTCTCACAGGACACATGTGACATTGACACAAACACGACACACACACAGACACTGACACTGACACTGACACTGACACGGCACACACACACACTGACACAGACACTGATCAGGACCTAGGGTTAGGGTTAGGGTTAGGTTTTTTGACATGGGGTTAGGGTTAGGGTTAGGTTTTTTGACATGAGGAGAAACTACGGCTCACCTATGATCTTCGCCATTGATAGGCTCACTGAGACCTACATTGGTTTGTGTTGCTCCATTTTCATTGAGCTCCTGCTGCAACCTTCAAGGGCTTCGACTCTGCTGCAATCTTCAAGGGAGACGGAGAAAGGATTTTTGGAGCTTTTCCAGTGGGGGAATCCTTGCTGTAACATAAATTTGTATGACATTATTTGTAAAGTAAAAGTGCCTGCTATGCTGTTTGAGGCAATGCCTAGACATGCCTAGGCAACCTAGGCGGACAAATATATGTCGACTCATTTTGTATTAAATTTTTCAGTTGTGGCAATGGTCGCCTAGGGGTGCCCAAGCGACAGCCTAGGCGACCATTGACAAATGATATTGGGGCAGTGGGTTAAGGTATAGTAGTAAAGGATACCTGCGGTCTGGGTATTTGTTAATCAAGTATCTCAAGAAAATTAGTTTATGAGCTTAGGATACTAAGGGTGTAACCAAGTAGGTATCTCCAGTACTTGGGTGTGTGTTAAGCTAGTACCAAGGTTGTGGATTAGTATCTTGGGGCAGTGGGTTAAGGTATAGTAGTAAAGTGGTATTAAGATATTATTTGGGTAATGTTATATATATATATATATATATATATATATATATATATATATATATATACTGCTTTTCCCATAACGGACACTGACACAGACACAGAAGTTAATTTTGCATGTAATGATTTATATGATACATACTGTCAATTTTGCAGAAGTATCTAGAAATGGATATGAATTACTATCTGCGTCATCGTTCGTGGATGTACAACCGTCATCCTGATAACATGTGCGGTGTGCGGGATGAATTCATTGAGGGTGTACAGCAGTTCTTGCAGTTCGCCAAGGCGTTCCCTCAGTACATGGACGGTACCAAAATTAAGTGTCCGTGTGTGAGATGTCGCAACAGGAAATATCATCCAGAAGTGGAAGTTACATATCATTTATACTCGAAGGGCTTTACGCCGAATTACTATCAGTGGACCGCGCACGGAGAACTTGTATCTCTAGCATCGGAGTCGGAGCCCTATGTGGAGCCGTATATGGATGTCCAAGACCACGATGCTTACGACGACGGGTTGGTGAACATGGTTTATGATGCGGCGGGGCCTAGTTTCAATCCTGACAATTATGATGCGGCGGGACCTAGTTTCAATCCGGACAATTATGATGCAGCTGAGGAGGCACCGAATGCCGATGCTGCAAAGTTTATAGAGTTGCTTGAGAATGCAAGGACTCCACTATATCCTGGTTGTGAGGATCATTCACCGTTGGAGGTGGTTACAAGATTATTGAGCATCAAGTCCGATTTTAACATGTCGCAAGAATGCTATAATCGACTGCTCGATTTGATTATAGAGATCTTGTCCGAGGGTGCAAAGTTGCCTAAAGACTTCTATCGATCTAAGAGGATGGTGAGATCGCTTTGGATGGGATACGAGAAAATTGATGCATGTCGCAACGGGTGCATGTTGTACTACAAAGACGACAACGATGAAGATGCGTGCAGATTCTGTGGTGCTGATCGCTACAAGGCCACTGTTAGAGGAAAGTCTGTCGGTGCAAGGAAGCCTACCGATTCGATGCACTACTTGCCTTTGACGCCGCGGTTGCAGCGGTTGTTTATGGTTAAGGAGACTGCAGAAAACATGAGTTGGCACAGGCGAAAACAGATCGAAGGAGTATTGGATCATCCATCCGATGGAGAAGCATGGAAGCACTTTGATCGAGAGTATCCGTATCCATATTAGAGCCTCCAATGATCGCAACATCATGGAGCTGCAGGCGTCATAGCTATCGATGGGCGAGAAGCTGACGAGGATGCAGGATTCAATGGGTGATAGCAGTACGAGGCTGTTATCTACCCTGGATTCTTACAACCAGTGACTCGCAGACTTGGAGCGGGCACGGCCTCCACCGACGTCACTGCCTTCTCTATCGACATCGGTGTCGATTCCACGGGACGAGTATAAGGAGTTCTTATCCTTCAAGCGCGCCGGTGGTCAGCCTCCTGCAGATCCGTAGTAGTATAGTTATTTTTATTATTATTTAGGATGCGATTGTATATTATGAATTATTGATACTTCAACAATAGACATGATGTATGATGCTTCTTGTGGTCTTTAATTTTGTAGTTAATTTAATTGGATTATATAGTTATCTTGCATACCACATTTAATTGGATTGATACTTCTTGTGGTCTTTAATTTAATTGGATTATATAGTTAACTAGATTGAATCATGTTGGTGTGTGTGATGAAGATGGTGTAAAACTGCAGGGAATCACCAATGTTTGCTTCTGGACACTATTTTTTTTTTTTTAAAATTAGCGACGTTATTAGCGACGTTTAGCGACGTTAAGTTACGTCGCTAAATACGTCGCTAATTAGCGATGCTGTAAAAAGTCGCTAAATACGTCGCTAATGACGTCGCTATACGTCGCCAATTGCTGACATGGCAGTATAGCCAGGTCATTAAAGACGTCGGTGTAACGTCGCGATAGACGTCGCTAATCAGCGACGTTTAGCGACTTTAATAAACGTCGCTATTTAGTGACTTGGCGTCGCAAAACGTCGCTAAATTTAGCGACACATTAAAGTCGCTAAAAAATGTCGGCATAGCGACGTTTAGCGACGTTTTTTGTTTTAGCGACTTGGTTTTTTTCGACTGCTTTAAAACGTCGCTAATTACGTCGCTAAACCAAATTAGCGACGATTTTTGGTTATTTAGCGACGTTTTTAGACATCGCTAATTTGACTTTTTCTGGTAGTGATGGAAGTGGTCCCAAATATCACTTTCACTCAAGACGACATGCTGTTAAAACATAACAGGCATGACAGGCCCCTCTATTACACCGGGTACATCGGTTCCATGGAGGTCGATCGGATTCACATAGATTCGGGATCGTCGATCAGCATCATCCCTCACAGTCTGCTCAGGCCGCTGAGGATTCCTACCAGCGAATTGGCTTACACCTCCACTACAATCGTGGGTTTCAACGCCGGAAGAAGTAAGCCGTTGGGGAAAATTCGCCTGAGGATCCAGATTGGCAACCTCAGATAGAATTCCCTCAAGATCCGAAGATGATGCAGCGATGACGATCATCCCGCAAAGCCGTAAAATTCGCAAAGCCGTGAAATTCAGGCATCAGGAACCCGAAAACCGAAAGGGAGCTCCTCCTTCAATGAAGACGACATCATTGAAATCTTCGATATATTGATAAAAGAGCGCAAGCTTCAGCTACCCGACATCAGACATCCTGAGAGGGCTGGCAAGGTGGATGACCCAGATTATTGTCTCTTCCATCAGTACACTCATCACCCCACAAGGGCATGTTATGTGCTAAAAAAGAAAATTCAGGAGTTGATCGAGGCCAAGGTCATCACTTTGAATCTGTAAACGAGGGGACGGTCCTCACCAATTGGATTTCTTTTATTACGTAACAATGTACCTAAGGAAGAGTCCCTAAAAAGGTCTCTCCAGTGGATTCTTCAGGACTATCCTCACTCAAGAAAAACTCCCCAGCAGAGTCGCCATCTTGTTTGTGGTATTAAACGAAAGAATGAAAATGTATTCAGGATAGGGTTTACACGAAACCCGCCTTCTTTGGTTTACAAACAAACTTGTACAATTTGATCCTATACGAGGATATGGGAGTACAATTTATTTAATCTGGGTAGATGATTGCTATAGGTGTCTGATCTGCAGTCGATCACTTTAGCCCTTGGACCACACGATGTTGAAGAAGTGCCGTAGAAGACAGTAAGCAGCTTCGAAGGTTGCAGAAGAGGGTGATGCACGATGCCGACGTCGTCGATCCCTACTCTTTGCCTGCGCTCCGGGTTCTCTCTCTCTCTCTCTCTTGACCTCTGGTTCGATCTTTCTTGGAAGTTCGACCTTGGATCTGATATTGGTTTCTTGACCAATTTTCTCCTCCTTTCCTCATTGATAGAGGTCTCTATTTATATAGTTTTAGTGACAGTGACCACTCCGTCGGTGTAGAAACCGAGGAGTAGAAAGTACAGCACCCTTTTACACAACGGTTAAAGTAACCAATGCCTGCGTATAGATGATCCTTTGAATGAGCGTGTGACGCGGGTCCAACTAAGGGACAAAACGCGTATAATCGCTACGAAGATCACGGCGTAGAAGCCACGTAGGTAGGTATCCATTGTGTAGAAGAGGTTGGCATAGAAGCCAAATGTCTGTCACCATGGCATAGAAGCCAAATAGTTATCAAACCGGCATAGAAGCCGAATCGGCGTAGAAGCCGAATAGGCGTAGAAGCCGAGTGGTCATAGAGGCCGAGCAGGCGTAGAAGCCGAGTGGTCATAGAGGCCGAGCAAGCACAGGAGCTGGATGGGCGTAGAAGCCGCTGCGTACCGTGCCAGAGTGCTGATATGTACGTTTTAGCCGGAATTACGGCTTTTGAAGATATAATCAAATCTCTTGCATTAAATGCCGAGATTTGCCACCATCCTGCGCATTAAATGTGGAGGCGTGTTTTTGAAGGTCTGTAACCCCTTCTGTGCATCAGTCGCAGAGACGTGCCTTGAGAAACTGTCACCGCTCTGTGCGTTAGACATAGAGACGTGCCTCGAGCAACTGTCATCGCTCTATGCATTGGACGCAGAGACGTGCCTCGAACCCCGTACGGAGTGCAGCTTTTGATCTGGGTAGTCGAGCCGTATCGCTTTGTCAGAAGTCCAGACGTCAGGTTCATTGCAGGACCTTCATTGCAGGGTCTGACAGGTTCACTTCGGAGAATACGAAGCGTCTCTTGTACACCTCAATGCCGCGTCTGAAAGAGGATAAGTTTTACGCCTTGGAGGCGATGAAGCACCCCGTTTACGCTGAAGTGTTTTGGACGTACTGCCTTACGCGGATGGCCTCTTGAGCTTTTAATATTTCACGCTGTGTTTAGCGAAAAAAGCTCTGATGCACGCTTGATGGCTTTGGAGGCCTCTGCTTACGCTGCTTTGCACCAATATGCTGCGTATAGCCATCCGGCGTATTTTTCATGCTTCTACAATGTCCTTTTCACCGGATTAGAAACTAAATTTTCTAGAGAAAATTCGAATCGTGTCCTTCCGCACGGGAGCTCTCCATCATAACCAATAGACCACGATCAACCTCTACAAGTGATATCGAGAAGAAGAACAACAACAAATTGAATCCAAGTAAGAGTGAGTAATAGTAATTTTATTTAATAGGTAGGTAGATCGAAAAACTGACTCGGGTGATCAGGATGCACACTACATGAATGGAACAAACAAAGTAGTTTCTGAAGAACCACTAAGACACATCACACACACACACGGAATGCATTTTGTTCCTTCATTCATGCGTAACCACACGAAGGAAGGAAGACGAGAGGAGTGGACTGTATTTTTTGTGATCAGCCGGAGATGTCAATGGACTTGACCTCGGGCTTCTTGACCTGCTCTTTAGGCACGGTGACGGTGAGCACTCCGTTCTCCATTGCAGCCTTGACCTGGTTGACCTTTGCGTTGTCAGGGAGACGGAACCTCCTGAGGAACTTCCCACTGCTCCTCTCGACGCGGTGCCACTTGTTGTTCTTCTCCTCCTGCTCCTTGCTCCTCTCGCTGCTGATCTGGAGGACCCTTCCTTCCTCCACCTCCACCTTCACCTCCTCCTCCTTAATCCTCGGGAGGTCGGCCTTGAAGACGTGAGCCTCGGGGGTCTCTTTCCAGTCTATGCGCGTGTTGGTTTTCTTTCTAAAATTCTTCAAAAGACAAGTCTTTATGGAAAAAATATGCTGATCATGTTCCTATATACAAACATAAGAAAAACATTAGTATAAAACAGTTCTCCATAAATATTAAAAAAAATCTATAAAGTTGCATACCTATATAACAAGGATAGAATTATATGATAAGGGAAAAAAACATAAGTATAATTATAGACATCGGTCTCCAAGAGTATATTAAATCTCAGCTCAAAAGCATTAAGTATAAACTTATTTTTTACTCTTATGTACAACTTATGTACATGGTTATGCTTCAACAACAAAATGAATGGTCTCCAATTTGTGCCAGCATGTAATAAGTTGTGAACAAAAGCGACACACCTAAACACTCGAGAAGGTAAGGAAAAAAGAGTGACATCTATATGTAACATGGAAAATGGAACTTTGTTATTTAATACAGATGATGGCATGTGATTAATTAGATAACATTCAGTAAAAATGATATCTGTCCAATACTGTTTAGGGACATGCATATTGAATATGAGAGTTCGAGCCACATCTAAAATGTGTCGATGTTTGCGTTCGACTATACCATTTTGCTGAGAGGCGTGGGCACAACTGGTTTGATGAATCATGCCACGATTAACACATAAACTGTTCACAGAAGATTGAGTATACTTCAAAACATTCTCAGAACGCAAAATTTTGATGCGTTTATCAAACTGAGCATAGACTTCATTATAAAAGACGAATAACACATTTGCAAACTCAGATCTTTCTTTCATTAAGTAACACCAAGTTATTCTGGAATTATCATCAACAAAAATAACAAAATACTGAAATTTGTTTGAACTTTTGACTCTACGCGAACCCCAAATATCATAATGAACAAGATCAAAAGAGTGCAACTGACGACTCTCAATACAACGCGACTCTCAATATAACGAGAAAAAGCACTACGGTGATGCTTGTCTAACTGGCAAGTCTTACATTCAAGACTAGAAACATGACTCAAACTAGAAATAACTTGACGCAACTTAGTCAAAGACGAATGTCCTAAACGATAATGCCACTGTAACAGAGAAGTAGAAACATAAGTTAAAGCCTTTCCAGGTAGATCCAAGTAATACAGTCCATTTTTTTCATGTCCTGAACAAATTATCTTCTTCGTCCCGAGGTCCTGAAAAACACAAAAATTGGGAGAAAATATTACAGAACATTGAAGAGATTTGGTTAAGTGGCTCATTTATAGCAAATTGAAAGAAAAATTTGACACATATAATGAATCAAATAATGACAACGATTGAGTAGGGTGAATGACACATTTTCCAAGCATAAAACGAGTAGACTCATCAGCCAAGATAATATTATGTTTCATAGGACTACAATTATGAAAGAGTGTTTATACCAGACGTGAGAACTTGCTCATGAGTCGATGACCCAAGAGGCCAAGAGGTGGATTGTGACTGGGTTGTCACAAAAGTAGGATTTTACCTATATGTGCCATTGTTGCAATAGGTTGAGAGGTGGTACTAGCAAGCGCGTTCAACTTCTATATGATATGTTCAAATGGAGATGAAATATCGGACGTTGAAGTCTGATTGAAACCAGAAGTATCATCTCTCGGAGCAGAAGTGGTGACCTGGTACTGCATATTTTTATCATGCACTTGATGTGCATATTCTGGTTTACTCTACTTGTCCCAACAATAGTTTTCGATGTGACCGAGCATTCCACAATAGTTATACTCCCGTGGTTGACCACGGACATCACCACGACCATTGTCTCTACCACCACGACCTCCTCCTCGACCAAAACTACGACCACCATCTCTACCACCACGTCCACTACTAGGACCAGCAGCATTAGAAACTATGACAGAAGAGTCATTACTCGGCACTGTTTCTTCTCCTTACGGCGAAAAGTTTGCTGATTTTTCGTATAACGGTATAAAAAAAACAACAGTTTGTTTTGTTTACAAAGAATCCTAGGTACAAAAGGAATTCTAATTACAAGCAAGAACAAGAAAAGATTCTGGAGAAGTGGGACGGTGGAGATTAAGTCTGCGGTCGACTTCTCTACATCGTTGACGATCCGACACGAAGATGGGAAGAATTTTCCGACTCTAGCTCGCAAGCACTATGGAGAAGAGCCTGGTTGACAGAAAGGTTCAAGCTCTTGACAGCGTACTAGCTCCCGATGCCCTTGTGATCCTTGATCACTTGACCTCGAGTTTCAATTGCGTACTAGCTATCGATCTCTCTAATCTCTGGTCTCTGATTCGTTGAAATAGCACAAGTCCCGAGGTATTTATAGGTAAAACTATCAGCCTAGGATTTGCGCACGAGAAAGGGTCAAAACTCATTGTTTTTGCCTCCCTGCGCCACTCTGCGCCTCTACGTATAGGGTCACTGCCTACGCTGGCTTCAGTATACGTGACACGTGTCACTTAGTACGAGGAATATGGTTGGCTCTGACAGCTGTGCCTCTGACCAATTGGCAGTTTGCATGACGACTCTGGCGACTATGCGCTTCGTCAGTTGATAGCCTGCGCCACTACTCTTGGCAGCTGTATGTATATTATGTCGAAAGAGGAGACGTTGTGGCCTGCGCTGAGGTCATGTTACAATCTTCACTGGCAATTGTAACCGTTGTGTCAGTTGACAGCCTGCGCCACTACTCCGACGACTGTGCGTCGCGCAAAAAGAGAACACATGACGGCTTATGCTGAGGCCACGTCACGCCCGTTAGTGAAAATTGCAACAGTCGGGCACAGAGTACGAACAGTCTCTGACAGTTTCGTCCTTATGTGGAACGGCTAGCAGCCTGAGCCGCGTTCTCATCATGAATACTACGAAGAAGGAAGACATGTGGCAGTTTGCGCTGCTTCCTTCGGTAGGAAGGAATCATTATTATGCTTGCGTCAGCGTTGTCTTTTCTCCACTCACGCGACTGTAGCGTGTTAGAGTGGCGCGGAGCACTAGCATCTGATTTGATCTATCGTCCACGTAGGACAGTGGCGTAGGAGTCTTGCGGTCTTGAGTGGCGCAGAGTGAATGGGCGTGGGCTTCTCCTAGCTTGGGGGCGTAGAGCACCCTTGGGCGTAGTCAGGTCTTGCCCCTTTGGTCGGCGTAGAGAGATTTTTTTTCTGCTTCTACAAGACCCTCTTTAATGTTTTCGAAGTTGGCCTAAGTTCGAAACACTTTGAATGAAGCGTAGAAAAAAGGATCTTCGCCTGTGCATGTATACTGACTTGACGTTGGAGACTTCCACAACCGAACTGGCATGGATGCCTCATAAGTCATGTGCTGAGTCATCAGAGTGGGTCTGAAATGGCTTAAGGGGAAGCATGATGTGGACTTATCATACATTGTGTACTTGGACTAAGTACGGACAATAAGTTGAAGGTGAGACGCTATCAAAGGTGATATGGACTTGATAGACTAGAGTGACTCCACTGGGGGAGCGCTTTGTGGACCCATTATCCATGGCGTACTTAAAACTCGGTACGGATAACAAGTTTGGAAATGTGATGCTATCAGAGGTAATAAGTTTGAAAATGCAATACTATCATAGGTAATATGGACATAATAGACTAAAATGCCTCTACTGGGGGAGTATTTTGTGGACATGTTATCCATGATAAACTGAAATGACTCCACTGGAGGGAGTACTTTGTGGACCTGTTATCCATGATGTACTCAAAACCATGTACGGATAACAAGTTTGAAAATGCGATGCTATCAGAAGTAATATGGACATGATAGTAACAACCACTATGCTCAGAGGTAATATGGATATAGCAAACTGGAATAATTTCGCTGGAAAATTTTAGTACATCTGGTCAGAGGTAAGGTGGACATGGGTCACATGGCAGAATGTAGTACGAGTCCTGGTTGGGATTGCAAAACAATTCAGAAGTATCATGGACGTGATTGTTTTGACCATTTCTAGCCTAGTTGGGGGTCGGAAATGGGCAATCTTAGGAGAAATGCACTCCAAGGAGGAGTTTGCTTCGATGGGGAAGAAAGCTTTTTACTGGAAGATGGTTCAGAGGTGATATGGACATACTCTTCCAGAAATGATCGACTGGAGATTGTTAGGATAGATTACTGTCAAACCAACTGGTGTTTAGAAATAAATAATCCTTAGCTGGGCTCTAAGAATAGACATAATTGTTTGGTGATTCTTGCGAGAAAGTTTCGTAAGATATGAGGACTTGTTCGACTAGGAAAAACTTTGAGGATCTATTACCAATGGTGTATTCAGGACTCCTGAATACAGGTAATAGCTTGAAAATATGAGGAGGACAAATATCTCACTGTACATTTGAAAAACATAAACACTGTAGCTTGAAGATATGAGGTAGGTTATCGACCTCCCAACTATGGTTCCCACTAGTCATTTGTGCATATATCTCTGCCTGTTCTTCAAACTGTATTATGTATGGCATTGTATGTGTCACATATTTATTGGGTTGCTGACTTCATAGTGGTTGATGCACTTGACACTTCTTTACACCACTTGCAAAGTCATGTGTTCTGCAGGAGCTTTAGTGAATGGTTGCTTGTGAGCAAATCATTTGTGGCCAGTTTTGGCTTTACTTGAATTAAAGATGCGATGTACCTTCATCTTGTTACTTAGAGCATCATTAGTAGTTGGAACTCTCCAATGCAATTTGGGGTCCAAAATTTCAAAAGAAAAAGGTAAATGTAGAATGGATTGGGTTGTATGAGAATAGTAGGAAATGATAAAGTGAGCTCCGTCCCAAAGATTGTGGTCAAAAATTAATGTGGAAAAATAATAATGTAAAATCTAGAATCTAGAAAGTTGGACTCCAAATTGGGACTTACTATTCTACAAAATAAGTTCCTACAATCTAGAATTTAGAAATTGAGAGGCCCAACCTATAGCTCCCATGGGTGGGATGAGATCCAAAATCTAGAAATTGGAACTATGGATAAAACTTACTATTCTACAAAATGAGCTCCTACATTTTAAATCTAGAATCTAGAATGTGGGATGGGCCTTACTAATGATGCTCTTATTAACAACATTTAATTTGGAAACCGGTTTATTGATTCTGTTTTTAATAGTCCCATCTTATCAAGTCGTGTGTACATCAGAGCTGTGAAGACATGATCCCTCCTTTCCTGTTGTATTCAAAAGATTCCCAATAAACTTTAAGTAACAATTAATAATTCTTCAATTAACAGACAATTCTCCCAAACCTCTGGTTTTTGTGGAACTTAGGTATCAAAATTGCATCTTCATTTATCCTAAATCTCTGCAACTTGGAAATGTGAATCAATGTTACACTCTTGCAGGCAGACGGACTCGAAGCAGTGGCAAGAGTGGGGGTTGCAGCTGATCATCGAGGAATTATCTGTGACCATCATGTGTTCAGAATACTAAAGCACTGGCTCAAGGCTGGAGAACCGGATCCATTCTACAACCCTCTGAATGACTATGTTATCCTTCCCACTGCATCTGAAGTCGAGAATTATTGTGAGAAAGGGATGCAGGTCACTACTCTAAAAGAAGAATGGGATGTCATCTCTCCTGATACAGATGCCAATGACGACGACTCCACAGATAACCTGGCCATGATGGGTACTGTATCTGTTGCCAGTGTTGGTAAGGAGCAGCCACTTGGTGGTGCCCTGGCCACCATCCTTGTTCATCAACAGATTGAAGGAATGAAGCATGTGGAAGTCAGAGCATCGAGGATTACCATGGGCACTTAATTATAGGAAAGGGAAGATTGGAATTCTATTGTACAGATGATGTCAGCCCTAGTGTATAAATCTAAGTAATATGTATATAGCGCTTAATGATATGCGGTAAATGTATGTAAAGTAAACTGGACTGGGTATGTATAGTACTGATATTCTAAGTTACTCCTGTGGCTACATATTGCCTATGGAATAAATGTTATTAAGACCTAGCAAAGGTAATTCTTCATCAAGGAAATTTGCTAACAATAACATTTGGTGTGAGAGCGAAGCATGCGACTCCGACAATGGTGATTCTCGTCATACCATAAATGTTTGCCTTATGACAAAGGAATCCACTGTGACTTGATTTCTCAACCGATTCTCTTATATACAATGAATTAGAAATTTCTCTTCTTGTACTCTTTGATGACCATAAGAGATTAAAGGATAAATATAGACAATCTAGAAAAGAGGTTGATGTGCACAAACTCAAAATTGAGAGACTCATTAACATGATAAGTGAGAGTAAGGGTAAGGCACTTGTGACATGATGATGTAACTTCACTAAAACTAGAGTTACATGAAGTTTTAGAAGACATCAAGGAAAAAGAGTTTGAATTTCAAACGTTAAAAGAAGGTTATGACATTGCAAGAAACCACACAATCATTGCCTCTCAACGACAAAAAAAGCAATTACCATCAAGTACAGTAATCTTATTGTAAAATTCAAGAAATAAGAAAGTACAGACTCTAGCAACACATCCCACAACACACTTCTATAACACAAAACTTGGTCAAGAAAGAGGCGCACAAAGAAAAACAAACTATTTTAACAAGAACATGGAAGAAGAAGAAAGAGATTTTGAGTTATCTTCCACTTTATTTATCCATATTCATGATGCATCTCACATTGTTTCCATAATATACAAGATCTTCCACTTTTGACGGAATTCGTCAAGAATTGACGGTTAACCTATTTGACCAAATTTTTTTAACGAAAATATCCCTCCTTTATTTTCCTCTTCCTCTTCTCTCTCACCCCCCGCCTCCCCGTCACCGCCGCCCCCTCTCCCAGCCACAGTCGCCTCCCTCCCTCCTCACCCGCCCCCATCCTGCCACCGCCCCCCCTATTCCCTCTCACCCCTCTCCTCCTCCCCATCCCCGCCACCGCTGTCGAACCCCGTCCCCAACCTCGCCCCCCCTCCCTGACACTGCGCTCCCCCCACCACCCCCCTCCCTCGTCGCTCTCGAGCAGCAGTGATTGGGGATGGTGGGGAGGGGGGGGGGGCGACGGCGGTGTCGGGGAGGGGGGACGAGGTTGGGGACATGGTGCGACGGCGGTGGCGGGGAGGGGGGAGGAGGAGAGGGGTGAGAGGGAAGAGGGGGGGGGGGGGCAGCGGTGGTGGCAGGGAGGGGGGGGCGTGGTAAGGAGGGAGGGTGGTGGCGGTGTTGGGGGGGGGACGATCGCAGCGGCAGGGAAGGAGGGCGGGGCCGAGCTCGGGGTCGCGAGATCAAGCACAGGGGAGAAGAGGGGTATTTTCGTCCAAATTTTTGGTCAAATGGGTTGACCGTCAATTATGGACGAATTCCGTCAAAAGTGGAAGAACTTGTACATTATGGAAACAATGTGGGGTGCACCCTGAATATTGGTAAATAAAGGGGATAACTCAAAATTTCTCAAGAATAAATGGAAAGAAGGGGAAGGGGTATGGCTGGTCGGGTATGGCTGGTCTTGTAAAGAAGGTGAAGGAGGAGAAGAAGGGAGGTGGAGTAGGAAGGTTACAAGCTAATAGGTTACAGTTGTTGGTGTTGTTTTCTTTGGACTAGTGAGAATAGTCCCACATTGGCTACACACCAAGTGAGTATCTCAATATAATACTTTGTATCAGTTGAGGTGTGTACATGGGGTATGGTGGGGCACATGGGTGTCATGTGGGAGTATTTTCCTATGAAGAAAAATGATTAACTCCTCAAAGAAAGTATTTATGCTCTTTGTCATTCTCTCGAATTTTTTTCCTTAGGAGCTAAGCTCCAAAGGGGCTTAGCGACTTGGACTCGGGCTCAAGGGCGCAAAGTGGCAATTTGTTGGTGCACTTTGCGCATGAGCGGGCGTATGCCTAGGCATTATGCTGTTGTGCGCAGCCATGCGCGATTATGCGCTACTGCGCGCATGGGTGCATGGGCTGCTGCGCTGCTGGCTTATGTACACAAGAGCAGTTCGGTTGGCCTGCTGCGCGTATATGTGCAGATAGCACGGTTAGCGTATGATCCCACTGATTGCGGGATTTGATGGTTATGGAAAGATATGATCAGTTATTCAGATCTAATTTTTGTTGGATTTTAATTTAAATCGTTTCTATTTTTTGTAACTGATTGGCGGCTAGGATTTTCACACTTCTCTATAAATACTCTCTTCGAGCCTCTTTGAGAACTTACTTCAAAAAATAGAGAGACGAAGAGAGGTTCTGCTGCTGTCGCCATTGGAGTCCAAAGTGCTCGTGCGAGTCCAGGAAAGAGGTGACGACGAGCGTTCCAGAAGTTCTACGTGAATTTACTGTTTCCTGGGAGCAGATCGTGTAGGACGAATATTGCTTTGAGCAGCGGTGATCTTCATCACCCCAGCAAGCAGAGATCCTTTTCTCTTTCCTCTTCTATTCTAAAAGTTGTAATCAGTTTTATCCGTCTACAACTATGATTGCAAGGAAGAACATAATTTATTTTTTGATTATTGTAATTCTAGCAGCAAGTTATAATCAGAATTTTATATTATAGTTCTTCATGGATATCGAAGATATTCAGAGGAAAAACTTTTGTGTAAACCTCTGATCTTGACCACGCGTTCTTACATCTTTGATTAAGCCTCGGAAATAATAATCTCAAAGCAAGATCTGAGTTAGATGGAGAACAATCTTGCAAAACTTTTTGACATAAGTTTTAACAAACTTTAGAAGTTTGACGGGGAGCATTACAACGCATGGAATAGAAATGTCAGCCTTTATCTTCAACTCACAGAGGTGGACTACGTGTTGACAGATCCGGAGCCTGTTATTCCAGAGGGTGATGATGTTATTGTTCGGACGGTTGCTAATGCACCTGTTAAGCAGAACAAGTAGAGGAGAGACAACAGCCTTAGCAAACTGCTAATTCTGAGCGCCATGGAGGATACTCTGGCAGAGTCATACAACAAGATGGACCATGCTAAGGTCGTCTAGGAGTCACTGAAAAAGTATTACAAGGCGGATGAGAACCGCAACAAGATCAATGCGACCGAAAAGGTCTAGAACATGCAATTTGAGGACGACAAGACGATGTTGCCTCAAATCAAGGAATTTCTCAAGCTTCATCAAAAGCTTGAGGATGATCGCATGCCCATGGTCGACGCTTTCATCGTGGGAGGTATCGTTGCCAAGATCCTACCTGGATGGAGCAACTTTATCTCGGACATGCACCGGAAGAAGATGGAGATCATCCTAGATCAACTATTGCACAACATCCACGTTAAAGATGAGCTGCGAGCTCAAAACAAAGTGGACACATTGTCCAAGCAGTTGGCAAATGTCAACTTGATACATATTGCTGATTCCAAGGGAAAATATAAGACTTCTCACAACAAGAAAATGACTTCAACCATTTGAAGGTGAAATCGGCTTGTTAGATGTGACTTGTTTTAACTATGGCAAGAAGAAGCAATACCGAAAAGATCGCAGATCCAAGCCCAAACAAATATAGCAAGGTGAGCCTAATAAGGTTGCTATGATTGCGCAGGTTGTGACATCTAGTGTTGACACTGACTGGTGGATGGACACTGGCGCATCCTGCCATATTTGCTTGAAGAATGAGTTGTTTACCACCTATAAGCCTACATCTAAGAAGGTTATGGTGGCGAACCAGTTACAAGATGAAGTACAAGGAATCAGGACGGTGGTACTAAATTTGACTTTGGGAAAGTCGCTTACGCTTCAGGATGTAAAGCACGTACAGATGATAGCCAAGAACCCGTGTCACGCCCCAGTCCCAAAATACGTAGGATTAGGAATACGTAAGCATGCCAGCCGTATGTATATGGCAACTCCAATATATAAAAACTATAACACATACGTACGTTGTATTATGAATATCCAATCCACAAGTGGTAATATACTGTCAACACAAGTCACACGCAATCTATATCTCATCCACAATATAAATAATGAAATAGGAATAACTAACTGAATCTCAAATATGAAGTACCAAAGAATGATAGTCGGGTGGAGACAAATCCACTGCCAATCGACTATACTAAAACTAAATGAGAGAAGAGATCAAACTCTAATATAAGATAAATTTCAATAAAGGAAATAGCAACTAGAATATCCATCATCTACGATGAATCAAAGGTACTCTGAAGGTAAGACCTCCTCAGTCTGGTATGAAGCGTCAGGTCCGGGCCCGTACTCCTGTGGATAATCCTGCACGTCTATACCTGGAAAGGTACCAGGTCCTCAGAGGGACATAACAAGATACATAGAAGCATGCCAATAAAGTACTGAAAATAAACATCCAATGGGTCGCCTAACCGTCTAAGTGAATGCACTTTGAGAACAACTTTCCAACACGTAGGCTATTTGGCTAAAATGGGATTGGCATGATTATCTCGGAGATTCAGGGGCCTAAAAAGCATGACGTCTTTTGAACCTCAGAGGCCGCCAGGTAATAATAATATATATAGTGGCCATCATGACCGCGCATCTCCGACGGAGCGTACGGGTTACACAAGAAAAGTGCAAATGATCCCAAACGCCTTACTTGTTGTTTTCCCTACCCTATGCTATAAGCATGTCACATCCATGACACGATGATACATCTAAATAACTGTCAGGTCTTCTATCATGTAATTTCTATCAATAGTTATCCCTATCCGTCGCACGTCCTACACGTACCAGTGGCCAGTCAAATACGCAAGTCTGTGTCCTACATGAGACTCACAGTCATGTAATAACAGTGTCATGGTCAATGAAATATAAGAATGCCTCATGATAATGGGGTGGTCTCATAAACTAGGTCAACATGCATATATATAATAAAAACAGAATACGACGCCACCGTCGATGCACCAAAGTTATCCTTCGACGCGCAGTTTATATAGCAATTAAAATATATAAACTAAATGGACAAAAATAAAATGTATGATCATATGAAATATAAATCACAGTACAATGTCAGGGTATACTTGCCTGGCAAGAAATCTGTATAGTGTAAGGGTCCAGACGTCAAGTACACAAGATCAGAAACTATGGTCTCCGAATAAACGTCTTCGAATGATGAAATAAACATCACCAACGTTTTCAGAATCAGCGAGATAGCTAACAAACACTACCCTTTCGTCTAATTTGAACACAGGAGCAAAACAGTAATTTTGGATCAAAGTGGGGTCCACATATGGCCCACTTTGCACCGAAAAGTGTGCCAGAGGTAAAGGTCTCTAAATGGGACAAATTATAGGTCAAACAAATTTTAAACGTCAGTACGAACTCAACGGTATGTCCAATTTTGGATTCCGGTGAGCCGAACACAAATTCGTCCTAAAAGTCAACCATAGGGCCCACGAATCCAATGGCATAAGTTTCGTCGCGTTCCGACGAACGTACACAAAATGGTGGAATATTTTGCAAAAGTCGCGATACAGAGACTTTTTACGGATACGAGTTAATTCCGACGCGCACACATATCCAAATCAGTTTTCGCGAAAGCCCACACGTCAATACATACCATACGCGCCTTTCGGTGTAATTGGTACGCGACGGGGCGGTCCCGTTATGCGGGACGCACTTCGTATCACAATTTCTAAAGTTTTAAAAACCCAGTTTTTTATAATTTTTAACCCAATTTATCTCTACATTTAACACAAAATAAAATAATCTAATTAACAGTGAATGATCTCGTTTATATAGACTTCACATAGCAAAAAATAGATTTAAATTTGGATGTCTGTGGTGGAAGATAACAGCCTCTAAACATAGGTGGTCGAAATAATTTTCTGTGGTTTAAATTATATGGTTTTTCTTCAACTTTGCCTCCATTTCTACATAGTGTTAAGCGTTGTTCGATGGAAACTAATTTACAGAATTGAGAGGGGGATAGGTTGCGATCATACCGACGAAGACGGTTCATAAATTGGTCAAGAGAAGAGGCGGGAAACTGTGCTTGAAACTGGGGTCGTCGCTGTCGTTTTCTGCTGCGGACGCTTACGCGGTCGCACGGACGTGGCCGACCGACGGTGCTCCGGTGGCTGCGCGGGGTGCTGCTGGAAGTCGGGGTTGGCGTCGGGTTGGTGTAGGCGATTAGATTAGGGTTAGGGTTTGTGGAAACAGATATGTATATATATAAGGGGAAGCGGTGAGGGCTTAGCTCGCGGGTTGGGGTGTTACTGGGAGCGGGTAGGTTAGTTGCTGGCGGGTTTTTAGCAGCGGGGGAGGGGGAGGGGGGAATTAGCTAAGGGTTTAGGAAATAGTCTTAGGGATTTTTCTTTAGGCTTAAGGCTTAGTTAAGGGCTTAATGATTAGGGATTTAGGATTTCTGTTTCCTTTCTTTTTTTTTTCTTTTTTTTATTCTATTTATTTATATATGTATATATGGTATAAAAATTCTAGAAAAAATTTATATAGCACATCCTAAAAATCTATCATCCTTCTACAAGATTCCTAAAATAAAAATAATAGTTTTTGCGCAATAATTCTAAATGAGTATTTACCTAGGTAATTAATTCAATTAAAATTTATTTTCTAATTAACTAAGAAATACTATATATAAATTAAATGATTAATTAAATAATTATAATATTTAAAATTAGGGGTTTTACATTCTACCAAACTTATAAAAATTTCGTCCTCGAAATTAAAACTAAGCCACGATAGAAAATCAAGGATGGTATATGGTAGAAATGAACGAAGTAAATTCATACCTTGATCTACGAACAGATACGAAAAATGTTTGCGCATGTCGTCCTCGCGCTTCCAAGTGGATTCTCCTGGCGCGCCATGCTTCCATGCCACGCGGACCAAGGGAATAGACTGGTTTCTCAACACTTTCTCTCGACGATCAAGGATCCACACGAGTTGCTCTTGGTATGACAAGCTCGGCCCAATGGTGATCTCAGAGTGGTCGAGAACATGACTGCTATCTGCCACATATCGCCTAAGTTGCGACACGTGGAATACATCATGTACTTCCTCGAGTGAAGGTGGTAGTGCCAGTCGATACGCCACTTCTCCCACTCTCTCTAGCACGTCAAATGGTCCAATATACCTTGGGCTAAACTTGCCACGCCCTCCGAATCGAATAGTGCCCCTAGTAGGTGATATCCTTAAGAAGACATGATCGCCTTCTTTAAACTCCAAGGGACGACGATGAAGGTCTGCCCATTACTTCTGCCTGTCTTGTGCTGCTCACAAGTGCTCTTGTATCTTCTTCACTGTCTCTACGGTGTTGACTACCATCTCTGGTCCCAGAATCTGACGTTCTCCTACGTCACTCCAACATAGGGGAGACCTACACTTTCTTCGATACAATGCTTCAAACGGAGCCATCTGGATGCTCGCTTGATAGCTATTATCGTAAGAAAACTCCACAATATGTAGGTGGTCCTCCCATGATCCTCCAAAGTCCAACATACAAGCCCTCAACATATCCTCCAGTGTCTGAATAGTACGTTCGGACTGCCCATCTGTTTGCGGGTGATAAGATGTACTGAACTTCAGACGAGTCCCAAGACTCTCCTACATGCTTCTCCAAAAGTGAGATGTAAAACACGAATCCCTGTCTGACACAATATTGACCAAAATACCGTGCAACCTCATTATCTGTCTCATATATAAGTCAGCCAAAGCTTCTGTAGACTGGCCAACTCTAAAAGGCAAAAAATGTGCGGACTTGGTGAGTCAATCCACTATTACCCATACTGTATCTCTCCTACTTGGACTCTTGGGAAAACCCATGACGAAGTTCATAGTGATGTGCTCCCACTTCCACTCAGGAATCGGGAGTAGTTGCAGTAGCCCTGCTGTTCTCTGATGCTCCGCCTTCACCTGCTGACATACTAGACATTTGGCTACAAAGCGAGCTCTTTTTTTTTTATCCCATGCCCCCAAAAGTGCTATCGTAAGTCATGGTACATCTTGGTACCTCCAGGATGAATAGAATATATCGAACTATGAGCTTCTGCCATCAGCTCATGTCAAATCTCTCCATTGGGAACATATAAACGATCACCACATCGTAATATTCCGTCATCATGAATGCGCAATCCCGTTTGCTCTCCGGACTCTGTCCTTTCTTTTAATCTCCTGAACCTGGCGTCCGTAGGCAAAGCTGCCTTAATCCTCTCTACTAGTGATGACTGTACTTGTAAGTTGGCTAATGTCCCATCTGCTCCGGGTAATACCACTTCTATGCCAAGTTCTTGCAAGTCCTCCAATAATTCCCTCTGTGTCGTCAAGAAGTAAGCTACTGGTTTCCGGCTTAACGCGTCTGCAACTACGTTAGCCTTGCTTGGGTGATAATGCAGCTCTATCTCAAAATTTGTCACGCCCCAGTCCCAAAATACACGGGACTAGGCCACGTGGCAATAGCCAGCTGTCACATCTCCAAGGATATCCCAATTTAATGGATTCTTACGAAGAGTGCTACGCTGTCCTAAAATACTAACATGTCCAATATCAGTCAATCAACGAGTAAACTATCTCATCCACAATATAAACAACAAGAAGTACTAAATAAACTGCTGGAAGGTAAACACCAGTCTCAAGATATCATAGTACAACCAATAATGTCTGGTGGAAACAAACCCACTACTATGACGAAATAAAATACTGAAATGATAGATGAAGATAATGACTAGGGCATCGGCTGACTAGATAATGATACACCCAATCCTAGGCAGAAGGCCTACCAAGTGCTCACGGAAACTCTAACGGCTGCACCTCTAACTCCTCAGCTGTAGCGAACCTCGTCTCCTGTCCTGGCCCGTATACGGTAGGGTAATATGCCTCGTCCAAATCTGGAAAGGTACCAGGTCCTAAGAGGGACGTAACATGTCATGCCCCAGTCCCAAAATATCGAGGGACTGGAAAAGTGGCAATGGCCAGCAGCACACACCGATGGACAAACCCAATTTAATGGATCTATCGGGGCATACTTAAGCTGTAATACAACAATCAGGGTCTACTAATCTCATCCACAGAATAATTATATCAATAACAACAAAAGGAAACAATATCATCATCAAATCATAAGTAATTAAATCGGAAAACAAACCAGATATAAGTCTGATACAACTGTCAAGATACAAGAATAAAGATATCAACAACAATACTGAGTATGGAAACAGTATATACTCAGAAGATAACCTTGGTGATCACTCGACTACTGGATCTGGTACTGCTCCAGTGCCTGCTCCTACTAATGCTCCTGTCCTGTATATCTCTGGGTCGAACTCGTCTGCTAATCCTGGGGACATAATCCGGATCCAGGTCCTCAGGGGACATAGCAAGGTACAGATAATACAAGCCAAAGATAATACAGTGCAGCAAATAAATAAAATAATAGGGTACAACTATATAACCAACTAAGTGATATGCAAGATGAGAGCAGCACTAGAACTCAGGCTGAGACCACTACAAGCTCTGTGTCGGGTAGCCGGTAGCAGTGATATCATATGGTTGTTTAGCTCGGAGAGAGACTAAGACGCCGTCATAATATAGTCAACCTGTAGCCTGTGTGACTCTTCCCACCCAATGTAATCATACGTCTCATGTCCACAACGTCTCATGTCCATGCCATGCAGGATCATAACTAATGCATCAAGTCATAAATATCTAAGCAAAAGAATATGTCATGTAACCTGTAACCTATACAGAATCACCATGAATATCTCAGGAAGATTCTGTCTCATGAATAGTGTCAGGTGTCCTGGGTTATAACGTACTTGATACTGCAAGCACGAGAAGTATAGGGTATCGGTATCCATGTCTAGATGACGTTACACAACTCCGCATACGGTGTTGGCACCCGACTATTAATCGGACGCTAAGTAAGTCACACGGTCCTAGGTTTAAGCATGTACAATATATAAATAAATCAAGGAAATATGTAACAAGAACTGCAATATTGGCAAGGTACACTTGCCTGGGGTTCTGGCTCCAACTGTAGCTCTGGTCTCTGTGGAATTTGCAGGTAGTCCTCCGGTTGCTGAAATAGACATCACCAACAGGTTCAGAAAATATCAAATAGCTAAAAATGCCTGTCCTTGAGTCCAATTTGGACACAAAGGCAAAAATGACAGTTTTTGGTCAAGCGGGGTCCACATGTGGGCCGCTTTGCACCAAAAAATGTATCAGCAACAAAGGTCTCCAAATTTGTCCAAGTTAGTGTCAACAAGTCCAGAATGATGATATGAACCCAACGGAACTTTCAGAACTGGATTCCGATGAGCCGATCACAAAATCGCCCGTCAAGTGGAGCCTATGGGGCCCACGATACGCGATTTTGTCAACGTTCTCAGAATTGAACCAAACTTGGGTCACAGGACCAGCGTATTGCTACGAGTTCGATGGCACAAGTTTCGTTTCGATCCGACGTGTGTACACTAAGTTACAACGAGATCCAGAAAGGACAGATACGGGACGTTATTGGCGGATACGCGTTGATTTCGGTGTGCACGCACATCCGAATCAACTTCAGCGAAATCTTGCACGTCCGTATCGACGGCGCGCACATTTCGGTGAAGACCGCACGCGACCAAGTCTTCCCATTTGGCGGGACGTACTCAGTTCTGGGGGAAAATAGGGTATTATTTTTTCCTATTTTTGGATCGCGGTTTGCGATCGTCACAGGACGCGACGCACCGAGCGGGTTGCTCGGGCATCGAGAGGGTCACACAGCCTATGCGTCACAACTGACAGAACAGAAAATGGAGCAACGAGGAGAGAGAACGGGTTACCTGAACATGGCTCCGAAAAACTAAGAATTCTTCGTATCCTTGTGTCGAATTGACACTGTTGTGTCCTGGCCGTGTCCGGGCTGTGGGTACTGTGTCCGGGCCGTGTCCGTAGCTAGGGGCGTCGCCGGAGGACGATAAGGTCGGGTTGGGGCTGCGGCGGCTCAGGCGAAGCCGGTGGCGGCTCAGACGGCCGGCAGAGGCTGCTAGGGTGCTGGAGTCGGGCTCTGCGGCCGGTTGCTGGGTGGTGCTCCAGGCGGGGCCATAGGAGAGGAGAAGAGGGTTCTGGTCGGCTGGGCACGACGAGGCTGAGGGTGGTCGGGAGAGAGAGGCGAGAGCTGAGGTGGCTGCCGGAGAAGACGACCGGGGCTCGGGGTGGCTGCGGCTTCGGGCGGAGGAGGGGAAGGAGTGGAGATGGCGCTGGAGGGCGGTGGAGCCGGCTGCGGGTTCTGGGGAGAGGCGAGGAGGAGGTGGTCAAGGGGCTCTGCGGGGTGGCGCTGGGATGATGGACGGCCGGAGACGATCGGGTCGAGGAGAGGGCAGTGGCGAGCGGCGGAGTTAGGGGATTTTATAGGACGCCGAGGGAGCGGGAGAGGCGGCCGGTGCAGTAGGGAAACCGGAGCGGCGACGGGTGTGGAGGAGAAGAAACGGAGCAGCGGCGGGTGCGTAACGGCCGGCGACGGTCGGGTTACGCTGGGAAGGGGAAGGGTTTCAGATCGGACGGGTTTGGGTCCGGGTCGGGTCGGGTGGTAGGGATCCGACCCGATCCGCTAATAATTAAGTGTGGGTCGGGTTAGTGGGTCGGGTCTGGGTTTTGGGCCCGGATCCGACCCAATAAGGATTTGGGTTTGGTTCGGTTAGACCAGCCGGTTCGGGTCTATTTGGTTTGGTTCAATTCGGTTTAAGTGAACCGGGTTCAGGGTTAATTAGGTTTAATTAAACAATAGTTTTTAGGGCTTTAAAAATGCTTCCGGGGTCCAATAAATTTCCAAAAAAATACCCTATGTCTAGTTTTTCATTTTACACCATAAAATATTATTTTCATAGTATTTTAATATTAATAAACATCAATTAAAAATTATTTAATAATTAAAACACCTTAGTTTAATTACAGAAAAATCATCAAAAAATTCCAGAAAATTGTGTAAAATCTAAATTAAAAATTCTTGAAAATCAGGAGATTTATATAACAAGATACATAGAAACATGCCATATATAAATACTGAATAAAGTAAATGCAATAAAGGGTGTGCTAACCAATCTACGTGTATGCAATGTGAGGACAACTTTGGTACGTATGAGTAGGTGTAGGCATAACGTCCATACCGCTCCAAAGAACGGGAAATCTGCAAGTATATATACGTCCATACCGCTCTGAAGAACAGGAAATCTAAATAAAGGGAGTCATTGGGTCCGTGGCTCCTCCGGATACTACGGATTCCAATGGGTGTATCCCATACGCCTACGAGTGGTCCTCCCCGCCCAATGTAGATACACACAGCGAATACTCGACGTGCATATCACACATCTATATGCTAGTCTCTACAAATAAAATATTTAGAGTTACGTACTAACCGTGATGCATGTCACACGTACCGATAGCTAGTCGAATACGCGAACCCGCATCCCAATATGAATGTCACTGTGAAACATACAAAGTGTCAGGTCCTGGAAGATATCAACATATCCTCCCATGGGGTGAGTCTGCTAGTGACTAGGCCAAGTATACTAAATCATCGACGTATCCGTCGATAGCACCCGAATCAATATCGGACGCACACAGTCAGATGAAATAAAATAACAATATATCATACAACATATGCAGCATTAATTTAAACAGTAAAATATGGCAAGGTATCTTGCCTGAGTCCTCAAGCTGCGAATGCCAAAAGCCGGTTCCTGCAGTGTCTCCTGGCTGATCCAATGATCCTAAACACAGTATAATATAGCAATCCAGCATCAGACATTTAAATAATACATACACGACTACGACGTTGCTCTTAGGTATTGACGCAAGTTCATGGTGGATCGACTATAGGGTCGTGTGTGCATGTAGCTAAGATGCAAGTGTGCCCTGTCCTCTGTCACTGTGCACCTCACATCAATAAATCACTAAATTATGGTTTACGAAACTATACTACGTCTTCTTTGGTTATACTTTCTTATTCCCCATGCATAAATGTACTAAGTCTATGACTACGCTTTTAGGTGGAATATAAGTTTTCTGCACCGGTCATATGGTCGAAATAATTATTAACCATAAACTCCATTTAATCTAATTAAACATTCATACTTATACACATGGTTTACTGCGAGTTAGTCGTGTCGTCATCCGACACGACGACACGGTTGTCACAATTTATCAATTATATAACAAAGGAGGGGGTGTTTACCAATCGTAGTCGAGGGGGTGCTATCTAGTCGACGTCAGCCTCCGGCACGGCGGCTCCGGCATCGTGCGGCAATTCCGGCAGCAGCAGCAACAAAAACGGCAGGGGTCGCAGCAGCGGCTATAGCCGTTTGGTCGACGGGGGAGCAGCGCCTGGATGGAGGTCAGGCCGGGGGGGGGGGTCGGGGTTGGTCTGCCGCCGGTGTGGGGCGGTACCGATGGCGGTTGGGGCGGTCTGGATTGGTCTGCCGCGGATGTGGACGGTCGGGATTGGTCTGTCGCGGATGTGGGGCGGTCGGGATTGGTCTGCCGCGGATGTGGGGCAGTGCTGATGGCGGTTGGGGCGGTCGGGTGGTGACTTGCGGTGGTGGTGAGGGTGTTTGTATAGTCGGAGGCGGTGGTTTCCGGTCGGGAAGGAGGGGCTCGGGTGTGGTGTTCGGCTAGGGTTTGGGGAAGTATAATGAATAGTATTTCCTTAGGGTTTTATGGTTGAATATATGTATTTATATGTGGAAAAGTTTGTAGGCTGGCCTTGAGGCTTGGGCCGGCCAGGACTCATGGAAGTGGGGGCTGGTCTACATGAAATGGGACACGTGGGCTGGGTTAGGTCCTGCTTGAGGTGGAGTTGGCCTTTAATTTAATTAAATTAAACAATTGCACATGGTGTTTCCTAATGCATTGAAGAAGTATAGAACTAGGTTTGGGTGGGACACAAGAGTCGTGGGCGTAGCAGGCTTGGTGTAGGCTAATACTCTAATTTGGGTACTTGGAAATTGGGTTGTGGTTGTACTAATATTTAAATAAATCCTATATTTGTCGAGGGGGTTTACAATCTACCCTCCTTAGAGCATTTCGTCCTCGAAATTAACCCATACGTAAGGTAAGAACTAAAGACTGAATTTAAAATGCTACTACATACTTAGGCCTTCGAAGAGGTGGGGGTAACGCTGGCGAATATCCTCCTCTCGTTCCCAGGTCGACTCGCCTGGTGTGTGATGCCTCCATGCAACACGTACTAGGGGAATAGTCTGTCCTCGTAATACCTTCTCACTTTTGTCTAGAATTTCCACAGGCTCCTCTTCGTATGATAGGCTCGGGCCGACTGTAATTTTGGAATGATCAAGCACATGACTCGGATCTGGTATGTACCTCCTCAGTTGAGATACATGGAAGACGTCATGGACTCCTTCTAAAGTCTGCGGCAAGGCTAATCTGTAAGCAACCTCTCCGACGCATTCTAACACATCAAAGGACCCGATGTACCTCGGACTCACCTTTCGTCGGCCTCCGAATCTGATAGTCCCTCGAGTAGGCGAGATCTTTAGAAATAAGTGATCTCCAACCTGAAACTCTAAGGGTCGTCGATGCGCATTCGCCCAATGCTTCTGCCTGTCCTGTGCTGCTCGTAGATGTCCTTGGATCTTCTTCACCTTTTCCACTGTACGAACAACCAACTCTGGTCCGAGAATTTGTCGCTCGCCTATATCGCTCTAGCATACTGGGGAACGACACTTTCTTCCATACAACGCTTCATAGGGAGCCATCTGGATGCTCGTTTGATAGCTGTTGTTGTAGAAAAACTTGACCAAATATAAATGGTCTTCCCATGATCCTCCGAAGTCAAGCATGCACGCTCTTAACATGTCTTCCAACGTCTGAATGGTGATCTTCGACTGGCCATCTGTTTATGGGTGATACGCTGTGCTAAACTTCAGGCGGGTACCGAGACTCTCTTGCATACTCCGCCAAAAGTAAGATATAAATCTCGTATCCCTGTCAGACACGATACTCACTAGCACTCCGTGCAGGCGTACAATCTCCCTCATGTACATGTCTGCTAAGACCTCTGTGGATTGCCCAACTCTGAAAGGTAAAAAGTATACGGACTTGGTGTGTCTATCCACGATTACCCATACTGCGTTGCGACCACTAGGACTCCTCGAAAAGCCCATAATAAAGTCCATGGTGATGTGCTCCCATTTCCACTCTGGTATAGGGAGCGGTTGGAGCAATCCTGCAGATCTCTGATGCTCAGCCTTGACTTGCTAATATATCAGGCACTTGGCCACAAAGCGTGCTATTTCTCTCTTCATTCTATGCCACTAGTAGTACTGTCTCAAGTCCCTGTACATCTTCGTGCCTCCTGGATGAATAGAGTAGGTCGAACTATGTGCTTCTATCATTAACTCCTGTCGAAGTTCTCCATTTGGTACATAGAGACGGTCTTCACATCTCAAGGTTCCGTCTTCATGTATCCGCAGTCCTGTTTGTAATCCAGCCTCTGTCCTCTGTCTGAGCCTTTGAAATCTAGCATCTGTCGGCAAAGCAGCCTTGATTCTCTCCACCAATGTCGATTGCAACTGAAAACTCGACAACTGTCCATCTATTCCGGGCATAACGACCTCTATACCCATCTGCTCTAGATCCCTCAGCAGATGTTGTTGGGTAGTCAGGAAGAATGCCATAGGTCTTCTGCTCAACGCGTCAGCTACTACGTTGGCCTTTTCCAGATAGTACTGTGGCTCGATTTCGAAGTCTGTCATCACCTCGAGCCAACGTCTCTGCCTCTGGTTCAGGTCCTTCTGGGTGTAGACGTATTTTAGACTCTTATGATAAGTAAATATCTCCACTCTTTCTCTATATAAATAGTGCCTCCAAAGCTTTAAAGCAAAGATCACTGCTGCAAGCTCCAAGTCGTGGGTGGGATAGTTCTTCTCATGTGTCCTTAACTGTCTAGAAGCATAAGCTACAACCTTTCCATGCTGCATCAAGACGCATCCTAATCCTTTCCCGGATGCATCGCTGTAGATCACGAATCCTCCGGGTCCAGAAGGTATGGTCAAGATGGGTGCTGTAGTCAGGCGCTTCTTCAGCTCATCGAATGCCTTTTGATACTCCTCTGTCCAATTGAACTCCTGCTCCTTGCGGGTCAAGCGGGTCATCGGCTCTGCAATCTTTGCGAAGTTCTCTACGAACCTCCGGTAATATCCGGCAAGTCCTAGGAAACTTCTCACCTCTGAGACATTGGTAGGGGTTGGCCTTGTCTCTACTGATGAAATCTTTGCCGGATGCACTGAAATGCTATCTCCTGAGATGACGTGTCCAAGGAAAGCAACACGATCCAGAAGAAACTCACACTTGCTCAGCTTGGCATAAAGCCTCTCTCTCCTCAGGGTTTCTAACACTAGTCTCAAGTGTTCTTTATGTTCCTCGTGGCTCTTTGAATACACCAAGATGTCGTCGATGAAGACTACCATGAACCGGTCTAGGTATTGGTGGAAGACCCTGTTCATCAAGTTCATAAATACAACCGGCGCATTCGTCAATCCAAAAGGCATCACTAAGAACTCGTAGTAACCATAACGAGTCCTGAATGCTGTCTTTTGAATGTCTTCTCTTCGCACCTTTACCTGATGATAACCCGATCTCAAGTCGATCTTGGTGAATACTACTGCTCCTGTCAACTGGTCGAATAATCGTCAATCCGTGGTAGGGGGTACTTGTTCTTGATAGTCAAAGCATTAAGGGCTCTGTAATCAATGCACATACGTACTGTTCCATCCTTCTTGGGTACAAACATCACTGGTGCTCCCCAGGGTGATGCACTAGGACGAATAAATCCCTTGCTTTGCAACTCCTCTAATTGTAGCTTCAGCTCGTCTAACTCCTTCTTCGTCAATCGGTACACATTAGAAGATATCGGTGCTACTCCGGGTACTAGCTCAATGGTGAACTCCACGTCTCTATCTGGCGGTGTCACGCCCCAGTCCCAAAATACATAGGACTAGGACACGTAAGCATGCCAGCCGTATGGATATGGCAACTCCAATATATGGAAACCATAACCCATACGTACGCTGTAATATGAATATCAAATCCACAAGTGGTATAAAATGTATCGCAAGTCACAGGGTACAACCTAAATCTCATCCACAGAAAATCAATATAAATAAATAACCAACGTCTATATAACTAGATCTCAATAAGAAGTATCTAAAGATGACAGTCGGATGGAAACAAATCCACTACCAACTCGAATATAAGAGAAAATACAATATAAGTACACCTCAACAAACACAATATAAGAATACCAGCTAACAATCACGGGCTCGAAGAGAAGACATCCTCGAAACATATGTAACCATCTGGATCTGTACCCCTGCAAATACTCAAGAACAGTGACACCTGGAAGGGCCAGGTCCTCAGAGGGACGTAACAAGATACATAGAAGCAAGCCAATTTGAATACAGTAAACATGTATAATATTTGAAAATATATAAGTACGATGTACAAGACAATCTATATGAATGCAAATGAGGACAACTTTTTGACGTATGGGCAAGGGTAGGCTACTCGATCTATCTCACAACTCACACACTCGTCAGTGGACATCAGAAATTGACATACCGCGGGGGTAGCGACCAGCGAGACTCCAGAAATTAACATACCGCGGGGGTAGCGACCAGCACGACACACGCCCATAGTGCGAGCTATATACTATGGTTTACCAGAGTGGTTAAAAGCCCATATGCCTAATGATTGTCCTCTCATGATACTAAGTGTCAAGTGTGTGTCAACATATCTAATATATAGTAATGACTGAAAGGAACTACACATGCAATAAATAAACAGAGATGCAATAAATATACAGAAATATACTAAGCATATAAAATACTGTAAGCAATTTGGCAAGGTATCTTGCCTGATCTGAAAAAGAATGAAGTCCCAACTAAAGGCGTCGTCCGATCTACCCGTCATATAAATTAAATAAGTTAGGTTACAAAAGTGGGTGAATAGGTTCATCCATTTTAATCTATTTTAATTCTGAATAAAATAACCTAAAATAGTATTTTAATCTTATTATAATCTAATTTTATTGTTAAGCTCTAATTTTGGACCAAAGAAAGTTAACTTTAAGGATTTGTGATCCGTGACACGCAAATCGAGGCAATCCGTTGACCAAAAAGTCAACCAACTCAAATCCTGGATTTGTGTATGGAATCCTATATATTTTAATGCTACATGAATACTGGAATAGACGGTTTCATAAAATCATAAGTCAGTAAAGAGTTATGGCCACAAGGGCACACAGATGACAGTTTTCGGTGGTTTTCTATTTACGTCTACGTTGCACAAATTTTACAGTAGAATAAACTTATATTTTAAATTCTGTAGAAATACTTTTCTGGAAGTTCATCATGTCAGTTTTTTGAAACTTCAAACGGTTTATAATTCTGAGTTCGGGATCTCCCAAAATCTCGAAAATACCAAAATGCGTCTGATTTTGGACAACTGGCACTTTTAGAATTTTCTGGAAAAATAGATTTTGAAATTATTAAAATAATTTATATATTCAGAAAACTAACCTTGATATGGTTCTAACAAAAAAAATTGTAGCGCGTTTGGAGTCCGGAGCTAGGAGATATTATCTTTTTAAGTCGTCGTAACATACTAGAAAATGAGGCTGAATTTGGGAAAGAAAAATATAAAGGATGAGGTATTTATAATGGTGGAGACTACTTAATTGAATACGACTAGGATTGGCTAATTTGAATATGAATAGGATCAGTTTAAATAAGGATAGGATATGCATGAAGTTGCTTTCCTAGTAGGCTCAGGATTGGAATTAATTTAAAAATAGAGTTTAAGTTTATCTCAATAATTTATAATCTTAAATAGAATTAAAGATTATACAAATAATTTATATATAATCTTATTAATATCTATTAACACTTAAATTAGCATCTATCTAATATTAAGACTATATATAACCAAATAAATCCTAATTAATTTCAAAAATCTAAATAAATTTCTTAAAATTCTAAATAAATTATAGAAAAAAATATAATTAAATATTTTAACCTAAAATAAATATTTGGTAGGAATGACATGCAAGTATGGTCTCAAAGTAAATCATAGAAGTTCTAGAAATTTACGTTCCCTATGTTTTAATTACCTAAAAATTATATAAAAATCTTCAAAAATCTAAAATAACCTAAAAATGATTCTAAATAAATATTTATATAAGTAAATATATCAAGAAATTTATTTTCTAATTAACTAAGAGAATACTTTAAAAAAATTCAATATCTATAATAAATATAATAATATAAAATATACACAAAATATCTATTTTGGGTGAGGGGGTTTACAATCTACCCAACTTACAAAAATTTCGTCCTCGAAATTAAAATAGGACATGGTTTCTCTCTATCTAATCTCACTTGATCACAATCTAAAAGAATTTACCTCAAGTTTAACAATGCAATTTATACCCAACTTAGAATTTACCCACCTATCAAATAAGGCTATACTTTTAAGAAAACTATTTCTCAAAGTATTTAATCATGTTATTCAATCCTCAAAAATTTTAACACCAAACATATCACCTATGGTATGCCCTTAATCAATTATAAAAGAGAGTCACTAAGTCATGTGATTAGCCTTATGAGGTATATCTAGTACTATCAGTGTGTCAACTTATACCAAGCACGAGGTTTCATCTTTCCGAAATAAGGGAAGACGGAGAGCAATAATAAATAATTCAAGGTGAAGGTGATAGAATACAAGTACGAGGTTAAAAGAGATTAAGGAATTCGAAAAGAGAGTTGTCAGGGCAGTTGTGGATTGAAATCCTATTTTTGGTAATTTTATATTTATATGCTCGTATCAGTACAGTTACGTAACCGATACGATATGTCAGACATGTCTAGGGGCAAGTATATTCGTCTACTACCATATATCTCAATCCACGTAAAGTAGTCATGCGAAGAGCGAACCAAGCGCACTAAGGTTAGCTAAACCTTAATACACTGATTCTGATTAGACAATTGTATCATTGTGTGCACCCAATAATACATATGTCATGAGCAAGCTCGATAAAAGAATAAGCTTGCAAAAACTAGGCTATAATAGCAACATAAGTCAAGGTAGTACAAAAAATATAAGTACGCTAGATTATGATGAGAAAAGTTACAAAATAATCCAAGTTCACAAAGAAGATAAGACTCTTACAATCTCTACAGTTGTCATACTAACTCCTTGTCTAAATCTATAGTCGACCAAATAGGGGTATGGGCTTCTAGGTTCTACAGTCTGATTAAACACTATTGTCTTATGCTAGCATACAGGTAATGTCATTTAGTTACACTTCAATAATAGGTCAAAAGACTATGTGATACTAGGTTGTGAGGCACACTACCCAACTTAAAACAATAAATTAATATTGTACTGTCTTAAGGATACCGTAGAAACTCCTATTAAGGTCTACGAGAAAGGGTCTTGGTACTTATTAGGGTATTCTCTTACATTACATAGGTCATGGTCATCTTAAGTCTTAGTCATAGCACTTATAGAGCAAGTGTCAATAGTAAGAATGGAAAGTTACTGGCCTTCAAGGGAAAAAGGGGATATAACTCATATCGAGGTGTGGTACAAGTTACGCATTTAAAACTAAGGGATAATCATCAGGTCACAATCTACAAGGATAACTTAACCATCAAGTTCTAACTACTAACCACAGGGATTCAAAATTCAAGTTTACAACTATAATCCTAGCAAGCTATATATCCTAACATAGAATAAAATCACTTGGTCTATAATCAGAGAGGTTTAGGTGGCACGAATTGAAAGATGAAGGAAAGAAATTTAGTCGTCTCACTAATAGCGAGCGCTAAGGGTTCAGAGGAACAAGTCATAAAACTAAATAGAAAGACTCTAGATAATGTCATGGTTTCTCTAAGGGAAAGGTGGTATGCTAATCTCCGTGTTTGAGGTATGATCAAGAAAATATTTTATGCATTACTCTGGGCTTTCTAAGGTACTATCTGCTAATCTCAAGACAAGAATCTAAATTTATAGTTCTCCAATACTATCTAACTATGAAGGTTAGGTTCAGTCCTAATATTCAATTTTGGTTTTCTATTGGTTCCTCAATACTAGGGTCAAACATTATGGTAAAACTTCTAACTAACTCTAGTAATGTCTATACTACTCTCAAGTCCTCATAATACATCAAGGGGTAATGGTAAACCAATCTATAGATAAGGAATTCTAGTGTTCACTAGATATTCTAAACTTAATGGTGTGTCAACACTCTAGTTGTACTCTTAATAGGAAGGTTACCCTACTTATCATCTAGCGACAGGGTCTTCTATATTCTGGGAGGGGGCTACACTCAAGGAATTATCAGGGAAGTACAGGAATCAAGCATGATACAATTATTCGAATAAAATGGACTGGAAGGAGAGCGAATCATAGTCAATTGTAGATGAGATCCTATACTCTATTCCTAGGTGCAAGCTTGTTCGGTACAATAACGTAACCGAGATAATATACTCTCGACCTGCATGGGCCACCACAAAAATATGTCACACCCCAGTCCCAAAATACATAGGACTAGGATACGTAAGCATGCCAGCCGCATGGATATGGCAACTCCAATATATGAAAACCATAACCCATATGTACGCTGTAATATGAATATCAAATCCACAAGTGGTATAAAATGTATCACAAGTCACAGGGTACAACCTAAATCTCATCCACAAAAAATTAATATAAATAAATAACCAACGTCTATATAAATAGATCTCAATAAGAAGTATCTAAAGATGACAGTCGGATGGAAACAAATCCACTACCAACTCGAATATAAGAGAAAATACAATATAAGTACACCTCAACAAACACAATATAAGAATACCAGCTAACAATCACGGGCTCGAAGAGAAGAAATCCTCGAAACATATGTAACCATCTGAATCTGTACCCCAGCGAATACTCAAGAACAGCGACACCTGGAAGGGCCAGGTCCTCAGAGGGACGTAACACGATACATAGAAGCAAGCCAATTTGAATACAGTAAACATGCATAATATTTGAAAATATATAAGTACGATGTACAAGATAATCTATATGAATGTAAATGAGGACAACTTTTCGATGTTTGGGCAAGGGTAGGCTACTCGATCTACCTCACAACTCATACACTCGTCAGTGGACATCATAAATTGACATACCGCGGGGGTAGCGACCAGCGAGACTCTAGAAATCGACATACCGCAGGGGTAGCGACCAGCGTGACACACACCCGTAGTGCGAGCTATATACTATGGTTTACCAGAGTGGTTAAAAGCCCATACGCCTAATGATTGTCCTCTCATGATACTAAGTGTCAAGTGTGTGTCAACATATCTAATATATAGTAATGACTGAAAGGAACTACACATGCAATAAATAAACAGAGATGCAATAAATATACAGAAATATACTAAGCATGCAAAATACTGTAAGCAATTTGGCAAGGTATCTTGCCTGATCTGAAAAAGAATGAAGTCCCAACTTAAGGCGTCGTCTGATTTACCCGTCATATAAATTAAATAAGTTAGGTTACAAAAGTGGGTGAATAGGTTCCTCCATTTTAATCTATTTTAATTCTGAATAAAATAACATAAAATAGTATTTTAATCTTATTATAATCTGATTTTATTGTTAAGCTCTAATTTTGGTCCAAAGAAAGTCAACTTTAAGGATTTGTGATCCGTGGCACGCAAATCGAGGCAATCCGTTGACCAAAAAGTCAACCGACTCAAATCCTGGATTTGTGTATGGAATCCTATATATTTTAATGCTACATGAACACTGGAATAGACGGTTTCATAAAATCATAAGTCAGTAAAGAGTTATGGCCACAAGGGCGCACAGATGACAGTTTTTGGTGGTTTCCTATTTACGTCTACGTTGCACAAATTTTACAGTAGAATAAACTTATATTTTAAATTATGTAAAAATACTTTTCTGGAAATTCATCATGTCAGCTTTCCGAAACTTCAAACGGTTTATAATTCCGAGTTCGGGATCTCCCGAAATCTCGAAAATACCAAAATGCGTCTGATTTCGGACAGCTGGCACTTTTAGAATTTTTTGGAAAAGTAAGTTCTAAAATTATTAAAATAATTTATATATTCAGAAAACTAACCTTGATATGGTTCTAACAAAAAAACTGGAGCGCGTTTGGAGTCCGGAGCTAGGAGATATTGTCTTTTTAAGTCGTCATAACATACTAGAAATGAGGCTGAATTTGGGGAAGAAAAATATGAAAGATGAGGTATTTATAATGGTGGAGACTACTTAATTGAATACGACTAGGATTGGCTAATTTGAATATGAATAGGATCAGTTTAAATAAGGATAGGATATGCATGAAGTTGCTTTCCTAGTAGGCTCAGGATTTGAATTAATTTAAAAATAGAGTTTAAGTTTATCTCAATAATTTATAATCTTAAATAGAATTAAAGATAATACAAATAATTTATATATAATCTTATTAATATCTATTAACACTTAAATTAGCATCTATCTAATATTCAGACTATATATAACCAAATAAATCATAATTAATTTCAAAAATCTAAATAAATTTCTTAAAATTCTAAATAAATTATAGAAAAAAATATAATTAAATATTTTAACCTAAAATAAATATTTGGTAGGAATGACATGCAAGTATGGTCTCAAAGTAAATCATAGAAGTCCTAGAAATTTACGTTCCCTATGTTTTAATTACCTACAAATTCTAGAAAAATCTTCAAAAATCTAAAATAACCTAAAAATAATTCTAAATAAATATTTATATAAGTAAATATATCAAGAAATTTATTTGCTAATTAACTCAGAGAATACTTTAAAGAAATTCAATTTTTATAATAAATATAATAATATAAAATAAACACAAAATATCTATTTTTGGTGAGGGGGTTTACAAGCGGTAAGCCTGGCAATTCTTCTGGAAACACATCCTCAAATTCTGCAACTATTGGTGGGGGTTCCATCTCCATAGCCATGCAAGTTCCAGCTATCTGTCCTACTCCTTGTTGGACGGTCCCTCGCATGTACTCGAACTTCGGTTGATCTGGCGGTCTAAAGGTGACGGTACCCTTCCGGCAATTCAGTACGGTGTTATACTGGATTAACTAGTCCATGTCTAACACAACATCAAAGTACGGCATAGGCAATACCAAGAATTGCGCTCCCATCTCTCTACCACATACGACTACCGAACACGTTCTAATAGTGCTGGTAACCGGCACGATACCTCCTCCAGTAAAAATCTTCCAACTCTTAGGTAAGGGGGAAGTAGCTACTCTATGCATTACTACGAATCTACTAGATATAAATGATAATGTAGCTCCAGAATCAAATAATGCAGTCGCAGGTAATGATGCAACTAAAATGGTATATGTGATAGCTTTTCCTTTTGTTTCCTCCTCAGTAGCTGCTAATGCAAAGGCATGTCCCTGTCTCTGTCCTCCAGTCTGCTGTCAGGCTCGATCGAACTGTGCCTGCTGTGGGGCCAAGGGTGGTCCCCTCTGAAATCCTCCAGGTGCTGGTGGACGCTGTCCTCCTGATGGGGGTAGTATCCTCGGAACTGGTGATGCTGGCCTCTGTCCTGTCTACGGTGCTATGTCTCTGCCCTGTGGGCAGTCCCGGGCATAGTGCTGGCTCGCTCCATAAATCATGCATATTCCTAATCTCTTTCGACAGTCCTTCTGGTAATGTCCCCTCTTACCCTAGTAGTTGCAAGACGGAAGCTTATTTTGCTGGTATGGTGCTATCCTCTGCTGTGTTTGCACTCCGGTACGACGGATCGGTCCTCCTGCTCTGGGCTGGGCTCTAACTGGTGCGGTCGTGCTGGGACGTCTAGCTCCTCTGGCAATGGCCTCCTGGATCCTCGCTTCTGCAAGAACCTTCTCGTAAGAAATTCTTGCCTGTGTGGTGGTATACCTCTGTAGCTCAAAATTGAGACCGTGATGGAATCTTTGAGCTTTCTCTAGATTATTGGGTATCCGAACGACACCAAATCTGCTAAGACGGCTGAACTCCGTGTCATATGCGTCCACGGTCATATTCCCTTGTTCTAGATATAGAAACTGGGAGTACAAGGCATTCCTAACCGTGGCTGGAAAATACTTCACATTGAAGTATTCTAAGAACTGTTCCCAGGTCTGGTTCTTGCCTATACTGCGCTCAATAGAATCCCACCAGTGATGGGCGTTGTCTTTTAGTTGGGCCCTCACTGCAGTCATCCAAAGGTCTGGGTGCAGTTGTGATGCCTCTAGTAGCATTTTCGTATTGGCGACCCAATCGAAGTCTCTAGTAGCATTTTCGTATTGCCTCTAGTAGCATTTTCGTATTGGCCCTCATCTGTTCTATAGTCTCGTTTCCTGAGAAAGTATCTGGTCCCATCTGTCGGAACCATCTCACAGTGCCACCTGTCTGGGCTGGTGGAGGTGCTGGTACGGGTGCTGGGACAGGTGTTCTCTCTAGTACTACCATTAAACTCTGCCTCAACGTCTGTGTCTGATGCCACTGTGCTTGCATCATTATCTGGAGGAACTGTAGCATCTGTGGCTGTCCATCTAGCTGTGGCATTTGGGGTGTGTAGGGTGGAGGTGGTGGTAAAGGAATCTCTGGCTGTGCAGTAGGCGTCTCCTCAGATGTCGGCCTCTCAGTCTGCGGCATCGGTGTAGCTCCTGAAGTCTGGCCCTCACAATGCTGCGTGGGGATCGTCTGGGAAGTCTGTCCCTCGTGCTATGGTGTAGGATCACCTTGGGAAGCCTCGTGCCAATGTATCAGCGGGGTCTGTAGCGGGGGTTGCCCTTAGGGTACCTCCTCTCTTTGGGTGGTATTGTCTGGCACCGCGGCACTGGGTGCTCCTCGTCCACTATGCAATTTTTCTTGCTACAAGAGATAAGATTTCATCAAAAGAGGACGGAATCAAACAAACAGGATACAGATATTTAGAAGTAATACGAAGGAAGCTCAAAAACGTAATCAGAGTAGATGAGACCTAGTAACTTCTATCCTATTGCAGGCTCGCTGGGCCCATTAACATACCACAAGCGAATAAGAGGACCTGCATGGGCCACCACTAAAACTATGTCATGCCCCAGTCCTAAAATACACGGGACTTGGCCACGTGGCAATAGCCAGCTATCACATCTCCAAGGATATCCTAATTTAATGGATCCTTACGAAGAGTGCTACGCTGTCCTAAAATACTAACATGTCCAATATCAGTCAATCAACGGGTAAACTATCTCATCCACAATATAAAAAGCAAGAAGTACTAAATAAACTGCTGGAAGGTAAACACCAGTCTTAAGATATCATAGTACAACCAATAATGTCTGGTGCGAACAAATCCACTACTATGACAAAATAAAATACTGAAATGATAGATGAAGATAACGACTAGGGCATCGGCTGACTAGATAATGATACACCCAATCCTAGGCAGAAGGCCTACCAAGTGCTTACGGAAACTCTGACGGCGGCACCTCTAACTCCTCAGCTGTAGCAAACCTCGTCTCCTGTCCTGGCCCATATACGGTGGGGAAATATGCCTCGTCCAAATCTGGAAAGGTACCAGGTCCTCAGAGGGACGTAACAAGCTACATAGAAATATGCCATATATAAATACTGAATAAAGTAAATACAATAAAGGGTGTGCTAACCAATCTACGTGTATGCAATGTGAGGACAACTTTGGTACGTATGAGTAGGTGTAGGCATAACGTCCATACCGCTCCGAATAACGGGGAATTTGTAAGTATATATACGTCCATACCGCTCCGAAGAACGGCAAATCTGAATAAAGGGAGTCATTGGGTCCGTGGCTCCTCCGGATACTACGGATTCCAATAGGTGTATCCCATACGCCTACTAGTGGTCCTCCCCGCCCAATGTAGATACATACAGCGAATACTCGACGTGCATACCATGCATCTATATGCTAGTCTCTACAAATAAAATATTCTGAGTTACGTACTAACCGTGATGCATGTCACACGCACCAATAGCTAGTCTAATATGCGGACCCACATCCCAATATGAATGTCACTGTAAAACGTGCAAAGTGTCAGGTCCTGGAAGATATCAACATATCCTCCCATGGGGTGAGTCTGCTAGTGACTAGGCCAAGTATACTAAATCATCAACGTATCCGTCGATAGCACCCGAATCAATATCGAATGCACACAGTCAGATGAAATAAAACAACAATATATCATACAACATATGCAGGATTAATTTAAACAGTAAAATATGGCAAGGTATCTTGCCTGAGTCCTTAAGCTGCGAATGTCAAAAGCCGGTTCCTGCAGTATCTCCTGGCTGATCCAATGATCCTAAACACAGTATAATATAGCAATCCAACATCAGACATTTAAACAATACATACACGACTACGACGTTGCTCTTAGGTATTGACGCAAGTTTACGGTGGATCGACTACAGGGTCGCGTGTGCACGTAGCTAAGATGCAAGCGTGCCCTGTCCTCTGTCACTGTGCACCTCACATCAATAAATCGCTAAATTATGGTTTACAAAACTACACTACGTCTTGTTAGGTTACACTTCCTTATTCCCCATGTATAAATGTACTAAGTCTATGACTACGCTTTTAGGTGGAATACAAGTTTTCTGCACCGGTCATATGGTCGAAATAATTATTAACCATAAACTCCATTTAATCTAATTAAATATTCATACTTATACACATGGTTTACTGTGACTTAGTGTCGTCATCCGACACGACGATACGGTTGTCATGATTTATCAATCATATAACGAAGGAGGGGGTGTTTACCCATTATAGTCGAGGGGGTGTTGTCCAGTCGATGTCAGCCTCCGGCACGGCGGCTCCGACATCGTGCGGCAACTCCGGCAGCAGCAGCAACAAAAACGGTAGGGGTCGCAGCAGCGGCTATAGCCGTTTGGTCGGCAGGGGAGTAGCACCTGGATGGAGGTCAGGCCGTGGGGGGGTAGGGGTTGGTCTACCGCGGGTGTGGGGCGGTGCTGATGGCGGTTAGGGCGGTCGGGATTGGTCTGCCACGGATGTGGGGCGGTCAGGATTGGTCTGCCGCGAATATGGGGCAGTCGGGATTGGTCTGTCGCGGATGTGGGGCGGTCGGGATTGGGCTGCCTCGGATGTGGGGCGGTGCTGATGGCGGTTGGGACGGTCGGGTGGCGACTTGCGTTGGTGGTGAGGGTATTTGTATAGTCGGAGGCGGTGGTATCTGGTCGAAAAGGAGGGGCTCGAGTGTGGTGTTCGGCTAGGGTTTGGGGAAGAGTAATGAATAGTATTTTCTTAGGGTTTTATGGTTGAATATGTGTATTTATATGTGGAAAAGTTTGTGGGCTGGCCTTGAGGCTTGGTCCGGCCAGGACTCATGGAAGTGGGGGCTGGTCCGCATGAAAGGGGACACGTGGGCTGGGTTAGGTCCTGCTTGAGGTAGAGTTGGCCTTTAATTTAATTAAACTAAATAATTGCACATGGTGTTTCCTAATGCATTGAAGAAGTATAGAACTAGGTTTGGGTGGGACATAAGAGTCGTGGGCGTAGCAGGCTTGGTGTAGGCTAATACTCTAATTTGAGTACTTGGAAATTGGGTTGTGGTTGTTCCAATATTTAAATAAATCCTACATTTGTCGAGGGGGTTTACAAAATCCTTCATCAACTCAAGCCACCGACGTTGCCTCATATTTAGCTCCTTCTGCGTAAAGACATACTTAAGGCTTTTGTGGTCTGTATAGATCTCCACTCATTCCCCATATAGGTAATGTCTTCATAACTTCAGAGCAAAAACAACGGCTACAAGTTCCAAGTCATGAGTTGGATAATTCTTCTCATGTACTCGTAACTGTCTAGATGCATATGCAATCACCTTGCCATGCTGCATCAACACGCATCCCAAGCCTTTTCTCGATGCGTCACTGTAAATCACATAACCTCCTGATCTTTATGGAATAGTCAATACTGGCGCTGTGGTCAGTCACTCCTTCAACTCCTCGAAAGCGGCTTGACACTCATTGGTCCATACGAACTCTTGATCCTTGCACGTCAATTGAGTCATAGGCGCTGCTATCCTTGAGAAGTTCTCTATGAACCGTCGGTAATATTCCGCAAGTCCAAGGAAACTTCTCACCTCCGATGCTAATTTAGGAACGGGCTATGTCTCGACTGCCGAGATTTTCTCTAGATCGACAGAAATACCATCTCCCATAATGACATGCCTGAGAAACGAGACTTTGTCCAAGAAAAACTCATATTTACTGAGCTTCGCATATAACTGCTCTCATCTTAAGGTCTCTAGGACGATCTGCAGGTACTTTTTGTGCTCCTCGTGGCTCTTCGAGTAGACAAGTATGTCATCTATGAAGACAACCACGAACTGGTCCAAATACTGATGGAATACTCGATTCATTAAGTCCATAGAGATAGTTGGAGCATTGGTCAACCCAAATGGCATAACCAGGAACTCGTAGTATCAATATCTTGTCCTTAATACGGTCTTCGGGATATCCTGCTTTCGTACCTTCACCTGGTGATATCCCAATCTCAAGTTTATCATTGAGAACACCTTGGCTCCACTAAGCTGATCAAATAAGTCATCAATGCATGGCAACAGGTATTTATTCTTTACGGTCACTGCATTTATGACTCTGTAGTCGATGCACATATACACAGACCCATCCTTCTTTGGTACAAATAATACTGGTGCTCCCCAGGGTGATGCACTTGGCCGGATGAAACATTTCTCCTCTAATTCTTTCAACTGTGCCTTCAGCTCATCCATCTCCTTCTTCGCCAATCTGTAAACATGCGACGCTATGGGTGCTGCTCCCTGAGTCAATTCAATCAAGAATTCTACGTCTCTGTCCGGAGGTAGTCCTGTCAATTCCTCCGGAAAGATGTCTTGGAACTCTGAAATAATGGGGTAATAAATAACGTCGTCCATTACAAACTGAACACCATCAAGGACTTCTATGGATCCTCGTGGAAACCCAAGTTCCGGCTGGCCTGGTACCTTAAAAAGAATGCTTCCTCCAAAACAGTCGAAGAAAGCGTGGTACTTGCTTAGCCAGTCCATCCCCAGCACAATATCAAAAGTTGGCATAGGAAGGACTAAGAGTCGGACATTCATCTCTCTGCCACGAATCACTACAGGACACGACCTATAAATCCGACTAACAAGTACAACTCCTCCTCCGGTGAGAATTCTAACACAACTAGGTAAAGGTGTAGTGGCAATATTGTGTTTGGCAATAAAACTAGAAGATATGAATGAGTGGGTGGCTCCCGTATCAAATAATGTCACAGCAGGAAAAGTAAAAGCAAGAGTAATACCTACTATAAGATCAATCTCATGTTCCATGTCATCCACTTCTAGTGCAAAAGCTTGTCCATTCCTTTGTGGTAGTCCATGTCTGGCCCTTGTGAACTGTTCCTCCTAAGTAGGTAACGGTGGTCCTCGCTGAAATCCTTCGGCTGCTGGGGATCGAGGTGCTCCTGGTCTAGTCATCTGCTGAACTGGCTTTGGTGCTGGAAGTGCTAGCCTCTGTATTGGTGGTAGAAGCGTCAATGTCTGCTACATTGGTCAGTCTCTTACCATATGTTGCCCGGAATCATACCTCATACATTATCCTAAGCGAGTCCGACAGTCTCTCAAAATATGTCCGCGTCTCCCACAATAACTGCAGTGGGGCTTCTCCAGAATCTGGTACGGTCCTGCTCTGTGCTGCTGTGCCAAAGGAGGTATGATAGGCCCTCCTTACTGTGTCCTTGTTGGTCCCTGCTGTGTCTTCAGTTGACCTTATTTTCTCTTGTTGATGGTCTCTAGTAACCTAGCTTCTGTCAATAATTCGACATAAGAGATCCGGGACTGTGAGCTAGTGTAGTATTGGAGCTCCTGAGTCAGCCCGCGGTGAAACCTCTTAGCCTTCTCCAAGTCATTCAGTATCAGGGCAGTGCCATATTTACTAAGGCGACTAAACTCTGCATCATACTCATCAACTGTCTTGTTTCCCTGCTCTAAATGGAGGAACTGATCGTACAATGCATCCCTTACAGTATCCGGGAAGTACTTCCTCTCAAAGCACTCCAAGAATTGTTTCCAAGTCTGATACGTACCCAACTGGCACTCCATTGATTTTTAACAGTGATGAGTGTTACCATCTAGCTGGGTCCTTACGCCTGTCATCCATAGATCTGTAGGCAACTGTGATGCTTCTAACAACTTCTGAGTGTGGGTAATCCAATTGGTAGTTTCCTCTGGACTCTCAGTGCCTTTATAGGGTTTTGGACCCATATATACAAAGTCCTTAACTGACCCAACTATAGCTCGCAGTACTGGAACTAGTGCCTGGGCTGGTACAGGTGCCTATGTAGCCATTCTCAAGTGCTGCCAGAAATTCTCGCCTCTACTCTGCCGCTTGCTGCCTCTGCTCTACAGCTAGTGTGGCTGCCTGCTGTCTCTGTTCCTGTATCATTATTTGGAAGAATTAGAACAGCTGTGTCTGGCCATCCCGTGGTGTCGATGAAGCTGGAAAAGTCTCACTAGGTGATGCAAAAAGATCAGATGGAACTGGATTGTGAGTCTGTCCATCCGACCCCGGAAGTCTAGGGGTCGTTGAGGCCTCTCCTCAAGTTTGGTCGTTGACTCCTGAAGGTGTGTCACCTCCGGCGGCAGTACATCTACTACGCGAATCCATCTCTCTACAAGTGGATGAAACGATTAGAAGGAGTACAGGAATCAAATAGGATGAAAGCATTTAAATAAGAAGGTTGAAAGAGAATATGAGTTTTAGTCAAGCGTGGATGAGATCCTGTACTCTATTCCTATACACAGGCTTGTTCGGTACAGGAACGTAACCGAGATAATATATTCGAGGACCTGCATAGGCCACCACAAAAATATGTCATGCCTCAGTCCCAAAATACGTAGGACTAGGAATACGTAAGCATGTCAGCCGTATGTATATGGCAACTCCAATATATGGAAACCATAACATATAAGTACGCTGTATTATGAATATCTAATGCACAAGTGGTAATATACTGTCAACACAAGTCACACGCAATCTATATCTCATCCACAACATAAATAATATAATAGGAATAAATAACTGAATCTTAAATATGAAGTACCAAAGAATGATAGTCGGGTGGAGACAAATCTGTAACACCCCGTTCCGCTCAAGCGGACTGCCGTCTCAAACGGCAATAGTGCAGCTGTCCCGACCCGCTTTGCCTCAATGAGAATGTAAAGGATATCCAGACTTGCCCCTACAGGAATCTGGCTTAGGCTTTCAGAGGCTCGCTCAGGCGTATCGCTCTACCGAGGCGAATCATCGCTAAGGTGGGTGGCTACGGCGAACTTGTCTTTGCTTAGCCAGCACACATAAAATCTGGAATATTCATGCTAGTCGCTAGGTGAATCACCCCCTGCATGCTAATAAATCCAACGCACCTAGCTAAGGGAATAATCCTAACTTGTATTGCTTGCTAGAATATGGAAAATAAAATACTGCTTATATATATGTTCAGACCCTCGCATGCTAAGTCCCTTAACGGTTTTATCTCTCGGCTTACCTTTGGGTCCGAGCAAACGTGCCTACTTACGTTCCTTAGAAACGCATGCTTGTCTGCCTGTTTCTTGCCTTGCTTTCATCCAAACCCCAGAAGACTACTACATAGTCGTTCCGTGCCTGAATGAACCTGCAAGTATCCGGGACCGTTAGGTCACCAAGACAATTCCTGAACCAGGGAATCTGTACCCTGAATGAATGAATCCCTGAATCACAGCTCATGGAGCAAACTACTGAATCAACTGAATCCTGCCTCAACAAGTTCTATATATATATATCCTGACTCGAACTTGTTCCATATAACTTGTTCATATATATATATATCCTGCCTCGAACTTGTCCCTGCACCTGACCCTGACCTGCATGTCGCGGACAACTTGTTTCAAGTGAGATTCTCCTGATCTCTGTTCCTGCGGACGATCTCCGGGGCACTGGGCCGATCCGATCCGGACAGGAACCCCTATTAGTCTGCCTGTTTCGAGCAGAATGGCGTGTAGCGCCTATGAACTTATCCTTCACGCCATTCTTGCTCACAGACTAAGTAGCCGCCTGACTCGGAAGGAATGATATGTAGCGCTCCTGATCCGTGCGTTGCATTCATTTCCTTTCATGTGCTACACCTGTCCTTTATGGCTATGCCAGCGACTCCTGTTCATATAGATAAGTCATCCTCGCTTAGCGACTATCCGCGTGCGAGTCACTGCATCGCATCAAGAAATAACTTAACCCCTGAACGATCTGGATAAAATGACCCTCGTGTTTGCATATGCTATGCCTCCTGAATGCTTACACTTGCCCGTGCTTGAATTAACAATGTTTGCCTTAGACAGGGAAGGAGATGGTAAGTTGGTAAGTCTCGTCGTGTTTCCTCTCATGTTGCACGGTGCACTGCCATACGAGTTAGGCTATTCAATATTTGCATAAAACTGATCCTAAGGCAACTAGAAAGACAACTTAATAGTTGGTGCACGAAACCTGTATTATGTGTTTGGATTTGTCGAGCGGGCGAGTAGCTTCTCCACCAGTGCATTCAATGTACTGATAATCCACTAGTCTGTGTGCAGGGTGCGGGAGAACCTCGTTCGGTGCGGACGCCTCCTTCGTGCGTGCTAAGGCCAGGATTTCCCTCTGAAGCCTTACAACGGTACGTCCGGGACTGAAGCACATATACAAGACATAATGTTGGAACATAGCCCGAACTCGCCTGGACATCGCCTGTACAATCATTCCATAGTTGTAGCCACTTGACACGCTTTTACTGTTTCAGAGAGAGAGGCTTGAGCGACTTGTAATCTCGGCTATACGCCGCTTGTAACACATGTTTATATCAATAAAAGAGCTTGCTTTACTTCAACTTGTGTTTCAATGCTTTTGCTATATTGTCGACTCAGTGAACCTGTTACCAAATCGTTATGCGTTCATGACTCCGCTGCACTCGGACAATTTGTACGACTCTGTGGCTTAGAACTCTTGCCGCCAGCCAATGAACCATGGCCTTGCATGGGCGTGGATCACGCTCGTGCGGCATCATGCCCGGATGGGTCAAAGCGATCGTCCCGCGGGAGCGCTGGCGAGGGTGATTCCCGCCTAGCGGGGACGGCCAAAATAGCCTGCGGGAGATCGGGGCGTGATAAAATCTACTGCCAATCGACTATACTAAAACTAAATGAGAGAAGAGATCAAACTCTAATATAAGATAAATGTCAATAAAGGAAATAACAACTAGAATATCCATCATCTGCGATGAATCAAAGGTACTCTAAAGGTAAGACCTCCTCAGTCTAGTATGAAGCGTCAGGTCTGGGCCTGTACTCCTGTGGATAATCCTGCACATCTATACCTGAAAAGGTACCAGGTCCTGAGAGGGACATAACAAGATACATAGAAGCATGCCAATAAAGTACTAAAAATAAACATCCAATGGGTCGCCTAACCGTCTAAGTGAATGCACTTTGAGAATAACTTTCCAACACGTAGGCTATCTGGCTAAAATGAGATTGTCATGATACTCTCAGAGATTCAGGGGCCTAAAAAGCATGACGTCTTTTGAACCTCAGAGGCCGCCAGGTAATAATAATATATATAGTGGCCATCATAACCGCACATCTCCGGCGGAGCGTACGGGTTACACAAGGAAAGTGCAAATGATCCCAAATGCCTTACTTGTTGTTTTCCCTACCCTATGCTATAAGCATGTCACATCCATGACACGATGATACATCTAAATAACTGTCAGGTCTTCTATCATGCAATTTCTATCAATAGTTATCCCTATCCGTCGTACGTCCTACACGTACCAGTGGCCAGCCGAATACGCAAGTCTGTGTCCTACATGAGACTCACACTCATGTAATAACAGTGTCATGGTCAATGAAACATAAGAATGCCTCATGATAATGGGGTGGTCTCATAAACTAGGTCAACATGCATATATATAATAAAAACAGAATACGAGCCACCGTCGATGCACCCAAGTTATCCTTGGACGCGCAATTTATATAGCAGTTAAAATATATGAACTAAATGGAAAAAAATAAAATACATGAATTATATAAAATATAAATTATAGTACAATGGCAAGGTATACTTACCTAGCAAAAAATCTGTATAGTGTAAGGGTCCAGACGTCAAGTGCACAAGATCAGAAACTATGGCCTCCAAATAAATATCTCCGGATGCTGAAATAAACATCACTAACATTCCCGAAATTAGCAAAATAGCTAAAAAATAATACCCTTTCATCCAATGTGGATATAGGGGCAAAACGATAATTTTGGGTCAAAGCGGGCTCCATATGTGGCCCAATTTGCACCGAAAAGCGTGCTAGAGGTAAAGGTCTCTAAATAGGATAAATTATAGGTCAAACAATTTCTAAACGTTAGTACGAACTCAATGGTATGTCCAATTTTGGATTTCGGTGAGCCGAACACAAATTTGCCCTAAAAGTCAACCGTGGGGCCCGCAATTAGGTGACTTGGTCAAATATCTCGAAATTGTGTAAAACTTGGGTCACAGGACCAACGTGATACCACGAGTCCAATGGAGCAAGTTTTGTCATGTTTCGACGAGCGTACACAAAATGGTGCAGTATTTTACAAAAGTCGCGATACGGGGACTTTTTACGGATACAAGTTGATTCCGACGCGCACACACATCCAAATCAGTTTCTGCGAAAGCCCACATGTTAGGACATACTATACGCGCCTTTTGGTGCAATTGGTACATGATGGGACGGTCCCGTTTGGCAGGGCGTGCTCTGTGTCACAATTTTGGACAAACGTGTATGATTATCATGTTGTATCTTAAATTAGTTCTTAAAGTATTATCTTAATACTTATCCACTTCTGTTACTATAGGACCTTGTTCCATTATTTTCTTTGCTAGCAGTAGAGATGCATTCAGTTTTTAGTCCAGTTCCTTCTTGAGCTTCTTTCCATTAGGGTTCCTTGTTAGTGTGATAATTGGTGACTTGAAATTAGGTCTGTGTCTTGAGTATAAGTGTTGACTGAGTATGGCTTGTGAGTCTGTAAGTGTTTCTTGGTTAGACAAGTGAGCAGTAGGCATCAATCTAGAGTTAACCCATAGCGTAGTACCTTGTAGCAATAGTTTTATGATATTTCATTATAGTTAGTATTGGTACTATAGGTAGAAGGGGGAGTAAAGAGTATCAGTGATGGTTCCAAGAGTTAGTATCAGAGTCAGCATGCCACTCCTGGATAGTCATGAAGTTATGTAGCTGGGTGATCCATGTAAACGATTAAGTATCGAGGAAATTGTATGAAAATTAATGGAGCATGATATTCAATTTGATGGTTGATTACTTGGGTGTGTCAAGAGTAAAGAAATATATATGCATAAAAGGTATTAATGAGTGTGCCATAATAGGAGGGTACCTATAAGTGGATAAAAAGAGTGTGAGGGAATAAGAATACACTGTGCTAAGTAGTGTGACTTATGTTACAGATAAAAGTAGGGCCTTGATGTGATTAGATATGAGTGTACCGGTATATAACTAATGATGGATGTATCACCTAATATTGAGGCAAGTGATATGTTGGAAGAAATAGATGGAAAAGTGTCTAGAAATTATGTGCAGGATGCACAGTGGGTGTTGAGTGTTAGTGTGAAAGTTCATGAAAGTGGAAGCATGAGTATTAGAAAATTCTAATAGTGTGTCATGGGTTGAGAAATATCAAGATTGGTCATGGAAGGTATAAAGTGTATCACTGATTAGTGTATCATCCTGTAAAAGGTTAAAGAAAGATACATATACATCAATCGAGATATGGAACCATATGCCTGCCTTTGAAAGTGAAGTAAAACATGTGTATTATAAAAAGTGTAAGTGATCATGGGTTCGAGTGAGTGTGATAAGGTAATTTAATGATGAAGTTAGTGTTACTACCAAGAGTGCTAGTGTTTCTATAACAATGATTAGTTGAGAAAGATGCTAATAATAGTAAGTACTTCATGTGATAATATTAGATTGGTGTATCAGTTAATATAGATAGAAAATTATTGGGAGTAATAGTGCAAGTAATCCAGGCAGTGCAATATTCAGTACACAGTTGAGGGTTGTAGACAATTGGTGTATCTGTGCGTATCTTGTGTATTAGAGACTGTGAGTATATATATACTTAGATAGATGTGGATTTAAATTTATAATTTGGATATTGGGAATAAATTTCAATTTTTAAGAATTTTTGAGGAGTTGAGATTTTATGTTATTAAAATTTTTGAGGATTTAAATTCAATTCAATAAACATAGTCAAAGCTATAAAGATTTTTGGAAGTGATTAAAATTTTATATTTGACTTTTGAGGAAAGTATATGCATTTTATTTTAAATTGTTCGAGAAGTTAAATTTTGAGGATTTTATTTTGAGGATAAAATTTTATGGTGGGTAAGAAATGTATATCAGTATATGAGTGGATGATGTGCATGTGTAAGGATCTGTTGGCTTGAGCATGCTTGAGATGGCACTGCAAACTGACTTGGGTGTCCATCTAGAGTTGTATTAGAGGAAGAAGTACTTAGTGTGCTGTGTTGCACTTGGTGTGCACTTGAGTGATAAGAACAACTAGTATAAACAATTACAGTAGGTAAGAGAGTTAGCAGTGGGTGTGCTTGTAGTAGAAACAGTGGTACCAAAGGATAGGGGTATCAAACTTTGGATGCATCATTAAACCATGGTTGTGTTAGCATATTCTATTCTTTTCTTTCCTTCTGTTCCTTTTTCGTCTATTTGATTGATTGATTGATTCCTTAGTACCGTAGCTTGTATCAGTGATTTTCTTGTTCGAATGTAGTTAATAGTACACCCTGACAGAGACTATAATACCATGACAAAAGAAACCCTAACCATGCATGTTTTACCTAGATAACATATTGTATGACTGTAGGTAGAATTTTCTTAGACCTTGATTATTAGGGGGGGTTTGACCATAGTGAAGATTAATGAAGAGGTTATGACTGGACAGAGAGAGGCAAGGTACCTTAAATTTCGAGGATAAATATTAATTTAAATAAAGAGTTGAGAACTTAATATGGCAGAATTGACGATTTTGTTAAAATTATTGGTTTTTATGAAGATTATGATATGATTGAATTTGTCATTAAAATTCGAGGAAATTAAGGAGATTATCATTATATTTATTTGACTACAAGATATAAATTTATATTTTCTGTTGTATTGGAAGATTTCATAAGTATTACATTGTTTGAGTATTGTGTGAAAAAAGAAATCGAGGATTAAGATCACTAATGGATTAGAAGTTTGAATTCAAATTTTTGGGATGAGATTTTAAATTTTATAAATATGCATTGATTGGATTTAAATTAGAGGATTGGATATTAAATTGTTTGATTATTTAGTTATTAACTTAAACTTTTTGAGGAAATTGTGATAAGAATGAAATTGGATTTTAAATTTGAAGATTTTCAGGAGTATGATATTTATAGAATTTTGAAGATTTTGTGAAATAACAATATGAATTTACTTCATGATTATATGGTTTGATGAATTTAAATTTTGATGGTAAAAAAAATACAACTATTGAGGATTTTAAATTTCGAAGACGAATATTTTTTAAGGTGGGTAGACTTGTAACCTCCGTATCGTGAAATTCTTGCTTAAATGTTGTTATTAGGTTAATTTGTGGCTATTGGAAATTTTTCACAATTTTTGGTTAATTAAAAACTAGTGACAGTAATTTTTTTGGACTTTCAAGAATTTATTTTAGTGACAAACATAATTAGAAATGTCCCAAACTTTTATTTTAGGTTCTAAATAATCAAATATATTTTCTAGAATTTTTTGAAAATTTTATGAGTATTTTAGTATTTATTGGGAGTTATTTAGACTAATAACTAATTTTTAGGAGTTCTAAACTTTATTGTGCAAGCCCAGGAATATAGAATGGACCCACATAATTTTATAGTGTTTATAATATTATTATATATTTTATAAAATTATTTTAGAATTTTTGGAATATTTTTAATATTTTTTTTATTTAAATAGGTAAAACTAATTTTTAGAGCTTCTCCTAATTATAGTAGGAAAATTATGAACATAAAATTGTTCTAAACATTTTTCTAGGGTTTTTGGATTCAAAATAATTTTTTTTTCCAGATTTTTATGATTGATTTTAATGTTTATTTTAAGTTATTTATATTTAAAACGACTTAAATAATGTTTTGATAAAGGCAAATCAAAAATAAATAATATAAACAAAATCATCCAATCAGATTCTGATACGTGTCAGCCTTAAACTTTTGATTCAGCCGCATATATATATATATATATATATATATATAATATAATATAATATAATATAATAATCTTAGTTATACCATTATTCTAGAGAGAGAGAGAGATTTGAGGGAATGTCCTCTAGGGTTTCCTTCATCTTCCAGAAGACATTACTCATAGCTCCGGACTTCAAACATGACCCAGTTTCTTGCGTTAGAACCATATTGAGATTAATTTTCTGAATATATAAATTTTTTCATCAAATTCTGAATATTAAATTCTGGAAAATTCGTAGAGCACAGCATGTCCAAAAATAGACGCGTCTCGGTGTTTTCGTGATTCCAGGAGAACCAGGAATCAGAATCACTAACCGTTTGAAGTTTCAGAAAGCTAATGTCTAGATAATTGTCATATATTTTTCCTAGGATTTAATACAAAATATTTCTATGCTGTTAATTCTATAGAACTTCTAGGTTAACAATCAACCACCATTGCACAATACAATTTTAGGTATGTGCAATAATTTTTAAACAAATTTAAATTCAGATGAGCCATAAATTCTAGCATATTTTTTATGTTGAAATCTACAGGAAACCATGCATAAAAGTCGAGTTTGCATCGGTTGAGTTTTTGGTCAACAGATCGCCTCAATTTGCGTACCATGAGTCTCGAATTGGTAAAATTTAGTTTCTTTGGACACAATTTAGGAATTAACCTAAAAATCAGAATAATAAGATTAAAATAGAATTTTAGAGTAATTATTTCAAAATTAAATAAATTATCTTTTGACCTGATAAAATTGTAATACATAGGCTATTTGGACTGGGACTTTGACTCTGATTCATACCAGCTAAGGACCACAGACGAGTACATTATCTGACAGTTTTTATTATGTTGATCATCTCTATGATTTTAGTTGTATAGCGTACTTGATTCTGATACAATGGATACACGGGTTGGCATCATCGAGACCTGTCACGAGGAGTCGTGATTGGAATCCATCGTGTTAGATGGGGACGGGGAAATATTAGTAGATTATGTGATCATACCCAACTCTACATGAATCATAGCTCACCCCACACCTCACATCGGGTGCAGCCTGACCATTACATGCCTCATAGCCTGTTATGTATGATTAGCCTGACTATTGCTCGCAGCATAGCTAACTGGATGGTTAGCCTGACCTTACATGAATCATAGCTAATCATATGTAACAAGCCTGATCAGTCCCAAGTCGATCACATGATAGACTGATGTTTCACACACTTAGCTAGATATTCTATATATGTATTTCTAGTTTATTATTCTAGCATTCACTTATATTCCAGTTTATTGTTCTAGCATGCACTTGTATTTCTGTTCATTGCTAGTTATACCATTGATGATGATATGCTCTCTAGTATTTCTATTTCCAATATTTCATTATCTCTAGTATTTCTTATTGCCAGTATTTATATCCATCTTATATTTCTTTGCATTATATTATAGTTTTTGTCAATATACATGAAACTGCTATTAGTGCTTGTACTTTTCTCCATCCTGACTGGAAATATTTTTCCAGACTGCGACTTAGAGGACTTATTTTCGACATACTTGGAGATTTGGATGTTTGTTTGCAGGTTAGACTATTTTTGTTGTTTAGACTTGTGTTGTATTTCGTTTATTTTTCTCCGATATCTTATTGTGCTTTAGTTATGTGATTGAGTATTCCATATTATATTGTGATATCTGTGTCTCCTTATGGAGTTGGATATACGTGTGATATTGATTAGATAGTATTGTGACCTAGACAGCGTTCTACCGCCGATGCTGCGGTGTAGGCTGGACGTACCCACGTACTCGTGCCCCCATATCGGGTGCGGGTCGTGACAGTTTTCGCGAAAGCCCATAGGTCAGGATATACCATACGCGCCTTTCGGTGCAATTGGTACACGATGGGGCGGTCCTGTTTGGCGGGGCGCGCTCCGTATCACAATTTCTAAAGTTTTAAAAACCCAGTTTTTCATAATTTTCAACCAAATTTATCTTTGTATTTAACACAAAATAAAATAATCTAATTAACAGGGAATGATCTCTGTTATATAGACTTCACATAGCAAAAAGTAGATTTAAATTTGGATATCTGTGGTGGAAGATAACAGCCTCTAAACATAGGTGGTCGAAACAGTTTTTTACGATTTAAATTATATGATTTTTCTTCAATTTGGCCTCGATTTCTACCTTGTGTTAAGTGCTGTTCGATGGAAACTAATTTACAGAGTTGAGAGGGGGATAGGTTACGATCATACCGGCAAAGATGGTTCAAAAATCGATCGAGAGACGAGGCAAAAAACTGTGCTTGAAACAGGGGTCATCGCTGTCGTTTTCTGCTACGGACGCTTACGCGGTCGCGCGGACGTGGCCGGCCGGCGGTGCTCCGATGGCTGCGTGGGGTGCTGCTGGAAGTCAGGGTCGGCGTCGGGTTGGTGTAGGCGATTAGATTAGGGTTATGGTTTGTGGAAACAGATGTATATATATATAAGGGGAAGCAGTGAGGGGTTAGCTCGCGGGTTGGGGTGTTACTGGGAGCGGGTAGGTTAGTTGCTGGCGGGTTTTTAGCAACCAGGGGGGGATTAGCTAAGGGTTTAGGAAATAGGCTTAGGGATTTTACTTTAGGCTTAAGGCTTAAGTCTTAGTTAAGGGCTTAATGATTAGGGATTAAGGATTTTATTAGGATTTTTGTTTCCTTTCTTTTTTTTTTCTTTTATTCTATTTATTTATATATGTATATATGGTATAAAAATTATAGAAAAAATTTATATAGCACATCCTAAAAATCTATCATCCTTCTACAAGATTCCTAAAATAAAAATAATAGTTTTTGCGCAATAATTCTAAATGAGTATTTACCTAGGTAATTAATTCAATTAAATTTTATTTTCTAATTAACTAAGAAATACTATAAATAAATTAAATGATTAATTAAAAATTATAATATTTAAAATTAGGGGATTTTATAACCTAGTCTCGGGAATTCTTATATGCAATGCAGGCTTGAGGATGGACATTAATGCTGGATAGATGGTGATGTTGTACAAAGGAACATACTTCGAAAAAGCCTTTTGTATCGAAGGGATGTTCAAACTTCAGCTTATAACTCCTGAAAATAATATTAATATAGTCTCTTCTTCTTGGCATAATAGACTAGGATATATTCATTATAAAAGAATAAACAAGATGTCTAGTCTAGGACTTATCTCCAAATATGGGGGTAAGGAGGTGGAGAAGTGTGAGGCCTGTGCGCAGATAAAGATCATAAGAAAACTGTTCAAGTGGGTTAACCGAAGTACAAATTTTTTGAAGTTGGTGCACTCAGATATCTGTAACTTCAAACAGTTCTCTACAAGGTTAAGATGAAGTATTTCATTACATTCATCGATGACTACTCGAAGTATGCATTGGTCTATCTTCTCAAGTCAAAAGAAGAAGCATTTGAGAAGTTCAAGGAGTTCAGAGCTGAGGCTGAATGTCAAACTGGACAACAACTCAAGAGACTCAGAAGTGATCGAGGCGGAGAGTATAGGTCTATTGAATTCACATCATTCTACATGGAATATGGAATAGTTAATGAGGCTACTACTCCGTATTCTCCTCAATCAAATAGATTAGTTGAAAGAAAGAACTTGACGTTGACAGAGATGATGAACTCAATATTGTTGACTACGGGTCTTCCAAACTGCTTTTAGGGAGAAGCTGTGCTAACGACTATGTTCATTATAAACAAAATATCGTACGCAACTTCCGATGTCACTCCTTATGAATTCTGGTTCAAAGTTAGACCCAAATTGAATATCATTCATGTGTGGGGGTGCCTGGCATATGTGAAGCTTCTGGACTTGAAGATTCAGAAGTTGGGTACAAGGACTACAAAGACCATTTTCTGGGTTATGCTCAGAAGAGTGATGCTTGGAGGTTTCTTGATATTGAATCAAATCATATCATGAAATCTCATGACGCAAAATTCTTTGAAGATAAGTTTACAAGGCACAAAAATATTTTTATTGCGGACATTACAGAGAATATTATGAGTGCACAGGAGGCTAACATTTTCAATAAAGATGTAGTACAAACAGAAATTTCATTCTAGAAACAACAATCAAACCAGAACTCGCAATCGGCATCTAAGCGAGTGAGGAGACAGAAGGACTTCGGAGATGATTTTGTCACATATCATGTAGAAGCAGATCCTCTTACCTATGATGGGACGATGAAGATAAGAGACATTGTCTTCTGGAGGGAGGCTATCAATGATGAGTATGACTCAATAACCTCCAAAAATACTTGGATGTTGGTCGATCTACGTGAAGGCGCTAAACTAATCCGATGCAAGTGGATCTTCAAGAAGAAGATGAAGGCCGATGGAACTGTTGACAAGTTCAACGCAAGGATGGTAGCCAAGGAATTTTCTCAAAAATATGGGATCGACTACTTTAACACATATGCTCCAGTAGCACGGATGACGACCATCAGGATATTGATTGCTCTGAGTATAATCCACAAGCTAGTTATTTATCAGATAGATGTTAAAATAATATTCCTGAATAGAGAGTTGACCGAAGAGATTTACATGCAACAGCCAGAAGGATTTGTCGTCAAAGGGCTTGAAGACAAAGTCTGTAAATTGGTAAAATTATTATACGGTCTGAAGCAAGCTCCCAAGATGTGGCATAAGAAGTTTGATTAAGTTATAAGATCAAACGGCTACAGAGTCAGTGAGACGGACAAGTGTGTTTACACAAAGTTCGTTAATGGGAGATGAGTCATTGTTTGTCTATACGTAGATAACATGCTAATTCTGGGTAGGGATCTAGCACATGTCACTGAGACAAAGAAGTTTTTCTCATCCAAGTTCAGTATGAAGGACTTAGGGAAAGCTGATGTTATCCTGGGGATAAAGCGTCATGCTCCAGTCCCAAAATATGTAGCACTAGGAATACGCAAGCATGCCAACCGTATGTATATGGAGACTCTAATATATAGAAACCATAACACACGTATGCTGTAATATGAATAACAATTCACAAGTGGTAAAAATTTATCACAAGTCACAGGGAATAACTAAATCTCATCCATAGAATCAAATATAAATGAATAACCAATCAACTATATAACTAAATCAAGTATAAGATGCTTGATAATAACAAGTAGTTGGGTGGAGACAAATCCACTACCAAACTAGAATATAAAAAAAATAAAATAAATACATCTAATGAATAATGGGACTCGAAGAGAAGACCTCCTCGAAAGATAACGAAGTAGCAAGTCCTGATCCGTGCTCCTGCGAATAATCATGATCGTCTACACCTAGAAAGGGATCAGGTCCTCAGAGGGACGTAACAAAATACATAGAAGCATGCCAATAAAGTACTGAAAATAAACATCCAATGGGTCGCCTAACCATCTATGTGAATGCACTTTGAGAACAACTTTCCAACACGTGGGCTATCTGACTAAAATATGATTGGCATGATTCTCTTGGAGATTCAGGGGCCTACAAAGCATGTCATCTTTTGAACACCAGAGGCCGCCTGATAATATATAATATATAGTGGTCATCATGATTGCGTATCTCCGGTGGAGCGTACGGGTTACACAAGGAAAGTGCAAAGGAGCCCAAACGCCTTACTTGTTGTTCTTCCCACTCCATGCTCTAAGCATGTCACATCCATGACATGATGATACCTCTAAATAACTTCCATGTCTTCTAGCATGTAAATTTCTATCAACAATTATTCCCTATCGCACGTCTCATGCGTACAGGAGCCAGCCTGTCACGCAAGTCCGTGTCCTACATGAGACTCATACTCGTGTAACAGATGTGTCACGGCCAATGAAATATAAGAATATCTCATGATAATGGGGTGGTCTCATAAACTAGGTCCACATGCATATATATAATAAAAACAGAATATGACGTCGCCGTCGTTGCACCCAAGTTATTCTTGGATGCACAGTTTATATAGCAGTTAAAAAATATGAATTAAATGACAGAAATAAAATACATGCACCATATGGAATATAAATCTCAGTACAATGGCAAGGTATACTTGCCTGACAAGAAAGCTACGAAGTACCAATAACCTGCTCCTAAAGTCCCGTAAAATAATCAAATGGTCCTATTTACATATGATATAATATAATACATCATCAGCTATTACACTAGCACATACACAACCATAATTACACTGGACTCAGAGGGTACGCTAGGGGTGATATTGGTCATCTAGCAGGGTCAAGCGTGCATCTAATTGCATGGGCGTCACGTTTGCAAATGCTGTACAGAATCAGACAGTCAAATACTAACACAGGTCTCGCCAGTACGTCAGTATACATAAGGCAGTCAACTCACAAGTCTTAGGGTCACATGGTCAATGTAATTATGGGATATCCATAATTAACACTAGGGTCTCATAGTACATATATAATTATATATAAATAGTCCTAACTAGCATTTAATTACTATAGAGTATATATATATACCAAATTGAATACTATACACATACGCGTACGCATACACAGACTAGTCTTGGGTTCACCGATACTGTCTGAAATCAACCAACTATCGCGAAGTATGCTAACCCTAATGTTATTCGCACAAGCACACACAAAATGAAAGAAGAGGGACATGTTCGAACCTCGGGGAGCACGCACGGGGACGACGATGTCGATGGTGATGATGAGGGTGACGATGGGGATGATGATGGTGATGATAAGGATGATGATGTACAGGGATGGTGAGGGTGATGATGATGGTGATGATGATGGGGATGATGATGGTGATGTACAGGGATGGCTGGAGGAGAACTCAAGCGAGGAGGAGGACAAGGAAGAGGGGGAAGAATGGGGTAGTGAGGCCGGGTGGCTGCTGTGCAGTCGGGTTAGGGAGTTGGGGATGACTCTGGCGAGGTCGGGTGTTAATGGTGGTAGTGTATATATGAGTCAAGGGGGAGGAGATGTTTGGTGGTCGGCTGTCCAGCCGCCTGCCACGGGATGGAGGAGGTGAGGGAGGTCGACGGGGGTGCAGTCGATGACTGTGCGGAGGTCCGGCAGACTGCTGGGTCAGGGAGGTCGGGATCTGTGATGGGAGGAAAGGTGCTGACGGTGAGCAGCGGGGAGGCGTGGTGGCACGGTCGACATGGGGAAGAGGGTGGTGGACAGCGGGCTCAGCCGCGGGGCGATGAGCAGTTTGGCTGCTCGGCTGTTCAGTCGTCGATAGATCGCTGTCAACAGCTGAGAGGAGAACAGGGAGGAGACGACGGCTCAGGGTTGGCCGGATCATACACTCGGTGGAGGAGGGAAGTCTGTAGAGTGGTCCGGCGGATTCAGTGGGTTGAGGTGGCCAGACTTGGATGTTCCGGTCGACGGCTGGCAGAGGGAAGAAGATGAACAGTAGAGGGGGTGAGATGTCGGCTGGGTATAGGGTTTGGGTGAATGAAAAGGAAATATATATATATATATATATATATATATATATATATATATATATATATACATATATATATATATATATATAATTTGGGTTGGGTGTTGACCTAGGAAGTTGGGCCTGGTCAACATCCTTGGAAAGGGGCTTTGGCTTGTCATGTATAAATTGAAGGGCTAGGATTATGTTGATTCAAAATTGAGGGCTATAGTTTGAGGAGAGTTGATGTTGAGTGTTAGACACTCCAAATTCATGGAGAAAAACCACATGACCAATCAATGAAGGAAAATGGGGTTTCTACATGTGTTTGGTCCAATAGGGTGTGGATACCTCATTGCTCTTTTGCATAAAAGTCCTTAACAATTAAAAATTACACAAAGTTGGGTTTTGGATTAATTTAATTAAAATTAATATAAATGGTGTTCTAAGATTACTTGGAAGTACAAGGGATTAAAATTAGCTGGGACACAAGTATCATGGACGTAGAAGACTCAGAATAAAAAATTATCATAAATTGGGTTGCACAAAACGGGTCAAGATTGTGTCTCCAATTTCGATTGGAACGCACAAAGATACAAAGTTGGATTTATTTAGAATTGAATATAAACGTCCGCGATGAATATTGTGCGACTAAAATATAGCATAAGAGAGCATAATTATAAGTTACACAAAGGTCAGAATGGAAGACGGCCACGTCTAGGACAAGGGGGTAAAATTCATTGCAAGGTACAAGCTAGTGTAGCGCTCACAATATCGAAGCAACGGTAAGGTGCACTAAGTGATATAAATATTGTAAAATCATCTAAAATGAAATATTCTATTTCTAATTGGATTCCAACCAGCCATAGTCTCTCTATCTAAGCTAAGTAGGCCTAAATTTGGTTGAGGGGGTTTACATAAAGATCATCCGGCCGGACACTGAGTGGAGCTATAACAGTCACATTATATTGAGAAGATGCTCACACGCTATGGATATAAGGATCTTCCAGGGAACGATACTCCATACATGTGTGACAAGAAGCTGAAGCCAAATCCAAGGAAAAGTGTCAAGATGCTAAGTTGGTTCACGAGAAATCCAGTTGTTGAGCACTGAAAAGCTATGAAGAGAGTGATGAGATATCTCAAGAGGACTCAGAAGTATGCATTACACTACAACAGGTATCCGACAATAGTGGAAGGCTTCAGTGATGCAAGCTGGTGTTCAGAAGTAGATAGCGAAAGGTCCACAGGAGGAATATGTCTTCTCCATAGGTGGAGCTACTATATTGTGGAAGTCGAAGAAGCAGACAATGCTCTCTCATTCCTCGATGGAATATGAGTTCTATGCATTGACGGTTGTAGCAGATAAAGCAAAATGGCTTCAAAAGCTCATGTATGATCTTTCATTGATTGGTGTATAGATTTCGACGGTACCGATTACTGCGAAATGAGATTGAAGATATTCTGATATTGTGTCTTTGTTATTCTACCATAAAATTTTATGTATTAGTTCAAAGAGAAATCTACTAGGCATCTAGCTTTTGGTTCAAAGAAGGATCATTGAATGGAAGAATATTAGGAACAATGGGTAGTCCTTTGAGACATTGAGGGGTTACGGACCCAGAACCATTGCTGTCTACTATTTGTTCTTTATGTAGAACAAGTCCTATAGAAGGATGGCTTAGACGCCTTAATGAGTTCTCAGGTATTTTAAATTTCGGTGTGCTTTACAGGAAGCACGGTAGCGCATCACTACAAAGTAGCATTATGACTCCATGCTATAATGGTGTGACACCACGACCAGGTTCCTCTATAGGGTAATGCCTTGGCTTCGCAAGCCATGTCTATGAGACTCTGTCTTACTGTATCTATATCGGTATATTGATACGTATTTAATACTACATTTTTTTTTGGATTTAGTAGGATTTTAAAACATAGCAATTTTGAAAATTTTCTTCTTGACCGGTATACTGACGGTATACTAAGGCATACCGACGGTATACCAATCGACAGATATTACTTTTGCTTTTGAGATATTTTTGAGATATTTCTGTAAGATATTTTCGTAAATAGTGTTTAAATATTTTCGTGAATAGTATTGATTTATCCTATTACCCATTGGATATATGGTTTTCTTTTGAGTAGCTACGATTGATTTGAATCGTTACATGGATCGCTGATGTAGCAGATCCAACGGTCACGATTAATTTCTACCCTCTATATATACGACTTAATTTTCTCTTTCCTCTCTCTTTTCTTTCACTCTTCCTTCTTTATTTCCTCTCCATATTTATCACGAAAGCTTGGAGCTTGATCTTGAGGCCTAGGAGTGTGGTTTCTGAATCACTCTTGGTGGTGGAGTTGAAGAATTAGGCTGGGAGCTCAACCTTAGGCAAGTACATTTTGCCGAAAACTAGGAACGACTTTATTTATTGTAGTTTTTGCTTTTCTTGATTTTATATGCTTAAAATTTTATGGTACTTGCTTTGTAAATAATATTTCTCTCATGATTTTTGAACTTGTGCATCTTTCAGAAATTATTTTGAGCTTAGTTTTGACTTTTCCTGTGAAACCCTGATATTTACTAGTTAGGGAACTCGGTATCGAAAACGATTATCGGAGTGATTGCCATGAGACTTAGTATACATGCTATGTGAGACTTACCCTTAGTCTTGAACTTTTGCTGGACCAATTTATGTTAAGTTTCGGAATGTGATTTCGGTTCCTAAATACCCGTCTTGATTGGACTTTTCCTAGAATTACCTATGGGAACCGGAATACCGACTGTATATTGGAGTGTACTGACGGTATACCGATTTGTTGGAATCGATTAGTTATTGTCTTTTTCCTATCTTTGGACCAGCATACCAACGGTATACTGGTTTGTACCGGCGTTATACCAGTCATGTACTCTTTTTCATATGATTTCTTTTCTTGTGCTCTTCGTTGCTTGTACCTAGCTTCTTTGTGATTACTAGCTTGCATGTCTATTTATGTATTATTGTCCCGACATAATATTTTGGTATAGTTAGGGGCTTTTCACCCTTTATACATCCTCCTAGTACATGTTACCTATTGTTACTCTTGACCATGACCTTATTGTCCCGTATTGTCACTCACTGTCACTCACAGACTATCACCTACTGCGTATTATCACTCTAGATATTGATTGTCACCCTAGATACAGATTGTCACCCACTATATGTATTGATTGTCACTCTAGATATTGAGATTGTCCCCCCTATGGTCACTATTGTCTTTGATTGTCACTATAGTAATTGTTGTGGCTTGTCTTATGCTAGTGATTGTAACTGTCAATTCATTGTCTTGTCTTGCATACATATATAGGATAGATTTTGCGGGATGCCACACCCGGAATCCTGAACTAAAACTGCAAAGGATTAATGACTAGATTATTGACATAGATCATTGGGAGGGGAGGTTACCTAGTTGCAGGCAATCCTGGTGATCCAATGTCACAATTTAGGTATGTATTTGGAGCATGCTGTCGAGTAGGGTCCATTTTCAGTTCACCGTCAAGTGTAGCATATTGTTCAATAGGCATTGAGTTGGGCCCTTAGGTTCGGATACTATTGTTACTATTGTTAATTATTGTAACCTTTGGTGCGGAATATAACCCAGACATACTGCAGTGCCTGTGACCAATAGGTGAACCTCAAAGTGCATTTGTTAGTTATCAGAAATTGTGATAACCCTAGTTAGCTAATGATATCAAGCCGTAGACATTGCTTAGTCGTGCTTGTTTATTGTTACTATTGTTGGTCCAATGGTTTTCCTTTTCTACTGTTATTATTCTTATCATTATACTGTTCTAGATATATATTGGGACACGTGAACGGTAATGGGGGTGATTTCTTTCTTTTGTCCTTGTTTGGTGTAAAGTTAAAAAATCAGGCCTATTGCTTTTTACGGGTTTCGTTAGTTTCATAGTTATTACATTCAGTTTCTTTTATTCCTTTACCTGTTAGATATTTATGCTATGTCCTAGATATTGTACTTGCATACTATGCTCGACCCCTTGTATAATACATGTCCAATGGCCTAGATGACTTTGCTTGTTCCTAGTCCTTGTTCCCGATCTAGTATATGTTCTCGATTTTCTTCAAGCATATTACATGTTCACGTGTACACGTTCATTTTTCTTTGCTACATATTTATTTTTCTGTCACCAGCAGCTTACTATATATCATCTGTTACTTAGCTTATTGTCCTTCCTTGACGCCGCGGGATAGCGGAACGGGCTTACCTTCGTGCTTGGCAATGGCCAAGTCGATCGGTGGTGACGATAACTGGACTACCGTTGCTTGGTAAGAGCGAAGCGGTACCAGAAAAACTCTGACGCATGGCCTGGTAAGGAGTCCGCACAAAGGTTGCTTGAAAAACTCAAGCGAGGGGCTTCCGAATCTACGGAACTGTTGAGTCCACAACCAAAAAAAGACTAGAATAATCTCACAATTTAAAGAAGAATTTTATTGATTAAAAAGTGGTTCCAACTGAATACAAAAGATGCCTATTTATAGGACTTTTATGACAACCTAATCCTAATCAAACTAAATTTTAATTCTAATCAAATAAAGATAAAATATATCCTAATAAAAAAATAAAGTCAAAATAAGATTCCTAAAAGAAATATGATTCTTAACAACTCTATCATAAAAAGATAAAGTCTATCCTAATAAAGTCAATATAAGAGTCTTAAAAGAATTAGGATCTTAAGAACTCTATTAAAAAGATAAAGCTAAAAAAATAAAAAGAAATAAGAATCCTATAGGGATACAGATTCTATGCTAGATCAGTCTTCCCTGCTTCAAAAGAACTCATCCACGATTTCTTGTCAGAGTAAAATTGTTCGTCACGAGAAGATCTGCATGTCTTCATGCATTTTTTCATTGGCATCATGATAGCACTGAAGTTGTGGATGAATCACCGGTAGAAGTTGACGTGACCATGGAAGCTTTAAACTTTTGTCATCATCATTGGAGTAGGCCAATCGTGAATTGCTCGAATCTTTTTTTCATTATTACTGAGGCCATCAGTACTAATCATAAATCCCAATTAGATGAGTTGGTTGGTAAAGAAGCTACACTTCTTAATTCGGAGAAGATTGAGAACTTCCTTGAGGTGCTTCAGATGATCAGCTTGGCTCTTACTAAGTATATCATCAAAGTAGATGACTACGAACTTTCTTGTTAGCAGGTTCAAAACTTTATTCTTGAGGGGCAGGAAGGTGCTTGGCTCATTAAAAAGTCCCAAAGGCATAAAGAGCCATTTTTAGAGTCATTCTCAGGTCTTAAAAATAGTCTTATAAGTATCATCATGTCGGATCTGGATCTGATGGTAGATGATGGTGATACGGTTGATGACCTGGCTATTTTTGCACATACACCATGAACCATCTTTCTTTGGCTCAAGCTCATGTCCATGAGCTTTCATCTCTATGAAGATATTTATGTAGATAACATGCAAAGAAAGAGGTGGCCTTGAAGCTGTTTGAAGAAAACGCATATATGTAAGACTTTTTGCAGCATCTCGAAAATACAGGAACCGACGATCGAACTTAGACGATGTATCTAGTGGATCTCTGTGAGGCTTATGATGATGAGGTTTTCCATTAGTATTGGAAGCTTTAGATATTGGTGAATTATTCAATACTCCACTGAAGGAGAGAGTCTCTTGTTGTTGAGACCTTGCACCATGTTCTTGGCCGTCATCTTTGGGGAGGCCCTCTTCTTCTCTTGGATATTTTTCTTAAGGGGCTGAAGAATTCATCTCAGTAGCATCAACAATGATTTTACCAAAGATTATTGTGCCCTTTTGTTTAGTTAATCTTGTTTCTTGATTAGAAATTGACAACTTCGTCACTTCTGGAGGGGTTGAAGATTTTAGCTCAACATCTAAAACGGTTTAATCTGACTTGGATACGTTTCTCTCATCCTTATTATTTTTATCGTCAATGATCATGACCTTTTGTTGTCGTGGACTAGTCTTAGGAATATCTTTTAGTGCTAATGGATGAAGAGTGAGGCATCGTCCATCTTGAAGGAAGGAATATGTGTTGTCTCTTCCCTAGTATGTGACATCTTTGTCAAATTGCCACGGCCGACCAAGGATGATGTGGCAAGAGTCCATATTGAAGGACCGTGTATGGCAACTCTAGAGGGGGGTGAATAGAGTACAGCAGAATAATCTACCCAATTAAAAATTAAGCAGAGTGAAGAAAGTAAATAACTAGCAGTGTATATGCAATATAATAAAGTAAGAGAAAGAGCAAATGAAAATACCATGATGTATACTGGTTTTTCTCTGAGAGGACTAGTCCAGTACCGAGAACTCAAGCTCGAAGTTTTATCCACTATAAACACCAATAGTGAATCACAAATTTGATCCGAAGGCCTGCCGACTTCTTACAACCACGAGATTTGATCCGATGTCTTACAACTTAACACACCACAAGTTATGATCCGAAGGCTCGCAACTTCACACAGAACAGGGACGTGATAAACCAAGCTCTTTACAACTCTTGTATACTTCTAGACTGAGACCGCACTTGGCACTTAGAAGGCTAGGGAGTTGATCTTGGAGATAAGAAAGTTTAGGCTCTGAGGGTTTACTCACTATAGGATATAAAGATTGAGAATGGTTGAGTGAGTAGGAATGTGAAAGTCCAATCTTATTTATAGGGTATTGGTAAACAGAATTCGGCCAGAATTCGGATGGGGTTTAATTCAAATTTCCAACCATTGGGCCAAAAAATTAGGAGCTAATTGAACTGGTTGATTTCATACCAAAAGGGTAACCGAGTTCGGTCCGAGTTCGGTCTCAAAGTATGGTAGACTTTGTGAATGAATGTGGCCTGATTTGGTGGATAGGTTCTTTGGTTTATTTGAGTGGATTATGTATCTGGGTATAGGTACTTGGATTGTCCAGTTTGACTCAGCTTAGATAAGTCTTAGACTCAAATAAAATATAAGATTACATATGAAAATCAAGAGCACTAATGATGCCAAACTTCTGAAACATCTGCTGACTTGAAAATACTTTTTCCCTTGATGGTAGTTGTCCAAAGATAACCAGATTTGGGAATCTGAATACCTTTCAGGGGCTTCGCCCCCGAAGCCCCACGAGGGGTACTTCCCCCTTGACCTCGTCCGCTGATCTAGCAGCAGAACCCCCGGGTGCGAGGCTCCAGATAATTCGTAGGTGGTTGGACTAAATCTTCGGGTATAACGCCTTCTTTGACTCATCATCATATAGCATATGTCCATTGCTTATCTTGCTTATTGCTTTATGCAAGTACATGTTAGACAAACAAGAAAATATACAAAAGCAAATACTACATATCTAGACAATGCTGAGTTTAAGTAGAAGATACTATAGTGATTGATCGATTACCATAATGCTAAACTTAATTGATTAGCCATATTCAAAAACTCAATATAAACATTAGGCCAACACAGGTCGACAATATCAAACATGACTTCATCTTTGAAGGTCTTCTCGATGGAGAAGGGTATACGACAAACTTCAGAGATGACCATATTGTGGCCCTGTTGAATTCGGCCAAGCTTATATGGAGCCAAATGTGCTTCTTTGGTTAGTCCCATCTTCTCTACCATTACTCTTGAAACAATGTTCTCTGTGCACCCGTTGTCGATAATGATGTTGCATAGCTTGTCTTTGACTTCTTATCGAGTTCAAAAGACATTGTGGCGCTGGGGTAGTTTTTCAATCTTTGGGGCTAGCATTAGCCGCCTAACGACACACATTGGTTGTTCAAACTCCTCGCACGTGACTGGTTTCGCCATTGTTATTTTGTAAAAGAAATATTCCCAAAGGTTTTGGAATTTTGGATTTGTGTCACTCTGATACCACTTGACGCAACGGGAGAGCGGGACGGGCTTACCTTCGTGCTTGACAATGGCCAAGTCGATCGGTGGTGACGATAACTGGACCACCATTACTTGGTGAGAGCGAAACGGTATCGCAAAAACTCCGACGTATGGCCTGGTGAGGGGTCCGCACGAAGGTTGCTTAAAAACCTAAAGCGAGGGGCTTCCGTGTCATGCCCCAGTTCTAAAATACGTAGGACTAGGAATACGTAGCATGCTAGCCGTATGTATATGACACTCCAATATATTGGAAAAATCATAACACACACGTACGCTGTATATGAATAAATAATTCACAAGTAGTACATATTTTGTCAACATAAGTCAAAAGCATCTATATCTCATCCACAAAACAGTAAAGAAATATTAAAATAAATAACTGAAAGTCTCAAGTACGAAGTAGTAAAAGAAATAATAGTCGGGTGGAGACAAATTTACTACCCATCGACTAAATCAAAACTAAAATGATAGAGGAGATCAGAACCCCAATATGAAATAATGTCAGATAAAAGAAACTACAACTAAGGTATCCATCAGCAATGAAGTAATCACTGGTACTCCGAAGGAAAGACCTCCTCAACACTGAATGATGCGTCAGGTCCAGGGTCGTACTCCAGCAGATAATCCTGATTGTCTATACTTGGAAAGGGACCAGGTCCTCAGAGGAACGTAACAAGATACAGAAAATATCATGCCATAATATACTGAAAGTAACATCCAACATGGTCACTTAACCAGTCTATGTGATACGCAATTTAAGAACAACTTCCCGCGTATGGAATATTTGGCTGAAATAATGGGATGTGTGTAGATCTCTAGGAGATCCAGGGACCATGTACATAACGTCACGGACGTCAGAGGCTACCAAGTAAATATAGGATCATAAATCTTGCATCTCCAGCGGAGCATACAAGTGAATAAGGAAAAGTGTAAAGGAGTCACATATGCTTACTCATTGTTCTTTCCACCCAATGCTACTAATGTTTTACATCCATAACATGTAACACCTTTAGTAACTGCTAAGTCCGCAAAAACATGATATTTCTATTAGCAGTTATTCCTTAACCGTCGTACCATCTTTACGGACAGGTGGCCAGCCTATTACGGAAGTCTGTATCCTACATGAGACACATTCGTATAACAAATGTGTCACAGCCAATGAAACATAATGATGCCTCAACTCATGGGGTGGTCTCGTAAAACTAGGTCAACATGCATAATATAATAAAGGACAAAAGATGGCACAACCGTCGTTTGCATCCAAGTATTTCTTGGAAGCGCATTTTTATATATAGGAAAATAAATAAAAATAAACAACAGAAGATATATATCTAGAAAAGGAATGTAACGAAATAATACTATGGCAAGGTATACTTGCATGGCAAGAAATCTGTGTAATATAGATGTCCAGACGATAATCCCAATAAATCAGAAAGTAGGGGCTCTGAATGAACGTCTCCGGATGCTAAAATAAATATCACCAACGTATTCAGAATCAGTGAGATAGTAAAAAAACTCTACATTTTTGTCTAATTTGGACTCAGGGGCAAAATAGTAATTTTGGGTCAAAGCGGGGTCCACTTGTGGCCCACTGCACCAAAATACATGTCAATGGTAAAGGTCTCTAAATGTGATAAATTATAGGTTAAACAAATCATAAACGTCGATATGAACTCAACGGTATGTCCAGTTTTGGATTTCGGTCAACCGATCACAAGTTCGCTCGTCAAGTCAAACCGTAGGACCTGTAAATAGGCAGCTCGGTCAACTGCCTTAGAATCATGTGAAACTTGGGTCACAGGACCAACGTGATACCATGGATCTAATAGCACAATTTTTGTCGTATTTCGATGAGCGTGCACCAACAAATAGAGAAATTTGTAAAACACGGACACATGAGACTTTTATCGATACGGGTTGATTCCATGCGCACATATGTCTGAATCAACTTCCGCAAAAGCCCTCACGTTAGAAAATACCATACGTACCTTTCGGTGCAACTGTTACGTGACGTAGTGGTCCTGTTTATCGAGACGCACTCCATATCGTAAGTTTTCTAAGTTTTTGAATACTGTTTTCATAATTTTTAACGATCAATTTAGCACAGAATTATTGATCAAATATATGCAAACAACAGGTCGTTTCAATCCTGGTTATATTGTATTCATGGTTGTTTAAGTGGTTTTCTAACTCACCTAATATTTTGGCATTTATTCGCCTTACAAAACAAGGGTTCGACCTAAAAAAATTGTCATGATATATACATTGAACTCGTGGTTTTTTTTCGAGATTTCCATCAAATTGTTATGTCGATTTAAGCAGGATTTAATTTCAATATTTATAGATTCATTAACTAGGTTAAAAACTATATCCATAGAATTTAACAGATCAAAATTTCGTCGAGAAGATTGGAAGAAAACTGACGAAGAAGAGGAGTAAATCGAGTTATTATTGCTGTCAGTTCCGTCTGGGTCAGTGGGTCACGACGGTCGGACGGCCAGTGTCGGTGGTTAGGTGGCGCAGGGGTTGGTGTAATGTCATCATCATGTGTTCTGTCTGCGGCTGCTGTTGTCGTCGTGCGAGCTGCTGGCCGTCGGTGGTCAGGTACGGCGGTAGGGCGGCGACTGGCGGCACGACGTTGGGGTAATCACCGAGGAGAGTAGGGGATAAGAGGATGGTTTAGAATCATATATAGGTATATATATATAGGGGAGACAGAGGAAAGTCGTGGGTTCGGGTTGATGTCCGCGGGTGAGGGAGTGTTCCGCACGGGGGAGGGAAACTTGGGTCGCGGTTTAAGTTTAGGATTTGTGTTAGGCTTAAGACTAGGGTTTTGGTTTATATTCTTTCTTTTTTCTTTTCCTTTCTTTTCTTTAACTACTATATATAAATATATCTATATATACAACTAAATGTATACAAAATCATCAGCCAATATATTTATATAACTATTATTTGTAGATAAAATTGTTTTTATTTTATTTTATTTTATTTTATTTTATTTTATTTATTATTATTATTATTACTATTACTACTAAGTATTAATATGCTGTCAGTAACTACTATTATTCCTATTATTGTATAAAAATTAATTCTAAAAAATTAGGAGAGGTTAAATTCTACCCAACTTACAAGAATTTTGTCCTCGAAATAAAAGCTAACGCAAGATAAAGAAACGAGAATATTATACGGTAGGAAAGAACAAAGTAAGATTATAACTTGATCTTCAAACATATACGAAAATTATTTGCGCATATCATCCTGCGCTCCCAAGTGGATTCTCCTGGAGAATGATGTCTCCATGCCACACGAACCAAAGGAATAGACTGATTCCTTAACACCTTCTCTCGGCGATCAAGAATCTCCACAGGTTGTTCTTGGTATGACAAGCTCGGCCCAATGGTAATCTTGGAGTGATCGAGAACATGACTTCTATCTGCCACATATCCTCATAGTTGCGCACGTGGAATAAATTATGCACTCCCTCAAGCGAAGGTGGTAGTGCCAGTCGATACGCAACTTATACAACTCTATCTAACATGTCAAATGGTCCAATGTACCTTGGACTAAACTTGCCGCGTCCCCCAAAATGAATAGTACCTCTGGTTGGTGATATCCTCAAAGAAGACATGATCGCCTTCCTTGAACTCCAAAGGATGACGATGAAGATCTTCCCACTGCTTATGTCTGTCTTATGCTGCTCGCAAGTGCCCCTGTATCCTCTTGACCTTCTCCACAGTGCTGACAACCAACTCTGGTCCCAAGATCTGACGTTCTCCCACGTCGCTCCAACATACGGGAGACCTACACTTCCTTTCATACAAAGCTTCAAACGAAGCCATTTGGATGCTCGCTTGATAGCTATTGTTGTAGGAAAAATTCACAAGATGTAGGTGATCCTCCCATGATCCTCCAAAGTCCATCATGCATGCTCTTAAGACTAGAGTTTTGGTTTATATTATATATATATATATATATATATATATATATATATATATATATATATATATATACAACTAAATGTATACACAATCATCAACCAATATATTTATATAACTATTATTTATAGAGAAAAATGTTTTTATTTATTTATTTATTTATTTTATTTATTATTATTATTATTATTATTACTACTAATTATTAGTATGTTGTCAGTACGTACTATTATTCCTATTATTATAGAAAATTAGGGGAGGTTATATTCTGAATCCACGGAACAAATCTCATAATTTAAAGAAAAATTTTATTGATTAAAAAGTTGTTCCAAATGAGTACAAATTATGCCTATTTATAGGACTTTTATGATAACCTAATCCTAATCAAACTCAAATTTAATCATAATCAACTAAAGATAAACCTATCCTAATAAAAAGATAAAGTCAAAATAAGATTTCTAAAATAAATATGATTCTTAACAACTCTATCATAAAAAGATAAATTCTATCCTAATAAAGTCAATATAAGAGTCTTAAAAGAATTAGGATCTTAAGAACTCTATAAAAAAAATAAAGCTAAAAAAAAAACCTCTAGGGGTAAGGATTCTACGCTACATCATTCCTTCTCGAGATAAGTACAGTGGTAGCACACGTGGCTCGATGTGCATTATTTACTTCTCTCATATATGTTACTGTGTTAAGATAGTATTGGTTTTAGTTCATAGTTTTTGGCCTTCCTTTGTGGTACTTGCTATTGGGGGTCTGACCCCACTGGTTTTGCATGGCCAGATCTTGTAGTGAATCGAGAGGACACTCCTTAGCTTCCGCTGGTTAATGACTACCCGGAGCACCAGACTATTTGAGTGGATTTCTACTTGTTCATCTACTAGAATCTGTGTTGTATATTCTTTTGAGGCGTTTAGCCACCGAACACGTGTTTAGCTCGTGTTTTGGACTTGACTTCTAGCCTACGGGCAATGACATGGTTAGCTTATTCTAGACTATGAGTTGATCATGTATGACTATACTCTTTCTAGTTCTTCATTTTATAGTACTAGCTTCATGATCATCTATGTATATTTGGTTTATGACACTTTTCTATTTTTCTCCTGATGATCATATTTCTTGTATATTGTTATTTGCTTGTGATTGGGACACCTATGATCGCTTGACCTAGGATTGACTAATGGATTATAGTGTTACCCCCATGTCTTATAGCTTTACCGTATATTCGGGGTACTGGTGTGCTCTAAGTATTCGTAGCTAGCATTTGTCTATCCCCGTTCTCCAGTATTCTGGATCTGGAGCGTGACAAGATTTTAGAGGCGGCCCGCGCAGGTCTGGTTTTCAGACGTGTGGGGTTATTATTGTTTAGATGACTTAATCCTAATTTGTTTTTCTTTGATATCTTTCGTACTATTCTATTGTTGGCCCATCCGGTCTCAGTCAACTTGATTTTAATAGTTAACTAAACTATGCATTGATATATCGCGATCTGAAGCCTCAATACTGCTATTATATGTCGTCTATATTTTGTGTATTCAAATATAATCTTTAATTTAATTGAGTCTAGGACTGATGTAAGCTGAGTCGCACTGAAAAATCCTAAATACCTATACCCAGATACCTAGTCCACTCAAATGAACCAAAGAACCTATCCACCAAATTAGGCCACATTTATTTACAAAGTCTATAATACTAAGAGACCGAACTCGGGCCGATCTCGGATCAAACTTGGGTACCCTTTTGGTATAAAATCAACCAGTTCAATAGCTTCTGATTTCTTGGCCCAATGGTTGAAAATTTGAATTAACCGAATTATGATCAAATTATGTTTGCCTACACCCTATAAATAGGATTAGAATTCTTCATTCTTACTCACTCAACCATTCTTAAGTCTTCTATCATATTGTGAGCAAACCCCTAAAGCCTTAACTTTTCTATCTCAAAGAGCAAGTCCCTAGCCTTCCTAGTGCCAAGTGCGATCTCGGTTTAGAAGTCTTCTGAGTTGTAAAGAGCTTTGTTCGATCAGTTACTCTCTCTCTCTCTCTCTCTAAGCTATGAAGTTGCGAGACTTCGGATCAAACCTCCTGGTGTAAAGAAGTGGCAAGCCTTCAGATCAAATCTTGTAATTCACTATTCGTGATTATAGTGGAGAAAACTCCAAGCTTGAGTTCTTGGGACTGGACTAGTCCTCTCAAAGGGAAACCAATATACATCTTGGTGTTTGTGTTTGCTTTCTCTCTCTACTTTACTGCTTTACTTTACTGTCTTTATATACACTCTTAGTTAGCAACTGCCTTCATTCTGATAATCTTAAATTTGGTAGATTATTCCGCTGCACTCTATTCACCCCCCTCTAGAGTTGCCCCGCGGTCCTTCAATTGGTATCAGAGCTAGTTCTCTTGATATTTGACTTAACATCCTAAGAGACTTGTGGCAACTGTTAGATCTATCAGTACCAACAATGGTGAAGGCTAGTCCACAAATAGGCCACCCTTATTTGATGGTACTAACTACACGTACTGGAAGACACGTATGAGCTTCTACCTAAAGTCACTTGATTTTGATCTTTGGGTTATAGTATTAGAAGGATACAAGAAGCCACCTAGAATAGTCATAGATGATAACCTTGTAGTGAAGCCTCATGATAAGTACACAGACACCGAAAAGAAACAAGCTAGTCATGATGCTAAAGCTATTAACGTTCTATTTTGTGATGTAGACATAATTAAATTTAACAGGGTCTCCACTTGTGGAACTTCGCACGAAGTATAAAAACTTTTTGAGGTCACTCATGAAGGAACCTCCAAAGTAAAGGAATAAAAAATAAGTTGTCTAACACAAGAGTATGAAGTATTCAAGATAAACCAAAATGAGATGATCACTCAAATATTCACGAGATTCCTCGATATTGTCAATCCTCTATTATCACTCGGCAAGGAGTACATCAATCACGAGAAGATTCGTAAGGTACTCAGGGGACTCACCAAGAATTGGAATCCCAATGCCACTACAATCATAGAAGGGAATGATCTTACCATAATGACCCTCGAGACGCTCATAGGCAAGTTGATGACTCACGAGATGGATCTCAAAGAATTTGAAGAACCCACTCCCAAGGAGAAGACGACAGCTCTAAAGGCACATCACAAAAAGATCACCAACTATAACTCCAACGATAATGAGTCTCAAGATGAGAAAGTTGCCCTGACCACCAAAAACTTCAGAAAATTTCTAAAGCTTGAGAAATCAAAGAAGAAGGAGCCAACTGACAACAGTGGTGGAGAGCCTATATGTTACAACTGTAAGAAGATAGGGCATATAAAGAAAGATTGTCCAACCCTAAGAAAAGAAAATTGCCATAATTACTCATCCAGAAGAACATCATCACAAAAATATGCAAACACTAGTATTTGGTATGAAAGTAAAGCTAGTGAATCCGAAGAAGAGAATCCTCAAGAAGAAGCAAACCTATGCTTCATGGCATTAGCTGATCAGGTAACGGATAACAACTCATATGATGATTTTACTTTTGATGAACTAGGTAATGCTTTTAGTGATCTGCTTGATGATTTTAGAAAACTTACAAATAAGTAAAAGTATGCTAAGAAAGATGTTTGAGAATGTCAAACTGAAATAGAGAGACTAACATCTCTACTAAGTCAAGTAAAGGATATCTCAAACGATTCAGACGAGAATTCTAGACTTAAGCTTAACCTCCACGAGGCACTTGCCAGTCTTGACAAGAGCTCCCAAGAGAATGCTAAACTTAAGGAAGAACTCAAATCTGAAAAGAAAAAGTATTCTATTGTTGTACGTAGAATAGATGCTCTCACTGCTAAATATGATGAAGTATTAGCTACCTCTAAAAAGTTAGAGATTAGATTGGGTAAAAAGGTCGAACAAACCTTCACCCAACCTAACACGAGACACGTAGCAAGACAAAAGAACACTCACAGTTATGCTCCTACCTACATGCATAACAGTTCATGCAATCATCATGAACATAGAACCACACAATCATGCATTCTATTATAGAATACCACAAAAAAATATTCCACACAATCATGTATTCTATTATAGAAGACCACAAGAAATGTCCCACACAATCATGTATTCTATCCACATAGATCACAAAGAACTGCTTCACACAATCATATCTATCATGTTGCACCAAGCATCAATCACACAAATATATGTCACTATTGTGGTAAGAAAGGACATATATCTAGATTCTGTAGAACAAGAAAATTAGTAGATATGAATGTTTATGCATGGGTACCGAAAACTAATACAGCAGGATCCTCAAGGAAATGGGTACCAACGGTTACATCTATAACTCATTTTATAGGTGGACCAACCCTCACATGCTAGAAGCAAGTAGATTCTCGATAGTGGTTGCTCACGACATACGACTGGTGATGCTAACCTATTTTCAACACTATCGATGAAGAAAGAAGGTTATGTCTCCTTCGACAATAACCTCAGAGGATACATTATTGGTAATGGTAATTTAGGTGTTCCTCCTTATCCTATCATAAAAGACGTTTGTCTAGTAACGGAATTAAAACACAACCTACTCAGCATCAATCATCTAGTTGACAATGGTTATGGTATTAACTTTGTTAAAAATAAATGTTCTATTTATGAAAGATCCACTGGTAATGTTATCTTTGAAGAGATCAGGGAAGACAATATATATATTTTCTATCTTGCAAAAGATACTGACAATGCAGTCATATTGCCTTGAATAAGGCGGTTGAACTTGTCTCGAAGTTTCGACCGAGCAATAGCTGGGATATACATCTCCTGGAAGAGTCTGAAGAACTCTTCCCAAGTGACTCGGTCATGTCCGAGTCTCCTCTCTTCAGATAGCCACCAATGGTGCGCATTGTCCGTCAATTGTATCCTGACGACAGTCATCCATCGCTCCCTCGGAAGTTCAGCTGTTTCCAACTGGTGTTATGTGTTCAAGAGCCACTCGTGAACTACAGTTGGCCCCTCCTTGACAGAAAAGGTACGGGGCTTCAGCTGACAGAAATCAGTGATAGATCCCGCCGATGGTCGCCTAGCTGGTGGGTTCGCCTGCTCCAGAGCGGTTACTAGGCTGTTCCTCAAATACTCTGCCTCATGACGCTGAGCCTCTTGTTGAACCTGTTGTTGGGCTTGCATCATTGCATAAAATATTTGAAACATCTGCTGCCCATCCATGGCTTTCCCTGGTGGAAAAATAGGCATCGGTAGAGTGAACTGTGGCGGAGGTGGGATGTCATCACGCCGGAACCTTGAAGTATGCTGGCCAGCTTGATCGCTTTGAGCTGATTGTCCTCTATTTTTTGGTGTCACTCCATCATCATAGGTGACCACAGCATCGTGTGGTGTACCTAAGGGATTCTCGTCACCGGTTCTAGGATTCATTATTCTGCATTAAACATAAATAATGAGAACGCACAGAGGAATCAAAACAGGATTCAAATCAAGCAATTAATTCAAATCCGATATAGAGATAAAAAATGGTTCAATTCAAATGGATGAGATCTTAAAACTTATCCTATCCTTATTGCAGGCTTGCTCGATCCCTAAGTTAAAACCGAAATTATTTAGTCGTAGACCTGCATGGGCCACCACAAAAACCATGTCACACCCCAGTACCAAAATATCGAGGGACTAGCCACGTGGCAATGGCCAGCAGCACACTCTAATGGGCAAACCCAATTTAATGGACCCATCAAGGTGTACTTAAGATGTAAAATAATAATAAAGGTCTACTAACATGTCATAATCTAATCTCATCCATGGAAGAATAATATGATCAATATCAGTAAAATAAAATATAACCATTATCAAGTCTCAATAAAGTAAATCAGGGAACAACCCGATAATAAGTCTGATACAATGGTTCAACAGACCAAAAATAAAAGAGTCTAATAATAACAAATACTGAGTATAGATAACAGATACTCAGGAGAAATCCTCGGCTATCACCTCGTCCTCGGGGATCGGTTCAGCTCCAGTGTCTGCTCCTGCTCCTGCTTATGCTCCTGTCCCGTATACCTCGGGATAGAACTCCTCTGCTATACCTGGGGACATAATCCAGATCCAGGTCCTCAGGGAACATAGCAAGGTACAAGAATAACTCAAGCCAAAATAATTGTAGTACAATAATAAATAAAATAATAGGGTAAACTATATAACCAGCTATGTAAAATGCAAGTGAGAGCATCACTAGTACTCAGGCTGAGACTACTACAAGCTTTGTGTCGGGGAGCCGGTAGCAGTAATATCATGTAATGTGCCTAGCTCTAATGTAGAGTCTACGGCCTCACAATAATAAATATATATAAAATCATTATGTAGCCTGTGTGTCTCTCCCCACCCAATGTAATCACACGTCTCATGTCCACAACGTCTCATGTCCATGTCACGCAAGATCATATCTAATGCAGCATGTCATATGATAGATATGAATATAAAATCTATGTCATAAATCCTGTAGCCTACATAAAATCACCATGAATATCTTAGGAAGATTCTGTCTTATGAACAGTATCAGGTGTCCTGTGGTTTGACGTACTTGATAATGCAAGCACGAGAATGTATAGGGTTTCGATATCCATCTCTAGGTGATGTTACACAACTCTGCGTACGGTATTGATACCCGAATATTATTCAGACGTTAAGTAATGTCACACGGTCCTAGGTTGAATAGATATATCACAGAAATAGCTCAAGAGAATAATATGAACCAAATTACTGCAAGTATGGCAAGGTACACTTGCTTGGGGATTGGATTCCAACTGCTGCTCCGGTATCAGCAGAATTTGCAGGTACTCCTCTGAATACTGAAATAAACATTACCATCATGTTCAGAAGATATCAAATAGCTGGAATTGCCTGTCCATAAGTCCAATTTGGACACAGGGGCAAAAGTGACAGTTTCTGGTTAAAGCGGGGTCCACATGTAGTCCACTTCATACCGAGAAATGTGCCAGAGACAATGTTTTCCAAATTCGTCAAACTTAGTGTCTACAAGTCCATAACGACGATAAGAACCCAACGGAATGTCCAGAACTGGATTCTGATGAGCCGATCATAAAATCGTCCGTCAAGTGGAGCCGTGGGGCCCACGATACGAGATTTTGTCAACGTTCTCAGAATCGAACCAAACTTGGGTCACAGGACCAGCGTATTGTTATGAGTCCAATGGCATAAGTTTTGTTTCGAAACGACGAGCGTACACGAAGTTACAACAAGTTTTAGAACAGGGCCGATACGGGGTATTGACGACGGATACGCGTTGATTCCGATGTGCACGCATATCCAAATTAATTTTTGTAAAATTCTACACGTCCGTATTGACGGCTCACCTTTCTGTGTAGTTCGCACATGTCCAAGTTGCCTCGTTTAGCGGGGCGCACCCAGTTCCGAGAAAATTAGAGTTTTAAATAACCAATATTTTGGTCATTTTTACTCTCGAATTAATTACAAACTACAGCATAATAAAATAAACTAAAAATAGCGTTTAAAACTTGATCATATGGTCTAAATTACTGTTCAATCCAATTTTGAAAACATTTAACAGGTTGGTTGCAAAACGGTCGTGAACTAGAGAGTTCGGGATAATTTCTGATTTTTAGAAATTGGGGGTTTATTTTCCTGATTTTGTGTCACAGTTTGCGATCGACACAGGACACGATACCCCGAACGAGTTGACGGGGTTCAAGAGGGTCATACAGGGTACGCGTACGATTCGACAGAACGAAAAACAAGGCGGCGAGGAAAAAGAAACACTTACCTGAACAGGGGTAGGTATCGACTGTATTTGGCGTATGCGAGGCGGCACGGCGTGAACGGGCGGCGGCACTGTGCGACTGCGGGTCGCTGCTGTGGCCGTCGGGTCGTCGGAGGTCATCGCCGGGGTCCTTCGGGGAGGACGGGGTCGGACGGAGGATCGCCGGAGCTGGAGTTGCGGTGGCCGACGGAGATCGTGGTGGTGGATCGATGGGCTGAGATCGTGGTGGTGATGGTTCGGTGAGGGCGGTGGTGCTGGGTTTATATAGTGAGGACAGGGAGGTGGAAGGTCGGGCTATTGGAGGCGACGGGGAGGAGAAGAGGTAGGGATGGCCGCAGTTACGGGAGACGGGGAGACGCAGCGGCCGGGGAACGGTCGGCGACGGAAGCCGATCAGTCGGATAAATCGAGGGGTACACAGTTACTGTGTAAATAGAATAGTGGGTCGGGTAGTGGGTTAGCGGGTTCTGGGTTCGGATCCGACCCGACCCGCTAGGGTTTAAATTAGGGATCGGTTCAGGATGCTTAGTTCGGTTCGGTTTAATAAATCGGTTGGGTTCAGCTCGGTTTGTTTGGTTTATTTAAAAACTTGGTTTTTGAGTCTTTAAAAATAGTTCTGGGGCCCAATAAAATCCAAAAAAATATGATAAGTCTAATTAATTATTTTACACCCAAAAATATTATTTTTTTAATATTCTAATATTTAATTTAATACTTAAAAATATTTAATTCAGAAAAACATTTATTTTAATTATTTAAAAAAAAAGAAAATTCCAATAAATTTATTTTTAATTTCTGAAAAATCTGGGTGTTTACAATCTACCCCCCTTAAGAGGATTGCATCCTCGCAATCAAAGAATTAACTACTAATAAAAATTTAAAACATGGTAACTAAAAGAAATGCTTAGGTTATACCTACATCTTCGAATAGGTGAGGATAACTCTGGCATATGATATCCTCTCGTTCCCAGCTAGATTCGTCGGAGGAATGATGTTTCCAAGCTACTCAAACAAGTATAATCGTCTGATCTCACAATATCTTCTCACTGATGTCGAGTATCCCAACTGGCTGCTCTTCATATCTCAAGCTAGGGCCCACTGCAATCTTAGAATGATCGACTACGTGGCTTGGGTCAGTTACGTACTTTCTCAGTTGTGAGACATGGAATACATCATGTACTCCCTCTAAAGATGGGGGTAATACAAGACGATACGCCACCTCACCAATGCGCTCCAGAATATCAAATGGACTAATGTACCTTGGGCTCAGCTTGCCTCTGCTCCCAAATCTAATAGTACCTCGAGTAGGTGAAATCCTCAGGAATACGTGCTCTCCTTCCTTGAACTCCAAAGGTCGTCTGTGTGTATCAGCCCAATGCTTTTATCTGTCCTGAGCTGCACGAAGATGATTCTGAATTTGCTTCACCTTCTCAACTGTCTTCATTACTAACTCCGAACCCAGTATCTGACGCTTGCCAACGTCACTGCAATATATCGATGATCTACACTTTCTGCCGTACAAACCTCGAATGGTACCATCTGGATGCTCGCCTGGTAGCTGTTATTGTGAGAGAATTCACCAAGTGCAAATGGTCTTCCCAAGACCCTCCGAAGTCTAATATACACGATCGTAGCATATCCTCCAGGATCTGAATCGTGCGCTCCAATTGACCATCTGTCTGTGGATGGTAAGCAGTGCTAAACTTAAGTCGGGTGCCAAGACTCTCTTGCATGCTTCGCCAAAAATGGGATATAAATCTTGAGTCACGATCTGACACAATACTAACCGGTACTCCATGCAATCTTACGATCTGTCGTATGTACATGTCGGCTAGAATTTTTGTGGACTGTCCAACTCTAAACGGCAAGAAATATGCCAATTTAGTGAGTCGATCCACAATAACCCATACTGCATCTTTTCTACTGGGGCTTCTTGGAAATCCTGGAACAAAATCCATAGTGATATGTTTCCACTTCCATTCGGGTATGGGAAGTGGTTGTAACATACTAGCAGTTCTTTGATGCTCGGCCTTAACTTGCTGGCAGACAAAACATTTTGCTACAAACCGTGCAATCTCCCTCTTTATTTCATGCCACCAATAATACTGCCTTAAATCTTAGTACATCTTCGTTCCTCCCGAATGAATAGAGTATATGGAGCTATGTGCTTCAGACATCAACTCATGTCTCAATTTCCCATTCGAAACATATAGGCAATTTTCACACCTTAATGTCCCGTCCTCATGGATGCAAAGTCCCGTCTGCATGCCAGCTTCCATCTTCTCTTTAAGTCTTCAAACTCTAGCATTGGTGGGCAATGCCGCCTTAATCCTCTCCACAAGTGATAATTTAAATTCAAGATTCGCCAACAAGCTACTTTATCTAGGCAAAACAATCTATATCTTGAGATCCTGTAGATACTTTAATAGCTGGGGCTGCATCATCAAGAAATAAGCTGTGGGCTTCCTGCTGAGTGCATCTTCTACAATATTCGCCTTGCCTGGATGGTACTGCAGATCTATATCAAAGTCGACCATCAACTCAAGCCAACGTCTCTGTCTCATATTGAGCTCTTTCTGAGTATATACATACTTCATATTTTTGTGATCAGTAAAGATTTCTACCTTCTCTCCATAAAGATAGTGCCTCCATATCTTCAGTGCAAATATTACTACAGCTACCTCAAGATCGTGCGTCAGGTAGTTCTTTTTATGGACCTTCAGCTGTCTTGATACATAAGGGATAACTTTGCCATGTTGCATCAAAACACATCCTACTCCACTGCCTGACACATCACTATAAACAACAAATAATATGGGTGATAACCGGATCTAAGGTAAATCTTTGAAGGCTGTCTTTGGTATATCCTCCTTCCTCACTCTAATATGGTGATAACCGGATCTAAGGTAAATCTTTGAGAATACTCTAGCACCACTCAACTGATCGAATAGGTCGTCAATGCGTGGAAAGGGATTCCAGTTCTTAATGGTTACAGTGTTCAGTTCTCTATAGTCAATACACAGACGTACTGTCCCATCCTTCTTCGGCACAAATAATATGGGTGCTCCCCATGGTGAAATACTGGGCCGAATAAAACCCTTCTCCAGAAGATCATCAACTTACTCCTTCAATTCCACCAACTCCTTAGGTGCTAGCCGGTACACTGATGAAGTGATAGGCTCCGCTCCTGGAGTCAAGTCTATTATGAATTCTATTTTTCGATCAGGTGGTAAACCTGGAAGATCATCAGGAAATACATTCATAAACTCTGTTATAACTCTTGGATAACCTGACTTTCCTTCTACAGATAGTACCCTAAGAGTAGGCTGAACACCTTGCTTTATAGCTCCTCGAAGAAACTCAAACTCTGGATGTCCAGGCGGTCAAAATATAACCCGTCCAAACCGGCAATCTAGGGTCGCATGGTACTGACTTAACCAGTCCATACCAAGTACAACATCATAATCTGGCATGGAAAAGATCAGAAATTGAGCTCACATTTCTCTTCCACAGACTACTACCGAACAAGATCTACAGATGTCACTAACTGGGATAATTCTACCACCCATAAAAATTCTTTTAGTCTTCAGAAAGGGTGCGATAGCTTCTCTATGTGTGGCTACAAAGCTAGCAACTATGAATGAATACGATGCTCCAGAATCAAATAAAGCTACAGCAGGTAATGAAGCTACTAACATAGTACCTGCTATAACCTCTCATGCAGTAGCTTTCTCCTCAATAGCCAATGCAAATGCCTGCCCTCGTCCCTGAGCTGGACCTCTCTGCTGACGAGCCTGTTGGAATAGTGCTGCCTGTGGTGCCAAAGGTGGTCTCTGCTGATACCCTCATGGAGCTGGTGGTCTGACACCTCTAAGTCCCATATGAGGTGCTCCCAATGCTGGATAAGCTGGCCTCAGTGCTGGTAAAGATGGTCGATCTCCCGTTGGGGCTCACTCTCAACGCTCAGAGCAGTCCTTGGCTGGATGATGGTTAGATTCGCAAATCAGGAATAGCCCCAACTTGCGTCTGTACTCCCTCTCGATATGGCCTACCTTGCTACAGTTGTGACAAGTAGGAAGGGATACGGCTTTAGGTGCTTCTCTCTGAGGTAGATTCCTCTGGGGTCGCTTTGCAGACTCCCCATGTGATGCTCTGGATGGTGCTGATATGAATGGACACTTCAGACTGGACTTCCTCCTGGTGACGTGCTCCATGCGTCAGGCTACAGCAAGGACGTTTGTGTATGATGTAGGTGCAATAGATTCGATCAATCTCTGGAGCTCAAACCTGAGTCTGTCGAAGAACTTCTCCGCCTTCTCTTCTTATTTTAGAATTAGAGAAGGGGCAAAGCGACTCAGTCGAATAAACTTCGCATTGTATTCTTTCACCGTCATATTGCCTTTAATAAGGCGGTTGAACTTATCTCGAAGTTCCGACCGAACAATAGCTGGGATATACATCTCCTGGAAGAGTCTGGAGAACTCTTTCCATGTGACTCGGTCATGTCCGAGCCTCCTCTATTCTGATAGCCACCAATGGTGCGCATTGTCCGTCAACTGCATCCTGACGGCAGTCATCCATCGCTCCCTCAGAAGTTCAGCTACTTCCAACTGGTGTTGTATGTTCGTAAGCCACTCATGAACTTCAGTTGGCCCCTCCTTGCCAGAAAAGGTACGGGGCTTCAGCTGACTGAAATCAGTGATAGATCCCGCCGATGGTCGCCTAGCTGGTGGGTTCGCCTGCTCCAGGGCGGTTACTAGGTTGTTCCTTAAATACTCTGCCTCATGACGCTGAGCCTCTTGTTGAACCTGCTAGTTGACATGCATCATTGCATAAAACATTTAAAATATCTACTGCCCGTCCATGGCTTGCCCTGGTGGAAAAACAGGCATCGGTGGAGTAAACTGTGGTGGAGGTGGGATGTCATCACGTCGGAACCTTGAAGTATGCTAGCCAGCTTGATCGCTTTGAGCTGATTGTCCTCTATTTTCTGGTATCACTCCATCATCATAGGTGACCACAACATCGTGTGGTATACCTAAGGGATTCTCGTCATCGGTTCTTGGATCCATTATTCTGTATTAAAAATAAACTATGAGAATGCACAGAGGAATCAAAATAGGATGCAAATCAAGCAATAAAGTCGAATCCGATATAGAGATAAAAAATAATTCAATTCAAATGGATGAGATCTTAAAACTTATCCTATCCTTATTGCAGGCTTGCTTGGTCCCTAAATTGAAACTGAAACAATTTAGTCGTAGACCTGCATGGGCCACCACAAAAACCATGTCACACCCCAGTCCCAAAATACCGAGGGACTAGCCACGTGGCAATGGCCAGCAGCACACTCTAATGGGCAAACCCAATTTAATGGACCCATCAAGGTGTACTTAAGCTGTAAAACAATAATAAAGGTCTACTAACATGTCACAATCTTATCTCATCCATGGAAGAATAATATGATCAATATCAGCAAAATAAAATATAACCATCATTAAGTCTCAATAAAGTAAATCGGGGAACAACCCGATAATAAGTCTGATACAATGGTTCAACAGACCAAAAATAAAAGAGTCTAATAATAGCAAATACTGAGTATAGATAACAGATACTCAGGAGAAATCCTCGGCCATCACCTCGTCCTCAGGGATCGGTTCATCTCCAATGTCTGCTCCTGTTCTTGCTCCTGTTCCTGCTCCTGCTTCTGCTCCTGCTCCTGTCCCGTATACCTCGGGATAGAACTCCTTTGTTATACCAGGGGACATAATCTGGATCCAAGTCCTCAGGGGACCTAGCAAGGTACAAGAATAACTCAAGCCAAAATAAATGCAGTGCAATAATAAAAATAATAGGGTAAACTATGTAACCAGCTATGTGAAATGCAAGTGAGAGCATCACTAGTACTCAGGCTGAGACTACAACAAGCTCTGTGTCGGGGAGCCGGTAGCAGTAATATCATGTAATATGCCTAGCTCTGATGTAGAGTCTACGGCCTCACAATAATAAATATATATATATATATAATTAGCCTGTAGTCTTGGTGTCTCTTCCCACCCAATGTAATCACACGTCTCATGTCCACAATGTCTCATGTTCATGTCACGCAAGATCATATCTAATGCAGCATGTCATATGATAGCTATGACTATAAAATCTATGTCATAAATCCTGTAGCTTACACAGAATCACCATGAATATCTCAGAAAGATTATGTCTCATGAACAGTTTCAGGTGTCCTGTGGTATGACGTACTCGATAATGCAAGCACGAGAATGTATAGGATTTCGATATCCATCTCTAGGTGACGTTACAAGACTTCGCATACGGTGTTGACACTCGAATATTATTCGGACGTTAAGTAATGTCACACGGTCCTAGGTTGAATAGATATATCACAAAAATATCTCAAGAGAATAATATGAACCAAATTACTGCAAGTATGGCAAGGTACACTTGCCTGGGGATTGGATTCCAACTGCTGCTCCGATATCAGCGAAATCTGTAGGTACTCCTCCAAATGCTAAAATAAATATTACCATCATGTTCAAAAGATATTAAATAGCTAGAATTGCCTGTCCATAAGTTTAATTTGGACACAGGGGCAAAAGGGACAGTTTCTGGTCAAAGCGGGGTCCACATGTGGCCTACTTCGCACCGAGAAATGTACCAGAGACAATGTTCTCCAAATTTGTCAAACTTAGTGTCTACAAATCCAGAACGACGATACGAACCCAACGGAATGTCCAGAACTGGATTCTGATGTGCTGATCACAAAATCGTCCGTCAAGTGGAGCCGTGGGGCCCACGATACGGGATTTTGTCAACGTTCTCAGAATCGAACCAAACTTGGGTCACAGGACCAGCGTATTGCTACGAGTCTGATGGCGTAAGTTTTATTTTGAAATAACCAGCGTACACGAAGTTACAACAATTTTTAGAACTGGGCCGATACGGGGTATTGTTGACGGATATGCGTTGATTCCGGTGTGCACGCACATCCAAATCAATTTTCATAAAATCCTACACATCCGTATTGACAGTGTGCACCTTTCGGTATAGTTCGCACACGACCAAGTTGCCTCGTTTAGCGGGGCACACCCAATTCCGAGAAAATTAAGGTTTTAAATAACCAATATTTTGGTCATTTTTACCCTCGAATTAATTACAATCTACAACATAATAAAATAAAGTAAAAACAGGATTTAAAACTTGATCATATGGTCTAAATTACTGTTTAAGCCAATTTTGCAAAGATTTAACAGGTTGGTCGTAAAACGGTAGTGAACTGGGGAGTTCGGGATAATTTTTGATTTTCAGAAATTGGGGGTTTATTTTCCTGATTTTGCGTCGTAGTTTGCTATCGACACAGGACACGATACCCTGAACGAGTTCCACGGGGTTCGAGAGGGTCACGCAGGGTACACACACAATTTGACAGAATAGAAAATGAGACGACGAGGAAAGAGAAACACTCACCTGAACAGGGGTACGTATCGACTGTATTTGGCGTACGCGAGGCGGCGCGGCGTGAACGGGCGGCGGCACTATGCGGCTGCGGGTCGCTGCTGTGGCCGTCGGGTCGTCGGAGGTCATCGCCGGTGTCCGTCGGGGAGGATGGGGTTGGACGGAGTATCGCCGGAGCTGGAATGGCGGTGGCCGGCACAGATCGTGGTGGTGGATCGATGGGCTGAGATCGTGGTGTTGATGGTTCGGTGAGGGCGGTGGTGCTTGGTTTATATAGTGAGGACAGGGAGGTGGAAGGTCAGGTTATTGGAGGCGACGAAGAGGAGAATAGGTAGGGGTAGCCGCGGTTATGGGAGGCGGGGAGACGCAACGGCCGGGGAACGGCCGGCGGCGGAAGCCGATCAGTCGGATAAATCGAGGGTTATACAGTTACTGTGTAAATAGAATAGTGGGTCGGGTAGTGGGTTAGCGGGTTCTGGGTTCGAATCCGACCCAACCCACTAGGGATTAAATTAGGGTACGGTTCATGATGCTTGGTTCGGTTCGGTTCAGTTTTATAAACAGTTGGGTTCCGCTCGGTTTGTTTGGTTTATTTAAAAACTTAATTTTTGAGTCTTTAAAAATAGTTATGGGGCCCAATAAAATCCAAAAAAATTACAGTAAGTCTAATTAATTATTTTACACCCAAAAATATTATTTTCATAATATTTTAATATTTAATTTAATACATAAAAATATTTAATTCAAAAAAATATTTATTTTAATTATTTAAAAAAATAGCAGAAAATTCGCAAAAATTTATTTTTATTTTCTAAAAAATCCTGGTGTTTACACTAGTCCACTCAAATGAACCAAAGAACATATCCACCAAATTATGCCATATTCATTTACAAAGTCTACCATACTAAGAGACCGAACTCGTGCTGAACTCAGACCGAACTCGGTTACCCTTTTGTTATGAAATCAACTAGTTAAATAGCTCCTGATTTCTTGGCCCAACGGTTAAAAATTTAAATTAAACCCTGACTGAATTATGTTTGCCTACACCCTATAAATAGGATTGGAATTCTTCATTCTTACTCACTCAACCATTCTTAAGTCTTTTATCCTATTGTGAGCAAACTCCTAAAGCCTTAACTTTTCTATCTCAAAGAGCAACCCCCTAGCCTTCCTAGTGCCAAGTGCGATCTTGGTCTAGAAGTCTTCTGAGTTATAAAGAGCTTTGTTCGATCAATTACTATCTTTCTAAACTGTGAAGTTGCGAGACTTCAGATCAAATCTCGTGGTGTAAAGAAGTGGTAAGCCTTCGGATCAAAGCTTGGGATTCACTATTGGTGATTATAGTGGAGAAAACTCCGAGCTTGAGTTCTCGGGACCGGACTAGTCCTCTCAGAGGAACACCAGTATACATCTTGGTATTTGCATTTGCTTTTTCTCTCTACTTAACTGCTTTACTTTACTGTCTTTATATACACTGTTAGTTAGCAACTGCCTTCATTCTAATAATCTTAAATTGGGTAGATTATTTCGCTGTACTCTATTCACCCCCCTTTAGAGTTGTCCCACGGTCCTTCATCTATATTTTTGATCCTTGGCCTGTCATCTGATTTAATCATTGATCTATCAAGTCTTTTCGATTCTTGTATCCTTTAACTTTTAGGGGCACTGTTCATGATCCTTCTAATTAGATTGTTTCAGCTCAGTCGATGGTTGATCAGTGTCCTGATGGTCACCCGATTCCTAGGGATCAGCCTCAGCCTACGAGAGAAGGGTCTATGATTAATTCTAGGGAAGAGCAACATGTTCAGCCTGATAAGCCAGTAGTACCGGAATAGCCAAATCAGCCAGAGGGGGTTGTTGGTACACTTATGGAGATTCTGATAGACATCGTGGAGACGCATCAGCGCTAGAGTGACGTTCTTGCCTACTCAGTTCAGACATCCCTTGAGCGAGGTGACTCTCAGATGCCTAATTCTATGAGGGACTTCAGGCGTCTTCGTCCCCCATACTTCTTTAGAACCGAGGATGCGATTACGTCCGATGCTTGGCTTTAGGACACTGAGGCTATTCTTGAGGCGACAGGGATTCCAGCTTAAGAGAGAGTAGCAGTGGTTAAGCTACAGTTGTTGGACTTGGCTAGAGATTAGTAGGGAGCGCATGAGAGTACCATGGTATTGCCAGTACGATGGGCAGACTTTAGTGAGAGGTTCCAGATGCGATACTTCGATACTTCAGCAATATGATCTTTAGCAGAGGTTTAATAACCTTAAGCAGCAAATGACGTCAGTTGATGGCTATGCATCAGAGTTCAGCCAACTCAGTCAGTTTTCTCCTATCTTGGTGGCAACAGAGTTGGATCGTACTAGGAGGTTCCAGCAGGGCTTACACTTGGAGATTATTCTGGCGATATAGCAGCATGAGTTTCAGACGTTTGATGCCATGATAAGGACAGTACGGAGGCATGAGTGTACATCTCAAAGGATTTCTGAGAGGACCGAAAGTCGAAAGAGGTCTCATTCTACTAGGGGAGACTATTCCATTCTGTCTTTGACACCAGCCCCGAGCGTTAGGGCATTAGAGATTGGTTCCCCGAGGAGGTCCTCACCGGCATCTTCCTTCCAGTAGTCATCTCAGACGTACCCTCAGCACCAAAGGCAGTCACCTTCAGTTGATGTTCTCATTGCGGGAAGCCATGACATATTTTCTCTGATTGTCGTACGGTACTGGGATTGTGCTTGACCTACGGAGCTTCAGGCCACCGAGTAGAGTCCTGTCCCCATAGAGTTGATCCTGCACCATCTCAGCTAGCTTCGTCATCTATCCCAGCGGATCTCTAGTATAGGATTCCAGTAACAATTCAGCAGTATTAGTGTCCGAGACCTTTGTCGACCCAGACTCTGGCTTTCCAGCAGCAGAGGCCGCAACAGTATGCTCAGATTCAGGCTCGGTGTAGAGGTCAGCAACCGAAGGGACCAGCACCCAGAGCGCAGGGTCAGCAATAATTCAGGGTAGCAGTCCCGAGACATCTGTATGGAGAGTTTGGCATTTTGGAGCAGGTGACGACCGAGGGCGATCAGATTGCAGGTGATGTCCTGAGCATCCTTTCGTTCTTATCTATTTTACTGGGTTCACATATAATCTAAGAGTGAATCTTGAGTCACTCTTCTGCCTATGTAGTCGAGATACATGATATCTATCACATCTAAGAAGGTACGTACTGGACAGAGTCATATCTTTGATTGAGTTGTTGGTACTGACTTATCTCGAGACTTGATCTTTGTCCTTTTGGGGAGTCAGCGTAGGCCAACGAGGATGGTTTTCTACTTAGCTGATTCGAGAGGCATATTTATTCATGTCTCTCTAGCCCTTCTTCCTGGTAGTATAGTTGTTTGTGCATTTATATTATGTTGCTGACTGCTTTCATTTCATATCCATATGCCATGCTTTATTTCATTAAGATAGTTGTATTTCTGGAGCTCTTGATTTTGGTACCTATTTGAAATTCCAAGGACAAATTTTTTCTAAGGAGAGAAGAGTTGTCACGGTATCTATATTGGTATATGGATACGTATTTTATACTGTATATTTTATTTTTCTGGATTTCTTAGGATTTTAAAATATACCAATTTAAAAAAAAATCTTGACCGGTATACCGATGGTATACTACGACATACTGACGGTATTTCGATGGTATACTACGACATACCAATGATATACTGATCGGCAGATATTACTTTTGAGATATTTTCATGAATAATATTAAGAAAATTTTATTTTTACCCTATTATCCATTGGATATATGGTTTAATTTTTGAGTGGCTAGGATTGATTTGAAATGTTATGTGGATCGTTGACGTGGCAGATCAAACGGTCACAATTAATTTCTACCCTATATATATATGACTTGATTTTCTCTCTCCTCTTTCTTTCCTTTCACTCTTCCTTCTTTATTTCCTCTTCATATTTTCTGCAAAATCTTGGAGCTTGGTCTTGAGGCCTAGGAGTATGATTTTTGAACCACTCTTGGTGGTGGAGTTAAAGAGTTAGGTTGGAAGCTCAACCTTAGGCAAGTATATCTTGCCGAAAACTAGGAACGACTTTATTTATTGTATTTTTGCTTTCCTTGATTTTATATGCTTAGAATTTTATGGTACTTGTTTTGTTAATAATGTTTCTCTCGTGATTTCCAAACTTGTGCATCTTTTAGAAATTATTTTGAGCTTAGTTTTGACTTTTCCTATGAAACCCCGATATTTACTAGTTAGGGAACTCAATGTCGAAAACGATTACCGAAGTGATTGCCATGAGACATAGTATATATTGTATGTGAGACTTACCCTTAGTCTTGACCTCTTGTCGAACCAATTTCTGTTAAGTTTCGGAATGTGATTTTGGTACCGAAATACCCGTCTTGATTGGACTTTTCCTAGAATTGCATATGGGAACCGGAATACTGATGCTATACTGGAGTATATCGACGATATACCGATTTGTTGGAATCGATTAGCTGCTGTCTTTTTCCTATCTCTATACCGACATACGGATGGTATACTAGTATGTACCAGCGGTATACTGGTCATGTACCCTTTTTCATATATATTTTTTCTTGTGCTCTTTGTTGCTTGTACCTAGCTTCTTTGTGATTACTATCTTGCATGTCTACTTATGCATTATTGTCCAGATACGACATTTTGGTATAGTTAGGGGCTTCCCACCCTTTATACATCTGCCCAATATATGTTACCTATTGTTTCTCTTGGCCATGACCTTATTTTTCTGTATTGTCACTCACTGTCACTCACAGACTATCACCTACTGCGTATTGTCACTCTGGATATTGAATGTCACCCCAGATACAGATTGTCACTGTATGTATTTATTGTTACTCTAGATATTGAGATTGCCCCCCATGGTCTCTATTGTCTTTGATTGTCACTATAGTAACTGTTGTGGCTTATCTTGTGCCAGTGATTATAACTGTCAATTTATTGTCTTGTCTTGCATACATATGTAGGATAGATTCTGCGGAATACCACACCCAAAATCTTGAACTGAAACTGTTAAGGATTAATGACTAGATTATTGACATAAATCATTAGGATGGGAGGTTACCTGATTGCAGGCAGTCCCGGTATTCCAACGCCATAATTTAGGTATGGATTTAGATTATACCGTCGAGTAGGGCCCATTTCCAGCTCACCGTCGAGTAGGGCCCATTTCCAGCTCACCGTCGAGTGTAGCATATTGTCACTATTGTTTCAATTGTTATTATTATTAGTTATTGTTACCTTTGCATGCGGAATATAACCCAGACAAACTGCAGTACATGTGACCAATAGGAGAATCGTAAAGTGCATTTGTTAGTGTCATGCCCCAGAACCAGAATACTAAAAAGCGGGACCGACAAGGCCAACTACGTATACTTAGAGCACTCCGGTACTCCGCATATACGGTGAAGTTGTAAGACTAGATAGGTCACTACTACAATCCAACTGTCAAGCCTAGGTCCAACAATCCTAGTGTCTCAATCACATGAACAACATGAATAATAACAAGATGTAAGATCAGCTAAAATATAATAGTAAAGTATTCGAAACTATAATATACAAATGATCATGATGCTAGTAAACACAAAATGAGTAAACTAGCCAGAGTATATGTCATACAAGATCAACCCTAGGATATGCAAATCATGCAAATACCCGTAGGCTAATAGATCAATCCAAGACACGAGCTAAACACGTACCCAGTGGCTAAACGCCATCGAAAATAGAACGTACAACAGAGCGAGGATGTAAGAAAACTCACTCAAGCGGTCTGGTGCTCCAGGTGGTCACCATCCTCTGGAAGATACGAAAGATCCTCTGGTGCTGCTACTGGATCTGGCCAAACAAAACCAGTAGGGTCATACCCCAAAATAGCAAGTACTACAAAGGAAGCCAATCTAGGAACTTAAACCAATAACACATGCAATACATATACAGAAAGTAAAGACTGAAAGTAAATGATCTCAGGATAAAATAAATATTATGAACCTGCAATGAGACATATCCTGAACTGATAAGCAATAAGGAATAACACGTACAGAAAGTAAAAGTATGATCCGGTGAAGCATAGACTAACCATCATCCATCAATCACGGCAAATTATGTAAGTACATCTTGATACTTTAACTAACTAGGGTTATCTCAATCCTTAATTACTAACTTTATAATGCAATTTGATGCTAAAGTTCCTTCTGATTGCATGCCCTTGCAATCCGTCCAGGATATCCATACACACAACCAACTGGATACTCCTCGAGATACCCACAATATAAATCACCAGATATGCCTCAATATAACAGTATAAATAACCGGGACTGCATACAATCTAAGAAAATCCTTAGCCATGTACTAAGTAAAATCTCTAGTTATTTAACCCCTAGAAGTTTCTTATATGAATTCGGGTGTGGCATTTCGCAGAATCCATCATAGACATGATGCAGAAAAATCAAGTTCTAATAGTAATATAATCCAGTTTTAATATACAGGAACAGACAGACTCATGTAAACCACGACAACAACCAAGCCTCGTGAAACCAAGTAAAGCCAATTGAAGCCATGTCAATCCAAGTGAAGCCAAGTGAAACCATGTACAACCATATGAAGCCATGTCAATCCAGATAAAACTAAGAAAAACTAAGTCAAGCCATGTCCGATAAAGCCATGTAAAGTCATGCCAAGTCAAGTCCAGTCAATCACGTCACGTGTAGCCGGGCAAAGCCGGGTGAAACCATATGAAGTCAAGTTAAGTACAGTAATCTAAAGATATGTAAATTCATGTCTTGATAGGTCAAGTCAATCACGTATCCAAACAAAAGCCAGAAGAAACAAACAAAAACTCAAAAAACTAAGAATTCATAAAGAAAGAAAAGGATCGGTATGTCGTCGGTACAGTCCAGTACACCGACTATATACCGGTTAAGAGATAGCAAAATTACCGCAAGTTTTGAATCCAATAAATTGGTATACCATCGGTATACCATTCCAAGTAGGCAAGAAAGCTGTTAGAAAATAAAGTTCTACAAATCGGTATACCGTCGGTACAATCCAGGGTACCATCGGTATGCCGGCCAAGACAAATATCCCAAAGTGTTGGCAGGATCGGTATACCATTGGTACACTGTAGTGCACCGTCGGTATGCCGATAATGCGCATTAAAATATTTGGAAGTCAAAATCGGTATACCGTCGGTATATTGTAGTATACCGTCGGTATGCCGGTTTCTGACAAAAATAGGCCAAAGACAGATCTAATTTTCGGTACCCAAATCAAACCCAAAAAATCACCAAAACCAAGTCTAGAAAAAGTCAAGTCAAGGAGTAAGTCTCATATCACAATATGGACTAAAACTCATGGTCACAACTCCGGTAGCGTCATTGTTACCGAGTTACCAAAAAGGGACGAAATATGATTCTATTAAAATTTAAAATCGAGACGGTCAAAAGACTAAAAATTACGAGAAAAACATATATAGAAAAGCAAGTCTAAGCTAAAAAGCAACAGCCAAAGTTCTAGGAAAGAAAATAACATAAAGCAAAAGAAGTTCACGAAATCGACAATGTGTACTTGCTTAAAGCGAGCCTCCTAGTCTAAGTCTTCTAGTCCACCACCTCAAAGGGGTTCATAAACCACACTCTAGGTCTCAAGACCAAGCTCTAAGCTCAATAGATAAATAAGAAGAGAAGAGAAGAGAAGAGAAGAGAAGAGAAGAGAGAGAGAGAAAGAGAGAGAGAGAGAGAGAGAAGAGAAAGAAAGAAAGAAAAAAAGTACTATATATATATCTTAAAAGTGAAACAAATATCTCCAGGATCGGTATACCTTCAGTATACTGTAGTATGCCGTCGGTATACCATTCAGGTGGTAAAGTTTCAATTTTTGAGATTTTTGAGCTGCTCCAAGAACCAAATAAAATGCAACAATAGCACAAAAATATGTATCCATATAAAATATGAATACTGTGAGACGAGTCTCACAACCCTCCCCTCCTTAGAAAATTTTTTTCCTCAAAATTTCTATAAGGATCCAAAACCAACAAGCAAGAAAATCCAGAAAGCAAGCATGAAACTAAAACAAGCAAAAAAATTCATGTGAGCATGAAATCCCCTGGACAACAACAAAAAATCAGAAAGAACAATAACAGGCATAACAGATAAGCTAATAATCAATCACATGCACAAGCTAGGATAGGACATGGGTATACAAACAAGTATACCCCCCGAGTCAAAGAGAAATGGATAACGAGTACACATATCATGCTCGCGCTCCCACGTCGACTCGCTCAGTGAGTAATGCCCCCAAGCAACACGAACCAATCGAATAGTCTGGTTCTTGAGAACATTCTTCCTCTGGTCCAAAATAGACACATGCCTCTCCTCATATGATAGGTCGTACCAATGGACAACTCAGAATGATCCAGGATGTGGCTCGGGTTTGGAATATACCGGCGCAACTGAGATACGTGAAAAATGTCATGTACCTCATGAAGCGATGGTGGAAGAGCTAGACGATAATATACTTATCTAACTCGATCGAGAATATCGAACGGGCCTATATATCTGGGACTAAGCTTTCCCCACACTCAAAATCTGATAACTCCACGGGTTGGCAAAATCCTCAGAAATACATGGTCGTCGACAGAGAACTCAAGATGACGACGGTGCTGATCTGCCTAATGATGCTACGGTCCTGTCACCCCCACTTTTCTAAATGAGGGTATTTAGTCATTTGGCATAGTTATTTTTTTTAGTGATTAATAATATTGGTGTGCTATTTATTTAATTTGTGCCTTGAACTAATTATTTATAGTTAGTGGATTAGCCTATTAAATAGACTAGACACTAGTGAATCCAATTAGACTTGTCATGAAAATAATTGAGCCCAACATAGATTAGGCCCAATAGACCCATTTTCTTTAGTTAATAAGAAGGATTAAGACTAATTTGTATTAGTTTAGAGACTACCCATTATAGCCCTCCTTAATTGTTCTTCATAATTAACCATTAGGGGCAAACTAAATATTGGCAATTGCTTGGAGAGGGGGAAGCAAGGGCCGGCCATATAGAGCCTCTCTTCTCTCTCTTCACTTCATTCACTCCTTCATTTTGAGATCCCCAATTCTCTTGATCCCCTATTGACTCATCCCTCCATCAATTTCCCTCAATTTACTTTTATGTTCCCTCTCAATTTAATTAGCAAGGCGCATCGGAGCTTGGATTGGCAAGGAGCACTAGGAAGAGGAGCTTGTGGCAAGGAGATCGTGTCTGGATCGTGTCCATTGTGTATTTCATTAGGAATTTATCTCCCAATAAGTAAATTCTGAATCTACTCCTTAATTTAGACTCTAATTCATGCATATAACCATTAGAAATTATCCTTTGGCTTAGGGCTACCTATAGGATCAAGAATTGAGTTTATACGACTTGTATGGTGAAAGTTACATGATAATTTGTGTCCAATTAAAGAGAATTACGAGATTGATACATCAATTGTGTGTCATGAGACCAATTAGATCTCATTAGACTTAGATCGAGGTTGTAGGACTAGGTAAGTGTCCACAAATGGATACGAGTAGGTCGTATCATTATATTTTGTGATACGGTGTGATACGGGGCTCATTTTGGGTGATTTATGCTATTTCTTTTTAATTTCTATAGTAACAAGTTGTATTAGTTATATTATTGTATATTTGATATGTCTATATGATTAATATGGAGATTTGATCGTTTTGATATTTCTATTGGGTGCGTATCATAGAGTATCATATTTTTAGCATATCAAATGTTTGATTTAATGCTAGTGTGTGAGTGTGTTTGAGAGAGGTGTTGAGAGTATAGTGACCGTGGGTGAGTGTATAGAAGAGGGAGCAGTGTCAACTACTTCCTATGTAGGGTTTGCCAAGCTCGGATTTGGGGTGCTTTATGGATATTCTACACTCAAGCAATAGTAGGTTAGAATATTGGACTGTCTGTGCATATCATGGTTGATGCTCGGGTGTAGGCTTGAGGAGGGACAACTGTTCCATAACAGCAGATATTGTGGAGTGAGCACATCAGCAACACTTGTTGTGCAGTGAGTGTTCATGGTTTGGGGTATGTAATGACTGTTGTGTAGTAGAAATTAAGAAGCAGTAGCAGCAGGTATGATAGAGGGTCGGGCATGCTGCCTATTGTAACACAATAATATGGGTTTTAGGCAGTGTATCAGTTGGTATTAGGATACCAGGTATGTGCATATGAGTGTTATGTGCCTGTGTCAAGCTAGGTGTAGGTGCATGTGTGCATGTATAAGTCTGTGAACATGTGTGGCTCGAGCAAGATCCCGAGATGTAAGTACACTACAGGTGCTTACTAGATCATCAGTGTTGAGGTTAATCTTGAGTTCAGTTCAATGGGGATTTGGTTGTTGATGAGTGTACCTAATTTAAGTATCAGTTCCTGGTGATGCCTTTTGGACTGACTAATGCACTAGCCGTATTCATGAACCTGATGAACAGAGTCTTCCACCAATATCTGGACCAGTTCATGGTAGTCTTTATCGACGACATCTTGGTGTATTCAAGGAGCCACGAGGAGCACGAAGAGCACTTGAGGCTAGTACTAGAGACGCTGAGACGTGAGAGCCTTTATGCTAAACTAAGTAAGTGCGAGTTCTTCCTTGATCGTGTCGCTTTCCTTGGGCACGTTATCACGGGAGAAGGCATCTCGGTGGACCCAGCAAAGATCTCATCTGTGGAGACATGGCCAACCCCGACCAATGTCTCAGAGGTAAAAAGCTTTCTAGGACTTGCCGGATATTACCGGAGCTTCGTAGAAAACTTTACAAGAATCGCGGAGCCAATTACCCGTCTTACCCGCAAGGAGCAGGAGTTCATATGGTCTGAGGAATGCCAGACAGCTTTCGATGAGTTGAAAAAGCGTCTGACTACTGCCCCCATCTTGACCATACCATCTGGATCTGGAGGTTTCGTAATCTATAGCGATGCATCCGAAAAAGGATTGGGTTGTGTCTTAATACAACATGGGAAGGTTGTAGCTTATGCCTCAAGACAACTGAGGACTCATGAGAAGAATTACCCCACTCACGACCTGGAGCTTGCCGCAGTCATCTTCGCCCTGAAGCTATGGAGACATTATCTATATGACGAACGAGTGGAGGTTTTCACCGATCACAAGAGCCTGAAATACGTCTACACTCAGAAGGACTTAAATCTGAGACAAAGACGATGGCTCGAAGTGATGACGGATTTCGAGATCGATCTGCAGTACCATCCAGGGAAGGCTAATGTAGTAGCTGATACACTAAGCAGAAGACCCTCGGCATTCTTTATGATCACCCAACCAGGTCTACTGAGAGATCTAGAAAAGTTGGGAATAAAAATCATTATGCCAGGAATTGACGGCCAATTATCAAACTACCAGCTACAATCAATATTGGTCGAAAGAATCAAAGCTGCTCTACCAGCAGATACAAGATTTTAGAGGCTTCGCCAAAGAACAGAGGCTGGAATCCAAACCGGATATCGCATACACGAAGATGGGACTCTAAGATATGGAGAACGTCTTTATGTTCCAAATGGAGAACTTCGTGAAGAGCTGATGTCAGAAGCTCACAGCTCAACATACTCTATACATCCAGGTGTCACAAAGATGTACAGAGATCTACGACAATACTACTGGTGGCATGGAATGAAGCGAGAGATAGCACGCTTTGTGGCAAAGTGTCTGGTGTCAGCAAGTCAAGGCTGAGCATCAAAGATATGCATGTCTACTTTAACCCCTCCCAATACCCGAGTGGAAATGGGAACACATTACGATGGACTTTGTTACGGGCTTCCTAAGAAGTCCCACTGGTCGTAATGCTGTATGGGTAATCGTAGATAGACTCACAAAGGCTGCTCATTTCTTACCTTTCAGAGTCGGACAATCTACCGAAGTCTTGGCGGACATGTACATGAAGAAGATAGTGCGTCTGCATGGAGTACCAGTCAGCATAGTGTCTGACAGGGATACGAGGTTTACATCTTACTTCTGGCGAAGTATGCAAGAAAGTCTTGGTACCCGCCTCAAGTTCAGCACCTCGTATCATCCGCAGACAGATGGCCAATCAGAGCGCACCATCCAGACACTCGAAGATATGCTGAGAGCTTGCATGCTTGATTTCAGCGGATCATGGGAAGATCATTTACACCTGGTAGAATTTTTCTACAATAATAGCTATCAAGCGAGCATCCAAATGGCTCTCTTTGAAGCATTGTATGGCAGGAAATGTCGTTCCCCAGTATACTAGAGCGATGTTGGCAAAAGACAGATCTTGGGACCAGAATTGGTTGTTCGTACGGTGGAGAAGGTAAAGAAGATACAAGGATACCTACGAGCTGCACAGGACAGACAGAAGCACTGGGCTAACGTACACCGACGACCTCTAGAGTTCCAAGTGGGAGAGCATGTGTTCTTGAAGATCTCACCCACCAGAGGTACTATCAGATTTGGAGGAAGAGGAAAACTGAGTCCAAGGTACATTGGACCCTTCGATGTATTAGAACGCATCAAAGAAGTTGCCTACAAGCTAGCTCTACCTCAGACCTTAGAAGGAGTACATGACGTCTTCCACGTATCTCAGCTGAGGAGGTACATTCCAGACCCGAGTCATGTACTGGACCATTCAGAGATTATCGTCGGCCCGAGCCTATCATACCAGGAGGAGCCCGTAGAGATCATAGATCGTAGCGAGAAGGTGTTGCGAGGCCAGACTATCCCTCTAGTTCGTGTTGCATGGAGACATCATGCACCAGGTGAATCAACCTGGGAACGAGAGGAGGATATTCGACAGCGTTTCTCCCATCTATTTCCAAACCAGGGTATGTCCTAATATTTCAAATCAATCTTTCATTTTCATCATATGTCTATTTTTATTTCGAGGACGAAATATTCTAATGAGGGTAGATTGTAAACTCCCTCGACCAGATTTCAGTAATTTAGGATTATTTTTAACTAATTAGAATTATTACAACTTTTTAAAATTTATTTTGTTTACATATCATATTGATTGTGCACCTGTACCTCACACAATTAATTAGAGCATTACACTAGCTGTATTTCCCAAACAAAATTCATATACCTGCCCTAGACATGTTAGACTATTTTCCTAAATTTGTGCAACTTTCAGATGCTTTATTTTGAGTCTCGTTTGAGACGCACAAATATCGTTACAAAAGTCCGTATTTATTTCCTATTTTATTTCTTGCTCTTTACCCATCTCTGTACCCCTTGGGATTTGAGGCCCAACAGGCACCTGTTTTACCCAAACAAAAATACGATAATATTTGTCACGACCCGCACCCGGTTTAGGGGCACGAGTGCCTGGGTACGTTCAGCCTACGCTGCGGCATCGGCGGTAGAACGCTGTCTAGGTCATGTAACTATCTAATCAAACTCACGTGAATACCCAACTCCATAAGGAGACGTGGATATCATAAAATGAGGCTAGAAATACTCAATCACATAAACAAAAGCACGATGAGATATCAAGGCAAGCAAGACATACAAGACAAATCTAATGACAAAATAATCATACCTGCAATCATTAACTTCCAATCCTCAAGTGTGTCAGAAACCAGTCTACTAAGGTCACAGTCTGGAAAAATATTTTTCAGTCAGGAAGAAGCAAAGTACAACTCTAAATAGCAGTTCTATATTAATGATATAAACTATGTAGCAGTTCTAGATGGAAATATTCCAGAAATATGTATAGGTACGAAAAATAAAAGAAATACTGGAAATACTGTAAGTAAATGCAGGAGAAGAAACAATATGTCCATGAGCAAGAACCTATGACTAAGTGTATGAGTACTAGCTTTAACATGTGATCGGCTTGGGAACTTGATCAGGCTGGTTACATGTGATTAGCTATGATTCATGAAGGTCAGGCTAACCGTTGGTTAGCTATGATGCATGTATAGGTCAGGCTAATCACACGTAACAGCTATGAAGCATGGAGATGGTCAGGTCGCACCCGACGTGAGATGTGGGGTAAGCTATGATGCATGAAAAGTGGGGTATGATCACATATCTACACTAAAATACTCCCCAAACCCCGACTGGTATAGTAGATCTAATCATGGTACGCTTTGGCACGGGATTCCCTAGGAAGGTAGCAAATCTCCCCGGGAATCAGTGTCTGTACATGCACAAGATAACAAGGAAAACAAGTCTTGTACAAGCTACACCATGAATAAGGAATAACATCTCATGACGAGATCCGTGTATACCAATCCGTGTAACCAGCGTGTCAAGAGCATGGATATTTACACTAGATACAGTGAACATAGAAGATATCATAAATTAAAAACTAATCAGAGAATGTACTCGCCTTGGGTCCTTAGCTGGTAATTATTGATGTCCTGTTCCAGAGTATCCCCTGGGTAAACCAACAGTCCTATAACATATCACAAGCAAAACCACATTTGCATCAGATGCTACACTAACACAGTCTAAAAATACTGAGTTCGGGACTCCTCTAGGTATGATACTGGTCACCTAGGATCACCTAGTAGGGATACGTAAAACACATTACACTTATTAAGACTTACAATAATTATACATGCACCAATTTAAATGTATTTACAATATATATATATATATATATATATATATATATATATATATATATATATATATATATATATATATATATATATATATGCCTTTTAAATACATATCTGATTTATGCTAGTTGAACATTATATATATATACTCATACATATGCTGTCACGACCCGCACTCGGTTTAGGGCACGAGTGCGTGGGTACGTCCAGCCTACGCCGCAGCATCGGCGGTAGAACGCTGTCTAGGTCATGTAACTATCTAATCAAACTCACGTGAATACCCAACTCCATAAGGAGACGTGGATATCATAAAATAATGCTAGAAATACTCAATCACATAAACTAAAACACGATGAGATATCAAGGCAAGCAAGAAATACAAGACAAGTCTAACGACAAAATAACCATACCTGCAATCATTAGCTTCCAATCCCCAAGTGTGTCGGAAACCAGTCTACTAAGGTCACAGTCTGGAAAAATATTTTCCAGTCAGGAAGGAGCAAAGTACATCTCTAAATAGCAGTTCTATATTAATGACATAAGCTATGTAGCAGTTCTAGATGGAAATATACCAGATGCATGTATAGGTACGAGAAATGTACAATAAAGAAATACTGGAAATACTGTAAGTAAATGCAGGGAAAGAAACAATATGTCAACGAGCAAGAATCCTATGACTAAGTGTGTGAGTACTAGCTTTAACATGTGATCGGCTTGGGAACTTGATCAGGCTGGTTACATGTGATTAGCTATGATTCATGGAAGGTCAGGCTAACCGTTGGTTAGCTATGATGCATGGAGATGGTCAGGCTAATCACACGTAACAGCTATGAAGCATGGAGATGGTCAGGCCGCACCCGACGTGATATGTGGGGTAAGCTATGATGCATGGAAAGTTGGGTATGATCACATATCTACACTAAAATACTCCCCAAACCCCCGACTGGTATAGTAGATCAAATCATGGTACGCTATGGCACGAGATTCCCTAGGGAGGTAGCAAATCTCCTCGGAAATCAGTGTCTGTACATGCACAAGATATCAAGGAAACAAGTCTTGTACAAGCTACACCATGAATAAGGAATAACATCTCATGACGAGACCCGTCTACACCAATCCGTGTAACCAACGTGTCAAGAACATGGATATTTACACTAGATACAGGGAACATAGAAGATATCATAAATTAGAAACTAATCAGAGAATGTACTCGCCTTGGGTCCTTAGCTGGTAAAACCAATGTCCTGTCCCAGAGTATCGTCTGGAGGAACCAACAGTCCTAAAATATATCAAATACAACATTTACATCAGGTGCTACACTAACACATCACAAACAAATACTAACTCAGGGGCTATGTCAGGCATGGGACTCAGTCAACTAGGGTCATCTAGTTAGACAGACATCTATAACACATTATATCTATTTAACTAACATTAACACCTACAATATTACTTGCACCAAAATAATTACATATACAATATATATATATATATATATATCATTTAATTCCTGCATAATATATATATATATATAGGTTGAACAATATATTTACCATATATATTAATTTTATATATTAGAATATGCTAAGTAGGTATACAAAATACATGTATATACATTTACAAGTTATATTAAAATATACTAAGTATGTATACAAAAGCATAATATACATATACCAATTTACATATACTAGAATACGTAGTTATATATATACCAATTTAAATACATATTTGAAAATATATTAAGTACATATATATATACAATATATATATATACTAAACATTTTATTTTTCTTTTACCAAATTACCTACATATATATATAAATCATATTAAATGTATATATATACATATACATATACACCAAAATATGTTTTTATTACATACCAAAATAAATATGTATATACATATTTATATATATATATATATATATATATATATATATATATATATATCAATTAATACATATATTATACACAGGTATATTTACATCAAAATATACGTATTTTCTCTACACCAAAACATACATTAATATCTACATACCTACTTACATACATGTATATGTACATTCACAGGAAGAAAGAAGAAGGAAGAGGGAGAGATGGAGGAGACTCACAGCGGGGTCGGCCGGAGAGATGGCCGGACGTCAGGTGCTCGCCGTGAGGAGGAGCTCGTGAAGGAGTGGAAGAGGTGGTGGAGCGGGATGTAGAGTGGAGTGCGCTGCCGGATTAGTTGCAGAGGGATGCGGCTCGCCGTTCTCGTCCGGGCAGCAGCTCGATCGGCTGCTCGTCTCGACTGAGGGTGAGAGGCTCGGCGTGGAGGGGGAGTGCCGGAGTCGCCGGAGCGAGGGAGGTCGTCCAGTCATCGCCGGAGGGAGGTTCAGGCAGCGGGATGAGTTGAGGAGGAGATGGGGGTGGTTCTCGTGGTGGTCGTGGAGCTCGGCTTGGAGCAGTGCGTCGGAGTCGATGGTGGTGGCTTTGAGTAGATGGTGGTGGAGAAACGGGAGAGAGGAGGAGCAGCAAGGCGGAGGACCGCTGGAGACGATGGCCGGGTCGGGGTTAGTCGGCCGGCCAGGTGGTGCAGGGAGGACCGGAGCAAAGGAGGAGGAGCTCGGGCTTGTGATGGTGGCGGCGGTTCTAATGGTGATGGTGGTTGCAACCGGCCGGCGCAGCAGCAGGCAGCGGCCCGAGCAGCAGCAGTACGTCGGCGGTAGCCGCAGCAGCAGGTCGGCGGCAGCCGCAGTAGGCCGGCGGGAGCGGGGCTTGGCCGGGAAGTAAACTGTAGGGTGGTGGTGTTTCCCCCCCCCCCCCCCCTCTCATTTATTCAAAAATCAAAAAATAAAAGAGAAGAGGAAGAAGAAGGAAGAAGAAGAAGAATGAATGAAAATGTAGAGAAAAGGAGGGGGCTACGGTTGAGGCTTGGGGGGATTCCTAGGTTGAAATTTTTGGGGATTAGGGCTTGACAGGACATTAAATAGGGAGGGGTGAGATGTGGATGTAGGGTGGTGATGTACCCACTTTAATTGAGTGGCCAGGATTGTTCATGAAGAAAATTGTTTTCATATAAAGTAGAGTGGGGAAAATGCAATTTGGTCCACAAATAAATAATCTTTCCATTTGGTCTTGGCCAATGGGGTGAACACCTACAATTGAATAATTGCAACTTAGCCCCCCTTAAATTCGAGAAATTGCACAACCACATAAAATGACACAAAATTTGTGGAGAAAAATGTGTTTAGAAATTTTCATGGTGAGAGGGTGTTGTGCGTTAGGCACGGGTTTAATTAATCGGGTACTAGAATTAAATTAGGATTTATGAAATCAGTCAAAATGTTATCCTCAATTTAAATAGAATTAAAATGCAAGTTGTGTTCAACAATTAATTAGGAGTACATGGAGCCAAAATCAGGTCAGGTCATCAACACCAATAATGAAGAAGACTCAGAACAGAATATTACCCTAATTTGGGTCGCACGAAAAATAGGTCAAGATTGCCTCCAATTTTCGATTGGAACGCACAACGATGCAAAATAGGGATTTATTAAATAACGTCCGCGATAATTTTTGTGCGGCTAGAAATAATGTACAAAGAGCATAGTTATGAGTTGCAAAAATAGCAGAATGGAAGACGGGTATGTCTAGGGCAAGATTGTAAAATTTGTTGGAAGACAAAAGTCAGGGTACTGCTCCAAATATCGAAGCAACGGCAGCGCACAATAATCAAATAAATTATGGTAATTAAATACAACCTCCAATAAATAAATCTTAGATAAAATAATTAAATACAGAATTCCACAACTCGGACAGGTGTTCATCTACTGGGCTTCTAGGTCAATCCTGCTAGCAAAAAATAAATGAACACTGCATCTAATACTATATTTAATTACACATCACACATAATTATTTAAATTAAATATACTATCATGCAATTACTAAATTGTAAATACCATAATATTAAATATTGTAAAAAGTCAAAAATACCCCTGTTTTCGGAATGTGGTAGTGACAAGTCTACCCACCTTAAAAGAATTTCGTCCTCGAAATTTAAAATCCTCATAGTAGTGTTTATTCATACACATTATTATTTCCCTCAATTTAAATTCATCAACCACGAATCAATTAATAATCCACAAGGTCTTTTCACAATTTGTCAAAAATTCTGATATTATTTCATTCCTGAAAAATCCTCGAAATGAAATCAAAGTCCATTTTTATCAAAATTTCCTTGAAAGTTTTAGTTAATAACTCATTACCTCAGAATTTAATATCCACTCCTCAAATTTTGATTTTTAATCAATGCACATATATATAACGTAATCTCGTCCAAAAAGTTTGAATTCAAACATTAGTCTATCAATAATTTTATTTCTCGATTTTCTCTTCCTCAAAATACTTAACAATGCGACACCTATGGATCCTTCAAATGCAACGTCCGCAATAAAAATTTAAATTACTATATTGCAATCAAATATATATACTGATAATTTTCCAAATTTTCCTCAATTTTGTAATGATAAATTATATCACAATCAACCTTCCTAAAATTAACAATTATCAATTCTGCCATGTTAAATTTTTAATCCTTTATTTAAATAAGCGTTTATCCTCAAATTTCAATCATCTCTCGATCCTTGTAAAACCAATGATCCAGCAATTCTGTTATATCAACTCATGAATGCTTATCCTTGAATTTCTAATCATCTTGTCCCATTTGTCGGTCATAACCTTGTCATAGATCTTTGCTATGGTCAAAATCCTAATGATCATGGTTTAAGAAAACTCTACCTACGGCCATGCAATTTAAGAAAATATAGGTCATGTATCTTTGGTCATGGTATTTCAGTCTCTGTTAAGGTGTACTACTAGTTATATCCTAACAAGAAATCATGAATACTAACTACAGTATTAGGAAAATCAATCAATCGAAAGATGGAAGAAGGAATCATTAGGAGAGAAAGAAAGAACCTGCTAACATATTACTTGCGGTATTTCCTATCTCTAACATACACTTAGCTCTAGCAAATTCACTAACTAATTCATATTCCTGTACACCGGTACTCATATCAATTAATCATTAGTCCACAACATCCATGATTACATCCTCATTGTATACATCTGTTTATTAATACCAAAATCTGATGCCAAGAATCTCTAATATAACCATGATTCAATAATGCATCCAAGTTGATACCTCTATCTCTTTTAGTACCATACCCTCTGTCAGTTCCCGTTCCTAGTACAATTGTTCATACTAGTCGTCTTATCACTTAAATATACGTCAAGTGCAACACCATACTAAATACTGCTCTTTCCAATACAACTTTAGATGGACACCCAAGTCAGTCTGCGGTGCCATCTCAATCATGCTCAATCACCAGATCCTTACACATGTATTTTATCTACTCATATATTAATATTCATATCTCTCATCTACCATAAAATTAATCCTCAAATAATCGTCAAGGTTTAACTTCTCGAACAACTTTAAAATTAAAATACATATACCTCCTCAAAGTCAGATACTCCACATCGAAATAAAATTTAATCACTTCTAAAATCTTTGTAGCCTTAACCATGTTTATTGAGTTCATATTTGAAATCCTCCAAAAATTTTAATGACATAATCTCAACTCCTCAATTATTCAAAAGTAAAATTTTTATTTCCACCTTTTAAATTTATAATTCCACAATTGTACATATCAGTGCTCACGGTCTCTGATACTCAAGGTGTACTCAATGCATCTAGTGTCTATAACTGTGTAATAAAATTGTACTGCCTGAATCACTTGTGCAATTACCTCTAATGATCAAAGTTATCATCCCTGTATTTTCTTTCATGATTTCAATTTATGTCAACTGCTATATTATCTAATTATCATCACACAGAGTGCTTACTATTATTAATGTCATCCTCGACTAATCCTTGATATAGAATCATTAGCACTCTTGGTATTATATCACTAGCTTCATTAATGGATCATTCATCAAGCTCATTATAACTCATGATTACATGTATCTACTATAACACTCATGTTTCTTTACTCTCATGGGCATGTATATGGTTCCTCATCTCGATGGTTGTATAGGTATTTCCTTTTAACCTTTTTCAGCCTGTTAAACGGATCTGTGATACGCTTCACCATCTTTATTACCCATTCTGATATTTCTCTACTCATGACACCTCATTATAACTCCTCATGCATATAAATTTCTTTACCTTTAACACGCCCGATAACAATCATCAGATTGAACGTTATGCTCCATTAATCCTTAACATAATTCCTGGATACTTAATTGTTCACGTAGATCATCCAATTGCAAAATCATGATTTTCCAGGACGGGTATTTTGGCTCTGATACTAACTCTTGAACTATCACTGATACTCTATACTCTCCTTCTACTCACAGTCTCTAATGACCTTATCCTAGAACCATTGTTACAAGGTATTATGCTATGGTTAACTCTAGATTAAAACCTACTGCTCACATGTCCAACTAGGAAATACTTACAACTCACTAGCAACACAGTCAATACTAATACAAGACACAAATAAAATTATAAGTCACTAATTACCATACTAACAAGGAATCCTCAAAACTCAAAAGGAAACTGGATAAGGACTGAAGGTATCTCTACTGCTAGTAAAGAAAAGAATCGATGGAACAAAGTCCTGAATAACAGAAATAGATAAGTCTTGAGATGATACTTTAAGAACCAATTTAAGATACAACCTGATAATCATACACGTCTGTCAAAAATCATGACACACAGAATCCTCGCCACGCCAGTAAGCATAGATGCGATAAACGACAGGTTCCGTAACTAAGGTATGCAACCCTATAATCATGTCATCTAGAATACTCGCCACGCCAACCGGTATGGCTGCGAGAAACTCTAAATCTCATAACTAAAGTATGTGCATCCAAGTTAGGTTCCTACGTTCTCGTCACGACAGCTAATATGGCTGCGATAACTCTAGGTTCCATAACCAAAGTAGACGTTTTACCTTTCTCACTGTCCTCATCAATATATGTCATCAGATGATACCATAAATTCTAGTCCGTAAAATTCATCTCAATTTGAAATCAACTCAACAACGATACCAAGAATTAAAGTTAACAACTGGTCAACAAGAATCAAACTCAAATATCAACAAGTGAGGACAGACGAAAACAAGGGGAAGGAATTAAAATTAGAAATTGTAATAAGATTCTCAAGGGGTCATCCCAGGAATCTCTCAAAATTTTGTGATTGAGTATCCTCTCTCATCCTAGTATCCTATGTCCTATATTCTATAGCAGGCACGCAGTAGTACAACGAAGACGTCACACTACCACGATATCGCACAACTTGCGAAGTCTGACCTGCGTGGGCTACCACTAAAAATGCGTCACGACCCGCACCCGGTTTAGGGCACGAGTGCGTGGGTACGTCCAGCCTACGCCGCAGCATCGGCGGTAGAACGCTGTCTAGGTCATGTAACTATCTAATCAAACTCACGTGAATACCCAACTCCATAAGGAGACATGGATATCATAAAATAATGCTAGAAATACTCAATCACATAAACTAAAGCACGATAAGATATCAAGGCAAGCAAGAAATACAAGACAAGTCTAACGACAAAATAACCATACCTGCAATCATTAGCTTCCAATCCCCAAGTGTGTCAGAAACCAGTCTACTAAGGTCACAGTCTGGAAAAATATTTTCCAGTCAGGAAGGAGCAAAGTACATCTCTAAATAGCAGTTCTATATTAATGACATAAGCTATGTAGCAGTTCTAGATGGAAATATACCAGATGCATGTATAGGTACGAGAAATGTACAATAAAAGAAATACTGGAAATACTGTAAGTAAATGCAGGGAAAGAAACAATATGTCAATGAGCAAGAATCCTATGACTAAGTGTGTGAGTACTAGCTTTAACATGTGATCGGCTTGGGAACTTGATCAGGCTGGTTACATGTGATTAGCTATGATTCATGGAAGGTCAGGCTAACCGTTGGTTAGCTATGATGCATGGAGATGGTCAGGCTAATCACACGTAACAGCTATGAAGCATGGAGATGGTCAGGCCGCACCCGACGTGATATGTGGGGTGAGCTATGATGTATGGAAAGTTGGGTATGATCACATATCTACACTAAAATACTCCCCAAACCCCCGACTGGTATAGTAGATCAAATCATGGTACGCTATGGCACGAGATTCCCTAGGGAGGTAGCAAATCTCCTCGGAAATCAGTGTCTGTACATGCACAAGATATCAAGGAAACAAGTCTTGTACAAGCTACACCATGAATAAGGAATAACATCTCATGACGAGACCCGTCTACACCAATCCGTATAACCAACGTGTCAAGAACATGGATATTTACACTAGATACAGGGAACATAGGAGATATCATAAATTAGAAACTAATCAGAGAATGTACTCGCCTTGGGTCCTTAGCTGGTAAAACCAATGTCCTGTCCCAGAGTATCGTCTGGAGGAACCAACAGTCCTAAAATATATCAAATACAACATTTGCATCAGGTGCTACACTAACACATCACAAACAAATACTAACTCAGGGGCTATGTCAGGCATGGGACTCAGTCAACTAGGGTCATCTAGTTAGACAGACATCTATAACACATTATACCTATTTAACTAACATTAACACCTACAATATTATTTGCACCAAAATAATTACATATATAATATATATATATATCATTTAATTCCTGCATAATATATATATATATATATATATAGGTTGAACAATATATTTACCATATATATTAATTTTATATATTAGAATATGCTAAGTAGGTATACAAAATACATGTATATACATTTACAAGTTATATTAAAATATACTAAGTATGTATACAAAAGCATAATATACATATACCAATTTACATATACTAGAATACGTAGTTATATATATACCAATTTAAATACATATTTGAAAATATATTAAGTACATATATATATACAATATATATATATATATACTAAACATTTTATTTTATTTTTACCAAATTACCTACATATATATATAAATCATATTAAATGTATATATATACATATACATATACACCAAAATATGTTTTTATTACATACCAAAATAAATATGTATATACATATTTATATATATATATCAATTAATACATATATTATACACAGGTATATTTACATCAAAATATACGTATTTTCTCTACACCAAAACATACATTAATATCTACATACCTACTTACATACATGTATATGTACATTCACAGGAAGAAAGAAGAAGGAAGAGGGAGAGATGGAGGAGACTCACAGCGGGGTCGGCCGGAGAGATGGCCGGACGTCAGGTGCTCGCCGTGAGGAGGAGCTCGTGAAGGAGTGGAAGAGGTGGTGGAGCGGGATGTAGAGTGGAGTGCGCTGCCGGAGTAGTTGCAGAGGGATGCGGCTCGCCGTTCTCGTCCGGGCAGCAGCTCGATCGGCTGCTCGTCTCGACTGAGGGTGAGAGGCTCGGCGTAGAGGGGGAGTGCCGGAGTCGCCGGAGCGAGGGAGGTCGTCCAGTCATCGCCGGAGGGAGGTTCAGGCAGCGGGATGAGTTGAGGAGGAGATGGGGGTGGTTCTCGTGGTGGTCGTGGAGCTCGGCTTGGAGCAGTGCGCCGGAGTCGATGGTGGTGGCTTTGAGTAGATGGTGGTGGAGAAACGGGAGAGAGGAGGAGCAGCAAGGCGGAGGACCGCTGGAGACGATGGCCGGGTCGGGGTTAGTCGGCCGGCCAGGTGGTGCAGGGAGGACCGGAGCAAAAGAGGAGGAGCTCGGGCTTGTGATGGTGGCGGCGGTTCTAATGGTGATGGTGGTTGCAACCGGCCGGCGCAGCAGCAGGCAGCAGCCCGAGCAGCAGCAGTACGTCGGCGGTAGCCGCAGCAGCAGGTCGGCGGCAGCCGCAGTAGGCCGGCGGGAGCGGGTCTTGGCCGGGAAGTAAACTGTAGGGTGGTGGTGTTTCCCCCCCTCTCATTTATTCAAAAATCAAAAAATAAAAGAGAAAAGGAAGAAGAAGGAAGAAGAAGGAAGAAGAAGAAGAATGAATGAAAATGTAGAGAAAAGGAGGGGGCTACGGTTGAGGCTTGGGGGGATTCCTAGGTTGAAATTTTTGGGGATTAGGGCTTGACAGGACATTAAATAGGGAGGGGTGAGATGTGGATGTAGGGTGGTGATGTACCCACTTTAATTGAGTGGCCAGGATTGTTCATGAAGGAAATTGTTTTCATATAAAGTAGAGTGGGGAAAATGCAATTTGGTCCACAAATAAATAATCTTTCCATTTGGTCTTGGCCAATGGGGTGAACACCTACAATTGAATAATTGCAACTTAGCCCCCCTTAAATTCGGGAAATTGCACAACCACATAAAATGACACAAAATTTGTGGAGAAAAATGTGTTTAAAAATTTTCATGGTGAGAGGGTGTTGTGCGTTAGGCACGAGTTTAATTAATCGGGTACTAGAATTAAATTAGGATTTATGAAATCAGTCAAAATGTTATCCTCAATTTAATTAGAATTAAAATGCAAGTTGTGTTCAACAATTAATTAGGAGTACATGGAGCCAAAATCAGGTCAGGTCATCAACACCAATAATGAAAAAGACTCAGAACAGAATATTACCCTAATTTGGGTCGCACGAAAAATAGGTCAAGATTGCCTCCAATTTTCGATTGGAACGCACAACGATGTAAAATAGGGATTTATTAAATAACGTCCGCGACAATTTTTGTGCGGCTAGAAATAATGTACAAAGAGCATAGTTATGAGTTGCAAAAATAGCAGAATGGAAGACGGGTATGTCTAGGGCAAGATTGTAAAATTTGTTGGAAGACAAAAGTCAGGGTACTGCTCCAAATATCGAAGCAACGGCAGCGCGCAATAATCAAATAAATTACGGTAATTAAATACAACCTCCAATAAATAAATCCTAGATAAAATAATTAAATACAGAATTCCACAACTCGGACAGGTGTTCATCTACTGGGCTTCTAGGTCAATCCTGCTAGCAAAAAATAAATGAACACTGCATCTAATACTATATTTAATTACACATCACACATAATTATTTAAATTAAATATACTATCATGCAATTACTAAATTGTAAATACCATAATATTAAATATTGTAAAAAGTCGAAAATACCCCTGTTTTCGGAATGTGGTAGTGACATATGCTAACAATACATTTTTAAAAATATATATATATATATTGTCAATGTTATTATTAAAATATATACTAATACTAGTACATCACATTAAATACAAATGCAATACATTAATTGTATGTACAAGATATATATATATACATTTATACTAATTATACATATTTGAAAATATATTAAGTACATATATATATACAAAATATATACATATACTAAACATTATATATTTTTATACCAAAATACCTACATATATATATTAAAGGAAATACATATATACATATTATACTATACCAATTGAACGATAAGGAGATATATATATATATCAAAATAGTACGTATACTATTACATTTTATATACCAAAATACGTATTTGCATATATATATATCAATCAACATTATATATATATATAACTAATCAAAGAATGTGTATAATGCCACCCTCCTCAAGGTGATCCCAAATGAAAAAGCAGTTAGCTCCAATGAGTCCGGAGCAGTCCAAATAGCTAGAAACTATATAAAGAAGTCCAAGATCGGAGTTCGCACGAAAATCGAGATAAGGATACCAGGCTAATAGGGGAAAGGGTCGTTTGTTGTGTAATTAGGGTAACACCTTAATTTAATGAAAATCATTTCAAAATTATTTTGAACAATAATTATAAATAAAAGTTTATTTATAAAATTTAGAATTTATGTAAAAACCATCATATATTTTCTATTATAGGTACATCCCAAAATAATGGATCTCTATTAATAAAATATCCCAATTTAACTAAGGTTCAACATTTACAAAAACTATTTATTAGTTATCTACAGTCGACTCAGTCCATTACTCGGAAGTTTGGAAGAACCAAGTCTAATTCCATTGAAAGTCAAAGAACCCAAAATTTTTTATAGTTTTTCACAAAATCAAAATTCTTATATTTATTACATAAAGATAAACTAATTACATAAAACTAGTTAATTACATATTAGTATAACCAAATTCTTATAATTTACATAACTAAACTAAATAAAAACTAAACTAAATAAATATTACTACTAATTGATTAATAATATAAATATTACTACTAATTGATTAATAATTATTAACGGATTAATAAATTAACTACTAAATATAATTTAATTAACTGATTAAGAATTTATTAACTGATTAATAATTAATTAACTAAACTAACTAATATAAATTAACTAATTGATAAATTAATAAAATAATTACCTAATCCCATATAACTTAACTCAAAATTTTTCAGAACTGCAGAAAGGAAATGAGGGAAGAAGGAAGAAGAGGGCTCACGAGGGTTTCGTCGTCGACGCGGTGGGGTCTCGCCAGGGTCGGCGGATCTGCTGGGGTCGGCGGTGCTCGGTTCGAGGAGGCGGCGGTCGACAGGTCTGAGGCGGCGGCAGCGGAGCTCGACTCGACAGAGGCGGCCACGGCTCGACGGATCTGAGGCGGCGGCGGCGGATCCGAGGCGCCAGCGGCAGTGGAAACTCGAGGGCGGCGGTCGGCGTTCGTCTCGGGCGGCGGCGGCGTTCCGGATTTGCTGTGGCGGTCAACGTCGGCGGATCTGTTCGTCTCGAGGAGGCCACAGGCGCTCGACGCCGAGGAGGAGAGCTGCGGCCACCGGAGCTCGACGACGTCAGATCTAGGTTAGGGTTTGGATTCTGTACAAGTCAGGTGGGTCATGTCCGAGGCTGGACACGGGGATTCGATGTCGTGTGGTGTGGGGGTGGACGTGTCCGGGACTGGACACGGGGATGGTGTACTGTGGTGTGGTGGTTGTGTCTAGACGGTGTCGGACATAAAATCTGGTTGTAATATTGTAAATCTGGACACAGGAAATAAATGGATACGGTGGGATACCCGAGGTCGGACCCGAGGCCAATCACGGCTGACACGGTAATACTGGACACACGGACACGAGCACACAATCAATGGTGATGGCTTGTTGGCTTGTGGGAAATTGTGAGGGCTAGCTAGGGTTTCTAGGGAATGGTGTGAATGAGACTTTAAATAGGCAAAGAGGGTGTGGGATGAAGGGTGCGGATTGGCCCAATAATGAATGGCCAGGATTATATAAATGGGTTTTTCATGTGAAAAAAATGAGGGTGTAAATAGGAGACGGTAAACTGGTAAATTAATAGAAAAATATAATTTAAGAAAAAAGTTTTAAGAGGCTTCCGATTAGCTACTAATTAAACTCATTTTCAAACCCCTAGAAAATATATAATTTATTTATTTACTATCCCAAATGGATTTCAAATTTTATTATGAAGAAAACAACTAGTCCTTTAAATAATTTTATCAAACAAATGATTTTATGATTTCAAGCCAATAAACATTTGAAGCTAGAGAAATATAATATTATTATTTATTTATTTATTTTGTAATACATCGACATTTAGAAAAAATAATTTTTATAAAAGATTTTAAATTACCTTCTAAAATCAAACTTTGCTCAAAACCAAATACAAGAATTCAAGGAGAAAATATTTTATAAACTGGATATTTAAAATAAATAAAAAATCTAATTATTTCGGAAATTAGGAAATCGGAGGTTACAAGTCTACCCACCTTAGAAAAATTTCGGCCTCGAAATTTAAGATCCTCAATAATTGCATTTACACATTGTATTGTTTCTATCAAAATTTAAATTTCAAACCAACTAATCATGAAGTAATTCCATATTGCTATTTCACAACCTTTCAAGATTTTATAACATCCTATACCTGAAAATCTTCAAGTTTAAAAATCAAATTCTAATTTTTATCATAATCTCCTCCAAATTTAAGTTCGTATCTAAATACTCAAGGATTTTAATTTCCAATCCTCCAATTGAATTCCAATCAATGTATATTTATAACATTTAAAAATCTGTATCCATCAATCATCTTACTCCTCTAACTCAAATTCAATTGATGCTTATTCAAATCTAAATTCTCCTCCGAGAATTGAATTCGACACCATTCCATTAACGATTTTTATTTCCTGATTTTCTTTTTCCTTAAAGACTCATTGATGCGATTCTTTCAAAATCTTCAATGCAACATTCATAATATAACGATAATTTTCCAAAATTTCTCAAATTTTTTATAACCAATTCCATCATATCAAGACCTCCCTAAAATTAATAATTCCTCAAATTTTTGCCCTGTGACTTTCTTAATTCTCCCTTTAAGTTAATGTTTATCCTCGAATTTCAATCAAACCTCGATTCTCGCAAAATTAATGATCCATCAACTCTGTTATAACAACCCCTAAATTCTTTATTTAAATTAATGTTCATCCATAAATTTAATCCTCTTGTCTCTTTTTGTTAGTCATAACCTTGTCATAGATCTTTGCTATGGTCAAAGCCCTAATGATCATGGTTTTAAGAAAACTCTACCTACAGCCGTGCAATTTAAGAAAAATATCTAGGTCATGTGTCTTTTGTCATGGTATTTCAGTCTCTGTTAAGGTGTACTACTAGTTATATTTTAACAAGAAAATCATGAATACAAACTACAGTATTAGGAAAACAATCAATCGAAAGATGGAAGAAGGAATCATTAGGAGGGAAAGAAAGAACCTGCTAACATATTTCTTGCGGTATCTGCTATCTCTAACAAACACTTAACTCTAGCACATTCACTAACTAATTTCTATTCATGTACACTGGTACCCATATCAACTAATCATTAATCCAAAAAATCCATAAATATATCCGTATTGCACACACCTGTCTATAAATGCCAAAATCTGATGTCAAGAATCTCTAATATAACCATGATTCAATAATGCATCCAAGTTGATACCTCTATCTCTTTAGTACTATACCCTCTGTCAGTTCCCGTTCCTACTATAATTGTTCATACTAGTCATTCTTATCACTCAAATATACGTCAAGTGCAACACCATACTAACTACTGCTCTTTCCAATACAACTTTAGATGAACACCCAAGTCAGTCTGCGATGCCATCTCAATCATGCTCAAGTCACCAGATACTTACACATGTATATCATCTACTCATATATTAATATTCATATCTCTCATCTACCATAAAATTAATCCTCAAAATAATCGTCAAGGTTTAACTTCTTAAAATAAATTGTATATACTTCCTCAAAATCAGATACTCAACATTGAAATAAAATTTAATCACTCCAAAAATCTTTGCAGCCTTAACCATGTTTATTGAATTCATATTTGAAATTCTTAAAATTTAATGACGTAATCTCAACTCCTCAATTATTCTAAAAATAAAATTTTATTTCTACCTTTTAATTTATAACTCCACAAATGTATATATTAGTGCTCACGGTCTCTGATACTCAATGTGCACTCAATGCATCTAGTGTCTATAACTGTGTACTAAAATTGTACTGCCTGAATCACTTGTACCATTATCTCCAATGATCAAAGTTATCATCACCTGTATTTTCTTTCATGATTTTTGATCTATATTAACTGGTATATCATCCAATCATCATCACGCATAGTGCTTACTGTTACTAACGTCATTCTCGACTAATCCTCGATATATAACCATTAGCACTCTTGGTATTATGTCACTAGCTTCATTAATGGATCATCTCATCAAGCTCATTGGAACTCATGATTACATGTACCTTCTATAACACTCATGTTTCTTTACTCTCATGGGCATGTATATGGTTCTTCATCTCGATGGTTATATAGATATTTCCTTTTAACCTTTCATAGTCTGTTACACCAATCTGTGATACGCTTCACCATCTTCATTACCGATTCCGATATTTCTCTACTCATGACACCTCATTATAACTCCTCATGTATATAAATTTCTTTACCTTTAACACACCCGATATCAATCATCAAATTGGACGTTATGCTCCATTAATCCTTAATACTATTCCTTGATGCCTAATTGTTTACATAGATCACTCAAATGCAAAATCATGATTGTCCAGGGCGGGTATGTTATCTCGGATACTAACTCTGAGAACTATCACTGATACTCTATTCTCCCTTCTACTCACAGTCTCTAATGACACTTATCTCAGGACCATTGGTACAAGGTACTATGCTAAGGGCTAACTCTAGATTAAAGCCTACTGCTCACATGTCCAACTAAGAAATACTTACAACTCACAAGTCACACTCAGTCAACTAATACAAGTCACAACCAAAATTGCAAGTCACTAATTATCACACTAACAAGGATCCTTAAGGAAATAAGGCTCAAAAGAACTGGGTTAAGGACTGAAGGTATCTTTACTGCTAGTAAAGAAAAGAAGCGATGGAACAAAGTCCTGGAATAACATAAATAGATAAGTCTTGAGATGATACTTTAAGAACCAATTTAAGATACAACCTGATAATCATACACGTCTATTTAAAATCATGACACTCAGAATCCTCGCCACGCCAGTAAACATAGATGCGATAAACGATAGGTTCCGTAACTAAGGTATGCAACCCTATAATCATGTCATCTAGAATCCTCGCCACGCCAACCGGTATGGCTGCGAGAAACTCTAAATCTCATAACTAAAGTATGTACATCCAAGTTAGGTTCCTACGTTCTCGTCACGACAGCTAATATGGCTGCGATAAACTCTAGGTTCCATAACCAAAGTAGACGTTTTACCTTTCTCACTGTCCTCATCAATATATGTCATCAGATGATACCATAAATTCTAGTCCGTAAAATTCATCTCAATATGAAATCAACTCAACAACGATACCAGGAATTAAAGTTAACAACTGGTCAACAAGAATCAAACTCAATATCAACGAGTGAGGATGGACGGAAACAAGGGCGAAGGAATTAAATTGGAAATTATAATATGATTCTCATGGGGTCATCCCAGGAAATATCTCAAGAATTTGTGATTGAGTATCCTTCTCTCATCCTAGTATCCTATGTCCTATATTCTATAGCAGACACGCAGCAGTACAACCAAGACGTCGCACTACCACGACATCGCACAACTTGCGAAGTCAGACCTGCATGGGCCACCACTAAAACGTGTCACGACCCGCACCCGGTTTAGGGGCACGAGTGCGTGGGTACGTCCAGCCTACGCCGAAGCATCGGCGGTAGAACGCTGTCTAGGTCATGTAACTATCTAATCAAACTCACGTGAATACCCAACTCCATAAGGAGACGTGGATATCATAAAATGAGGCTAGAAATACTCAATCACATAAACAAAAGTACGATGAGATATCAAGGCAAGCAAGACATACAAGACAAATCTAATGACAAAATAATCATACCTGCAATCATTAACTTTCAATCCTCAAGTGTGTCAGAAACCAGTCTACTAAGGTCACAGTCTGGAAAAATATTTTCCAGTCAGGAAGGAGCAAAGTACAACTCTAAATAGCAGTTCTATATTAATGATATAAACTATGTAGCAGTTCTAGATGGAAATATACCAGAAACATGTATAGGTACGAGAAATAAAAGAAATACTAGAAATACTGTAAGTAAATGCAGGAGAAGAAATAATATGTCCATGAGCAAGAACCTATGACTAAGTGTATGAGTACTAGCTTTAACATGTGATCGGCTTGGGAACTTGATCAGGCTGGTTACATGTGATTAGCTATGATTCATGAAGGTCAGGCTAACCGTTGGTTAGCTATGATGCATGTATAGGTCAGGCTAATCACACGTAACAGCTATGAAGCATGGAGATGGTCAGGCCGCACCCGACGTGAGATGTGGGGTGAGCTATGATGCATGAAAAGTGGGGTATGATCACATATCTACACTAAAATACTCCCCAACCCCCGACTGGTATAGTAGATCTAATCATGGTACGCTATGGCACGGGATTCCCTAGGAAGGTAGCAAATCTCCCCGGGAATCAGTGTCTGTACATGCACAAGATAACAAGGAAAACAAGTCTTGTACAAGCTACACCATGAATAAGGAATAACATCTCATGACGAGATCCGTGTATACCAATCTGTGTAACCAGCGTGTCAAGAGCATGGATATTTACACTAGATACAGTGAACATAGGAGATATCATAAATTAGAAACTAATCAGAGAATGTACTCACCTTGGGTCCTTAGTTGGTAATTATTGATGTCCTGTTCCAGAGTATCCCCTGGGTAAACCAACAGTCCTATAACATATCACAAGCAAAACCACATTTGCATCAGATGCTACACTAACACAGTCTAAAAATACTGAGTTCGGGACTCCTCCTCTAGGTATGATACTGGTCACCTAGGATCACCTAGTAGGGATACGTAAAACACATTACACTTATTAAGACTTACAATAATTATACATGCACCAATTTAAATGTATTTACAATATATATATATAGATATATATATATATATATATGCCTTTTAAATACATATCTGATTTATGCTAGTTGAACATTATATATGTATACTCATACATATGCTAACAATACATTTTTAAAAATATATATTTATATTGTCAATGTTATTATTAAAATATATACTAATAGTAGTACATCACATTAAATACAAATGCAATACATTAATTGTATGTACAAGATATATATATATACATTTATACTAATTATACATATTTGAAAATATATTAAGTACATATATATATACAAAATATATACATATACTAAACATTATATATTTTTATACCAAAATACCTACATATATATATTAAAGGAAATACATATATACATATTATACTATACCAATTGAACGATAAGGAGATATATATATATATCAAAATAGTACGTATACTATTACATTTTATATACCAAAATACGTATTTGCATATATATATATCAATCAACATTATATATATATATAACTAATCAAAGAATGTGTATAATGCCACCCTCCTCAAGGTGATCCCAAATGAAAAAGCAGTTAGCTCCAATGAGTCCGGAGAAGTCCAAATAGCTAGAAACTATATAAAGAAGTCCAAGATCGGAGTTCGCACGAAAATCGAGATAAGGATACCAGGCTAATAGGGGAAAGGGTCGTTTGTTGTGTAATTAGGGTAACACCTTAATTTAATGAAAATTATTTCGAAATTATTTTGAACAATAATTACAAATAAAAGTTTATTTATAAAATTTAGAATTTATGTAAAAACTATCATATATTTTCTATTATAGGTACATCCCAAAATAATGGATCTCTATTAATAAAATATCCCAATTTAACTAAGGTTCAACATTTACAAAAACTATTTATTAGTTATCTACAGTCGACTCAGTCCATTACTAGGAAGTTTGGAAGAACCAAGTCTAATTCCATTGAAAGTCAAAGAACCCAAAAATTTTTATAGTTTTTCACAAAATCAAAATCCTTATATTTATTACATAAAGATAAACTAATTACATAAAACTAGTTAATTACATATTAGTATAACCAAATTCTTATAATTTACATAACTAAACTAAATAAAAACTAAACTAAATAAATATTACTACTAATTGATTAATAATTATTAACGGATTAATAAATTAACTACTGATTATAATTTAATTAACTGATTAAGAATTTATTAACTGATTAATAATTAATTAACTAAACTAACTAATATAAATTAACTAATTGATAAATTAATAAAATAATTAACTAATCCCATATAACTTAACTCAAAATTTTTCAGAACTGCAGAAAGGAAACGAGGGAAGAAGGAAGAAGAGGGCTCACGAGGGTTTCGTCGTCGACGCGGTGGGGTCTCGCCGGGGTCGGCGGATCTACTGGGGTCGGCGGTGCTCGGTTCGAGGAGGCGGCGGTCGACAGGTCTGAGGCGGCGGCAGCGGAGCTCGACTCGACAGAGGCGGCCACGGCTCGACGGATCCGAGGCGGCGGCGGCGGATCCGAGGCGCCGGCGGCAGTGGAAACTCGAGGGCGGCGGTCGGCGTTCGTCTCGGGCGGCGGCGGCGTTCCGGATCTGCTGTGGCGGTCGACGTCGGCGGATCTGTTCGTCTCGAGGAGGCCACAGGCGCTCGACGCCGAGGAGGAGAGCCGCGGCCACCGGAGCTCGACGACGTCAGATCTAGGTTATGGTTTGGATTCTGTACAAGTCGGGTGGGTCGTGTCCGAGGCTGGACACGGGGATTCGATGTCGTGTGGTGTGGGGGTGGACGTGTCCGGGGCTGGACACGGGGATGGTGTACTGTGGTGTGGTGGTTGTGTCCAGACGGTGTCGGACACAAAATCTGGTTGTAATATTGTAAATCTGGACACAGGAAATGAATGGATACGGTGGGACACCCGGGGTCGGACCCGAGGCCAATCACGGCTGACACGGTAATGCTGGACACACGGACACTAGCACACAATCAATGGTGATGGCTTGTTGGCTTGTGGAAAATTGTGAGGGCTAGCTAGGGTTTCTAGGAAATGGTGTGAATGAGACTTTAAATAGGCAAAGAGGGTGTGGGATGAAGGGTGTGGATTGGCCCAATAATGAATGGCCAGGATTATATAAATAGGTTTTTCATGTGGAAAAAATGAGGGTGTAAATGGGAGACGGTAAACTGGTAAATTAATAGAAAAATATAATTTAAGAAAAAAGTTTTAAGAGGCTTCCGATTAGCTACTAATTAAACTCATTTTCAAAACCCTAGAAAATATGTAATTTATTTATTTACTATCCCAAATAGATTTCAAATTCTATTATGAAGAAAACAACTAGTCCTTTAAATAATTTTATCAAACAAATAATTTTATGATTTCAAGCCAATAAACATTTGAAGCTAGAGAAATATAATATTATTATTTATTTATTTATTTGTAATACATCGACATTTAGGAAAAATAATTTTTATAAAAGATTTTAAATTACCTTCTAAAATCAAACTTTGCTCAAAACCAAATACAAAAATTCAAGGAGAAAATATTTTATAAACTGGATATTTAAAATAAATAAAAATTTAATTATTTCGGAAATTAGGAAATCGGAGGTTACAATATTCTACTTTGAATATACTACAATTAGTATATTGACACCGTAATAAAATTATGACCCTACCTACCTCTAAATAATTAGAGAACACCGTGCGCAGTATTTATTAAATAATAAATACGGTGACCCGTATCACCCAAAGAACCAGGCCCTACCCCTGCCCAGGCTCACCTCCACACCCCCCAAGGCACTTCCCCAGGTTTCTCCCTTATTTCTGTACAATTCAGTATTTCTAGGAATCAGTGTTTTTAGACAGACAAATTACGTAATTACGCAAAATACCAATTTTGGGACCTATTTGCAATTTAGGAAAATTTAGGGGTTTTTATGCAAATTTCTAGTGTGAGGTGGCATCACCTCATTGGATGGTGAACATGGACCGTACACGTGTCAAGTGGGACCCACAAAATATCAAAATGGCTGCCAAAATATCCTAAAAACCCAAATTACCTAAATGCCCCTAAACTTCCACCTATTTACTACCCATGCCATCCCCTTAACCCTATAAAAACCCGACTACCCCCATTCCCTAAACCCTACACCACCACCCTCAGCCCACCTCCGGCCACCATACTCCGCCGACAGGCTCGCCACTTCCCTCCCCTTCCCTCCGACCACTGCCACCCCCTCCGGCCACCGCCTCCGCCGCCCTGAGCTCCTACAGACCCATCCCGACCACCACCCCCACAGCACTACTTCACCACCCGACCACCCCCAGCACCTCCCTCCACCACCGTGCACCACCGCCACCACCCCCAATCGACTCGCCACCACCCCCTCCGCCGGACTGACCTGCCCCCACCGCCCCACGACCACCACCGACGCCGGCAGTGCCCCGGCCCCTCCCCTCGACTGCACAGCCTCCCCCATCCCGACCGCCTCCAGCCACCACCACCGCCACCCCAGACCTCCGCCACCACCACCAGACTGCTCGCCCTGACCCCCTCCACCGAACCGACCGCCTGCACCACCACCTCCGCCACCGCCACGGCCGCCGTAGCCTCCACAAGCTGCTGCTACTGCTGTTGCTACTGACAGCAGTTGCTGTTGCAGCCGTTCCTCCCGCCGGCGATGAGCTGAGGGCCCCCTCTGTCGACCTGTCAGGTATAATATACATGTATTATACGAAAATACCTGTTTATATCTATATGTATGTATATATGTATATATATGTATATATTTATATATATATTATTCTATGTATTTAATTATGTATTATATATTAATAATAATAAATACTGTATATACAGTATATATATATATGTATTTATACTTCTGCATTTTTTTTCTTTTTATTATTATTATTTATATATACATATATATATATATATATATATATATATATATATATATATATATATATATATATATATGTATTTATATATATTATCTATATACTATTATATATATAATATATATTAATATACTGTGTATATTATACAATATACTATTGTATGTATATTATATATATTTTATTTTCTGTTTTATTATTTTCCTTTTATATATATATATATATATATATATATATATATATATATATATATATATATATATATATATATATATATATATATATATATATATATATATATATATGTAATTATATATATATATATGTATCTATATATTATTATATTATATATATATATATTATTATACTGTAAATATACAGTATATGTATATATGTAAATATATATGTATTTTCTTTTTCTTTCTTATATATATATATATATATATATATATATATATATATATATATATATATATATATATATATATATATATATATATATATATATATATATATATATATATATATATTTATTTATTTATTTATTTATTTATTTATTTATTTATTTATTTATTTATTTATTTATTTATTTATAGCATAATTATATGTATATATATATTATATATGTATATATATATATTATATATGTATATATAAATTTATATGCTTTTCATTTTTATTATATGTAATTATATGTATATATTTACTATATACTAATATATATGTATGTATGTATATATTTCAATTTCTTCATTTTTCTTTTCTTTTATATATATGTATATATGTAAATATATATATCTCTATATATATATATATCTATCTATATATTATTATATATATATAAATTAGTATATAAATATATATGTATATATATATTTCAAATTCCTGCATTTTTATTCTTTTCTTTAATATATATATGTATATATGTAAATATATACATCTATATATATATCTATCAATTATTATATATATATATATATATATTAGTATACATAAATATGTATGTATATTTTCCAGCATTATTTTCTTTTTATATCTATAAATATGTATTTATATAAAATATATCTATTATATTTACATATGCTATATAAATATATATATACTACTATATATACTATATCTATATGTATATATATATACACTATATATATATGAACCCTATATATATATATATATATATTGGCTTGTGTGTATATATTTATATAAGTATATATATACTATATTATTGTGCCTTTATTTAAATTATATTTACGAGTCCTGTACGTCTTAAACAGAAAATATCTCCAGCACAGTCAGTGACCCCCTGTCACCAGAACCCTCAGAACTGACTTTGAGACCAGGTTTCCAACACAATCAGGAAGTAGGCAAGTATACCTTGCCAAGTTCACTGTTTAAATATAAATATTGTTATATGTTATTGCTCCTGAATTTCATATGACTGTGAGTACCTGAGATTGTACCAGCTACAGTCAACAGATACGTTGACACATAGCATAAATAACTTAGTCTTTACAGACCTACCAACATCTGCGAGGGTATCCTACTATCCTCCTAGACCCTGTCACGGGAACACGCAACATGGTTGCAATACATATTGGGATGCGAGCTGCGTATTTGATTAGCTACCAGTACGTGTGACATGCATCACTGCTTAGCATAAAATCAGGAGAACTCAGGAATAAGTACGACTTGGCATTTAGTTATATTGGGCGGAAAAGATAACTAGTAGACGTATGGGACACCCCCCTTCTTGATGTTTTTATCCTTCGTACCATGCTCCTCGGAGATGGTCGATTGCAGAGTACCCATGAGTCTGGGGGCATATGACACATATACTAGCCAGTCAACACGATTGGTGAATTAAGTCAGCATATGTCTGGCCTACACTTTCCCATGCGTACTACAAGGTCTTTACTTGCATTCACATAGATGGTTAGCACCCTGTATTTATTTATTTATTCAGTATTTACATACATGACATGTTATTTTCCTGTATCTTGTTATGTCCCACTGAGGACCTGGTTCCCTTCCAGATTTAGACGAGGCCTTCTATCCCACGGTGTATGGCCCAGGACAGGAGACCAGGTGTGGTACCGAGGAAGAATTAGAAGAGACACCATTAGAATCTACCTGATTCTAGAAGCTTGCTCTCTTGGAGATGGAGATGTTTTGCTAGATAGACGATACTCAGTCTATCTTGTTTTCTGCACTATTATTATATTTTATAGCGGGTTTGTTCCCACAAGATGTGTACTATGATATTTTCAGACTCAGCATTATATATATTCAGCACTATTTCCTGATATTTTTGTGGATGAGATAGATTTACCTGTATTAGACTTGTAGTATTTTAGGACAGCGTAGCACGTTCCTTTGGGTCCATAAAAATTGATTAAACCTTTAGTGACGTGTCAGCTGGCCAATGCCACGTGGCCTAGTTCCATACATTTTGGGACTGGGGCGTGACAGCAGCAGAGCTAGTCGCAGCAACAGCATTTCTGCGCAACAACATCGCAGCAATAACAGCATGCCTTGCTCAGTGCAAGCAGCTATAGATGCAGCAGAAGCAGCAAGCACTGCAAGGTGCAGCGTGCAGCAGCAGCAGCAAGTATCCGAGAGCATGAGCAACAGCAAGGTATCATCATCCAGTGTGCAGCTAGGTAAGTTATTAGCAGTTTAGTTTCTTTAGTTATTTTAGTTAATAGTTTAGTAAATAGATAGTTAGTTATCTAGTTAAATTAGTATATATATATGTATGCTTATTGTTAGTAATAGTTAGATATATCTATACTTATTACTAGTTAGAGATATGTAGGTAGTTGTATATACTTGTATCTCTAGTTAGTACTATATATGTAGATATGTGCATAGGTACTAGTAGTTGGTAGTTAGTATATAGTATGTAATATTGTATTAGTATACTTATTAGTATATAGTTAGGAGTTGGGTAGTTGATTATATATTAGGAATTGACATTACCTTGAGATACCAAGGTAAGTGTCAAGGTGTCGGGTTGATACCCAAGGTATTGGGTTTGAGTATCAAGATGGGGGTTTAGTGGTATGATACCGTATTGGTTCAAAGCTAAGGTATCCACTTAGCAATTGTAATTAGGAATATTATATATAATATTGATTGTATATACATATTATGATTATTTTATATATAATTAGTTGCGTATCTTGCGATACGATATCATATTAACTTTCTAGTATCCTAGTTAGCTAGTGTGGCCTAGTTACATAGTGTATGGACCCAATATCCTATAGATAGACTTATGCAACTTAGAAATAGGTAGGTTGACCAAGTTTGACTTGTTTAACTTAGCGTTGACCTAGTTTGACTATTTTGACTTAGAAATAGCTTTTTGACCTAGAAGTTGACTAGTTTAACTTATTTTCATTCCGAAATCTTGTATTGATATTATATTCCCTATCTAGGTCTTTGAGGCACCGTACCATACATCTGTGATATTGTGCACCAGATTTCAGGCGAGTACATTCTCTAATAGTTTTTTATTTATGATATCCTCTATGTCTCTTGTATCTAGTATAGATATCCTTAATTTCTTGACACGATGGTTACACAGATTGGTATATCCGGATCTCATCATGAGATGTTATTCTTTAGTATTTATGGTGTATCTTGTGTAATCCTTGTTCCTTGTTGTTCTTGTACAAGTTCATACATTGGTTCACGAGAAGAGTAGCGTCATTCTTGTGAAAACCTATGTCATAACGTACTATGGTTGGATCCACTATACTAGTCGGGGGCGGAGAGTATTTAGTGTAGATATGTGATCATACCCTTCTTGTGCATGTCTTGTTCTTATGAGTGTTGGTCATACACCGTACGTATGATTAACCAGGACATTTATTCTTGTGCAATTTCCTTGTGCAATTTCCTAAGCCGATTACATATTAAACCTAGTACCCACTCACTTAGTCATTAGTATTCTTGTTCATTTCCATATTGTTCATTCTTGTATTTATTTCCATTATTCCTTTATTGTATATCTCTTGTATTTATATGTTGCATCTTGTATATTCGCATCTAATTACTGTTACATAGTTTATATCATTTATTAGAACTGTTGTTAGAGATGTACTCTGCTTCTTTCCTGACTGGATATTGTGGGCTTAGATCTAGAGACCTTGGCTCAGGAGGGTCTCATCCCGACTGAGACAGACGACCCAGGACTCGTAGATTCATAGCTTAGTGATTAGTTTCTTTGTACTGGATTCGTCTCCAGCATATTGTTATTAGTTTTTCTGACTCATTTGATGTTATTATTGTCTCATGAGTTGTATTCGTGACTCTTCTATTCTTTTATCATATTCGTGCTTATTTCCATCTTAGATCTGTGATTGAGTATATTCATATTATTGGTGGCATATTTATATTGCTAGATAGTTTACCCAAATAATATTCTACCGTCGATGATGCGGCATAGGCTGGGCATTGTTCACTACTTGCATCCCTACACCGGTGCGGGTCGTGACAAAATAAAAATCATAAATTGAATGTCAAGAGCCTTCAACTTGTAGATCATTACTTCCTCCTTGTTCTAATAGCCTCCAATGATGAGTAGAGAATAAATTGAGAAGAATTTTGGGTAGAATTTGATGTAGTTATGAAGAAATTTGGAAAGGAAAATTTCTAAATCTAAATTTGGAATGAAGAAAAGAGAGGAGAGAGAGTATCCACCCCCCTTAAGTAGTGGTCGGCCTTGCCCCCTCTCTAAGACACTATGAAATTTCCACAATACCCCTTGGGGCTTGTCATGAAGGAATTAATTAAGAAGGGAAGGTTCTAGTCTAATTGGTTTAACTAATTAATTCATCCTCCTAATGAATGGGCTTACTATTGAGTTTAATTCTAACTAAAAATAAATGTTGGTCCATGGATCTAATCTAAACTAGTTAGGTCCACTAACACAAGTCCAAAATAAAATCTAACATCTAACAAAAATTAAATAATATAAAAAATAAATATTCAACATGCACAATATTTAATTAATTATAAAAACAAAATACCCTTTCCTAGAAAATATGGTAGTGACATATCACAATCCTTAATTACTAACTTTATAATATAACGCGATGCTAGAGTTCCTTCTGATTGCATGCCCCTACAGTCCATCCAGTATATCCATATACACAACCAACTGGATACTCCTCAAGATACGCCATAATATAAACCACTGGATACTTCTCAAGATAACAGTATGAATAACCGGGACTGTATGCAATCTAGGAAAATCTTTAGCCATATACTAAGTAAAATCTCTAGTTATTTAACCCCTAGAAGTTTCTTGTATGAATCCGGGTGTGGCATTCCGCATAATCCATCCTAGACATGATGCAAACAAATCACGTTCTAATAGTAATATAATAAAGTTTCAATATACAGGCACAAACAGACTCATGTAAGCCACGGCAACAACCAAGGCACCTAAAACCAAGTGAAGCCAGGTAAAGCCAATTGAAGCCATGTTAATTCAGTAAAGCCAAGTAAAATCATGTATAACCATGTGAAGCCATGTCAATATAGATGAAACCAAACGAAACCAAGTCAAGCCATGTCCAATAAAGCCATGTAAAGTTATGCCAAGTCAAGTCCAGTCAATCATGTCACGTGTAGCCTGGCAAAGCCGGGTGAAACCAAATAAAGCCAAGTTAAGTCCAATCATCTAAAGCCATGTAAGTTCATGTATTGATAGTTCAAGTCAATCACGTATCCAAACAAAAGCCAGAAGAAACAAATGAAAACTTAAAAACCAAGAATTCCTAAAGAAAGAACATGATTGGTATACCATCGGTACAGTCCAGTACACCAACGGTATACCGATCAAGAGATAGCAAAAATACAGCAAGTTCTGGATTCTAACAAATCGGTACGTTGTTCTAAGTAGGCAAGAAAGCTGCTGAAAAACAAAGTTCCATAAATCGGTATATCGTCGGTACAGCCCAGTATACCATCGCTAAATCAGCGAGGTATCATTTGTCGCTATATGTCGCTAATTTTTTCCATTTAGCGACGTTTTGCAACATATTTAGCGATGTTTTGCTGACCTGGTAAATACTGCCAAGTCAGCCATTTAGAGACGTTTAGCGACGTATTTAGCGACATAGTTAAATGTCGCTAAACGTCTCTAAATTGCAAAAAAAATAAAAATATATGCAATAAATGTATGCTTGTAGTTTGTCACATAATTTGGCATATACCATTGCAATATCACAATTCATAAAAATAGACAGACCCGGAGCAACCCTCCGTTAAATTTTCTGGGTTCGCCGACCACTTCGGTGGAACACTCAACACCGATAAATTTATATAAATTTAATATGAATAATAAAGTAAATTTTGAAGAAAATGATACATTGGAATTATAAACTGAGTCTCAAGAAAATCCCGTCGTAAAGAATGTAATAAATATCGATACAACTGAGTGTAAGAAATAAAGTCTGAAAGTCTCAATAAATGTATAATATTCATAAATAACCTAATATCATAGGTCAAACACAAACAACCAGTAAACTGTCCTAACTAGGACTACTGCGGATCTGGAGGAGGATGAGCACCGAATCGCATCAGGGATAAAAATAACTCATACAGCTCCTGTGAAATCGACACCGATGTCGATGAAGAAGGCAGTAACGTTGGTGGAGTCGGTATCGATGAAGGCGCACTAGGAGGACGTATCTGTTCCAACGATTCTAGTCGATGGTTGTATGAATCCATGGTAGATAACAGCCTTGTATTGCTAGCAGCCATTGAATCATGCATCATCGTCAGCCTCTCGCCCATAGACAGTTGTGATGCATGCAGCTCTGTCACGCTGTGCTTTATCGATGCTCTAAGATCAGTAATGCCATGCTCCGTCCTCTCGGTCATATCCCTAAGCTCCATGATGATGCGCTCAAGCATATCAAATTATACGATGAACGTCACATCATTCGTCTACGGCTGAGACTGTCACGCCCCGATCCCGTGGAATCGTTAGTCGTCCTCCCCGGGCGTGACCGCCGTGCGGGCCTAGGTTGCGCACCGCACAAGGCTAAGTATTTTTGTTTCGCATAGCGAGCACATATCCAGAGTACGCAGATAATTGAAACACATATTGAAACATGGAGAAGTTCTCTTTTTATTGATAATATGAACATCTATTACAAACTCCTTGAACTGAGTCATAAGGATTGCCTCTATGGGCTTACAAAAGTGTTGACACAAAATGAGATAGCAGTCCTATACATTACATCCTTACTAAACTCAAAATATAAGACCTTGGGTCGGAACGACTGCTTTGCCACGAAGTTACATGGTTGCTTGGTGGCTAGCTTCTAACTTCAAAATGCTTCAAAGGTTGGCACGGTCGAGGCATGCCTACAGCTGGACTGGATTGGGAGTTTGTCTCCTGCTCCTCGCTCGGCTCTCCTTAGCACGGGGAACCTGTTTCAACGAGGGTCAGTACATCGAAACGTACTGGTGAAGGCAAGCTATCCCAACTATACCAATCAACACTTTGTTTTAATGAAGCATACATATTTGTGGGTTTCTATCTTGCCTTAGTTCATTTTACAGCAAGACATATATATAGAATCATTGAAATAACTCGCCACCGTTGGGTGACATTTACCTGTCCGTCTGAACCACCTGCATAATACTTACCTTGCCTTCCCTGCCAAGAAGACACAAGTTAGTAGCAACAGGTTTAAATATACGAGGGGATCACTGGCACGTTGCCATAATGGACGGGCTAGTCTCGGGACGGAATGGCGTGCGGTGCAGAGAACAGGAGGTGCCACAAGCCACTCGATCCGAAGCAGGCGACTATCGTGAGTTCCGTCCGGATCGGATCGGTGCCAGTGCCCCAGCGACCGTCCGCAGGAACTAAGACCTTGTGCACAAGTTGTCCGTGATCAACGCAGTACACTAAGTTAATATTTGAGGCAAATCAGGCACAGGGCAATAACAGGGCAAGATCTACTTTAGCATAGTCTTCCTGTTGGGTTATTGCTTTGAAAATGAGTTCTATACATAGCACAGTTTTTAAGAAGAAATATACATTCTAACTTATATTTATGCATATGATGAACATTCCAAACGAGCAAGCATATAAGTAAGTAACCGTTCACAAGTTTCATTGACAAGCAATATTTCCCAAGTCTATTCCCTTATTATCTTGATATCTTTTAGTTATTTACTTGGTATCGTTTGATCGGGCAAAGCACGAACATAAGATTTAGATGTGAAGACTAGCAAGTAGGGCTAGCTAATCGGGTTGGTAGCCACTCACTTTGGTAGTTGGAAGGAAAAAGGAAAGAAGTGCTTTAGGAGTCCGCTCGAGCGACGACTACAGCTGGTTCACCTGTATTGACACGAACAGCTGATCAGTACTTCTTCCTCTCTTTCCCTTATCGGAATTGAAGTGCAGTCCTAAGAACGAAAGCAATGAAATCCATCGAAACCGTTCAAGAAAACCCAAGCAAATTCGAAAACCAACTCAAGGCACGAAAGCAACAAGCGACAACGAAAACTAGGCAACAAAGAATGCAGCGGAGAGGTCCCTCCTGACTCTGCCGCTAAGTCGATCCCGGGGGCACGGTCCACTGAATATGGGAATCGATTCCGAAGAGACAAATCCATAACAAGGATGAGTTCTTGATTCAATCTATCCCGATCGAACGATACCGTCTAGTATTTCTTAGCCGCGCTCCCCGAATAGGGGGAACGGGGCACCACATCCTACCCATCTAATTGGAAGTTTCGTCCCGAAACTTAAAGAATAAAACCTACCACTAGGAAATAATGAGGGGAACCGTTCCCTCATATCGGATTCGAGTTCCCAAGTAGATTCTTCGACAGAGTGATTCCGCCAAAGCACGTGCACTAGAGGAACCGAACGGGTCCGAAGCAACTTTTCTTTTCTATCCAAAATTTGTACCGGCTGTTCTATATACGTCAAGTTGGGCTGGAGGTTCAGTTGTCCCAGGTCTACCACATGGCTTGGATCGTACACATATTTTCTAAGTTGGGAAACATGGAATATATCATGTACGTCAGCTAGGGATGGTGGTAGAGCGATCTGATAAGCAACTGAAGCAACCCGCTTTAGTATTTCGAACGGGCCGACAAATCGTGGACTTAGCTTTCCCTTCGCTTCGAACCTGCTGACCCCTCGCATGGGCGAGACCTTGAGGAATACCCGGTCACCTACTTGAAACTCTAGCGGTCTCCGATGAACATCCGCATAGCTCTTCTGACGACTTTGAGCTATCTTTAATCTGTCCCGAATCAGCCAAACCTTCTGGACGGTCTGCTCCACGAGCTCAGGGCCAAGTACTTGCCGCTCCCCGACTTCATCCCAACAGATAGGAGATCTACACTTTCGCCCGTATAATGTCTCATACGGCACCATTTGAATGCTTGATTGATAACTATTGTTGTAAGCAAATTCGGCTAGAGTTAGATAAAGGTCCCAACTAGTCTTCGTGTCCAAGGCGTAGAGTCGCAGCATGTCTTCGAGGATCTGGTTGACGCGCTCTGTTTGGCCATCGGTCTGTGGATGGTAGGCGGAGCTGAATTTCAACTTCGTCCCCATTGCTGACTGCAGGCTTCCCCAGAAACGTGATATGAATCGACCATCTCGATCGGAGACTATGGTTACGGGCACGCCGTAAAGTCGGACGATTTCGTTGAGATATATCTGAGCCAGGCGGTCGACACTCCAAGTAGATTTGATAGGCAGAAAGTGAGCTGACTTGGTGAGTCGATCGACGATAACCCAGACTGCATCATGTCCCCGTTGCGTCCTCGGCAAGCCAACAATAAAGTCCATCGTTATATCATCCCATTTCCACTCCGGAATAGCAAGGTTCTAAAGCTCTCCGCCTAGTTTCTGGTGTTCGGCCTTTACTCGTTGACAAGCCATGCAATGCGACACAAACTGCGCCACATCCTATTTTAAGCCGTGCCACCAAAACGTCGTGCAAAGATCCCGATACATCTTAGTGCTACCTGGATGAGAAGTATAACTAGCATAGTGAGCTTCCGTGAGTATCTCTTGTCTGAGGGCCGCGTCATTCGAAACACATAGTCTTCCCTTTACTCGAAGCATCCCATCCGTGCTTACCGCAAAGTCGGACGCCTTTCCTGCCAAGATGAGGGCATATATCTTCTGCAGGAACGGGTCATCCTTCTGAGCGGCCTTCACTTTGTGTAACAAGTCGGGCTCGAGGCGCAGTTGAGCTACTTGTGCCCACTTCTTATATCTTATTTTCAGTGTGATACCCAGTGATTCAAGATCTCGGCGCAGCCTATCATCAATAACCAAACTCCCTACAAACACTTGACTCAACGCGTCAGCTACTACGTTTCCCTTTCCAGGAGTGTATCTGATCGTGAGATCGAAGTCGCTGAGGAGTTCAAGCCATCGCCGCTGCCGAAGATTCAAATCCTTTTGAGTGTACAAGTATTTCAGGCTCTTATGGTCCGTATAGATTTTGTACGGCACGCCATAAAGATAGTAATGCCACAGCTTCAATACAAATACTACCGCGGCAAGTTCGAGATCATGTGTTGGGTAGTTCTGCTCGTGAGGCTTTAGCTGTCTCGACGCGTAGGCTATCACCTTATCGCGCTGCATCAGGACATATCCTAGACCCTTTCCTGAGGCATCACTATATATTTTAAAGTCATCCGGTCCGTTCGGCAGAGTGAGAATTGGTGCAGAGATGAGGCGCTGCTTTAACTCCGTAAACGAAGCTTCACAGTCCTCTGTCCAAGTAAACTTCGCACCCTTTCGTGTCAACTGAGTCAAGGGCGAAGCAATCCTAGCAAAATTTTGTATAAATCTCCGGTAGTACCCTGCCAGACCAAGGAAACTTCGGATGTCGCTAGCTGACTCCGGTCGTTTCCACTGCGTGATTGCTTCTATCTTCTTCGGATCAACTGAGATGCCTTCCGAGGAGATGACATGCCCCAAAAACGAGATACTGTCCAGCCAAAATTCTGATTTGCTTAATTTGGCATACAACTTGTGGCCTCGAAGGGTTTGCAGCACCATCCGCAGGTGTCCTGCGTGCTCATCCCTAGTCTTCGAGTACACTAAGATGTCATCGATAAACAGCACCACGAATTTATCGATGAAGGGCCTAAAGACACGGTTCATCGTATCCATGAATGCAGCAGGAGCATTCATCAGTCCAAACGGCATCACGGAAAACTCGTAATGGCCGTAGCGGGTTCTGAAAGCAGTCTTGGGCACGTCTTCTGGCTTAATCTTCAGCTGGTGATAACCCGAGCGAAGATCAATTTTAGAAAACACCGTTGCCCCTTGTAACTGATCAAACAAGTCATCTATCCGTGGCAGAGGATATTTGTTCCTGATTGTGACTTTGTTTAATTCCCTATAGTCTATGCAGAGGCGTAGAGTTCCGTCCTTTTTCTTCACAAAGAGCACGGGAGCGCCCCAAGGAGACACGCTCGGACGGATGAACCCGCGATCAAGTAATTCCTGGAGTTGGCGCTTTAATTCATTCAGCTCTGCAGGTGCCATTCTTTATGGAGGCTTGGAAATCGGTTGTGTATTTGGAAATGTGTCGATAGTGAATTCAATCTCTCGGTCTGGCGGCATACCGGGTAGTTCGCTCGGGAACACATCGGGGAACTCTGCCTCAACGGAAGTTGACTCGACGTTTGCGTAGTCCTGCCGTGTGTCCCGAACCGATGCTAGGAATCCCTCGCAGCCTGTGTAGAGCTTTCGCCGAGCAGATTTTGCCGAAATCACCATGCAGGCCCTGGTCGCATTATTCGCTGGACTACTGGTGTAACAGAACACGGCTTCTCCGGGCAGACGGAAAATGACTCGCTTCTCTGCACACTCAATAGTTGCCGCGCACGTACCTAGCCAGTCCATTCCCAAAATGATATCATAGTCCCGTACATCAAGAACTAAAACATCAAGTGACAGCTTTCTCTCTCCAATACAGATATAACCGCCTAGGCATGCTGAACAGACAAGAATTTTTGTACCAGATGGGGTGCTAACGCTTAAATCTAAATGCAACGGAGTCATTTTAACATTGTTCTCCGTGGCAAAGTTTATAGAAATAAAGCTATGGGTTGCACCTGAATCAAATAGAACGCGAGCAGGTATATTATTGAAAAGTAAGGTACCTGACACGACAGTATCCGAAGCTAGAGCTTCTTCCCGTGTCAAGGTGTAGACTCGGCCTTGAGCTTGATTATGCCCTGGCTGAGGCGCCGCTCGATTTGCCTGAGGAGCCGGAGTCTGATCTGGTTGTTGCGGTGTACGAAGCGGACAGCTGCTAATCTGATGGCCAGGATCGCCGCATCTGAGGCAAGTGCCGAGCCGCTTGCGACAGACATTCTTGGTGTGCCCTCTTCTGTTGCAATAGGTGCAACGCTGCCCCTGGTTTTCTCGCTGACGACCGCCGTTATTTTGACGCTTTGCAGCGTTGTTTCCTCTATCGTTGCCTTGGCGTTTGTGATTGGAAGGTTGCACAGCGCCGGCGGCAACGTGAGGATACTGCGGTTCGAGCGAAAGGGCATGGTTCAATACTTCCCGCATCGTCTGATACTGCGGAACGGCTATGTGCCCGTGAATGCCAGGACGTAGCCCTCCTTCGAATCGTCTGGCATGACTCGCTGCATCCGGTAGAAAAGCGGTAGCAAATTTGGCCAGTTTATTGAATTCTGCCGAGTATTGCTTCACCGTCATACTGCCCTGCCGGAGTTGAACGAACTCGTTTTCCCGTTGACATCGTAGAGGTGGGGGTATAAACTCCTCCTCGAAGTCCACGCGATCGCCTCCTCTTCATGGCCAAGTTGAAGAGATCGTCGATGCACGTCCCACCAGTCGTGCGCGTTGAGGCGAAGCAATAGCTGGGCACAGGTGACGCGCTTGTCTTCCGGCACTTCTAGGAGAGAAAAATGATCTTCAAGCTCGGCGAGCCAATCTAGGGCCACGATCGGGTCCTCAGTCCCATTAAATGGCGTGTTGCAGACCTTCTTGAAGTTGCCAAAGGTGAAGGCAGTCACTTCCCTCGTCCTTGGCGTGGGCGGTAGTTCAACTTCAAGCGCTGGCTGCTCCACTGGTGTAGCTGTCGTTGCGGCAGAATGGTTGGAGGCCAGGGTCTGAACAAGCTGCTGCAGGGTATCAACCTGCTTTTGTTGGACTGAGAGCCGGGCCTCTAGGTTGCTCTCAAACTTGGCTTGGCGGGCATCATCCCTCTGTCGTTGCTCCGTAAATATTTGCATCACCTGCTGAAGGGAATCTGATTGAGACATGCCCCGTTGGCTCCGAGAGCTTCCTGAAGTTCCGGAACTGCTCTCCTGAGTCCTTGTCTCGCCTGGCGCCAGCGCTGATGGTTGCGCTTGCGTCGTTTCTTGAAAGGAAGGTAAATTACATCAGGATCATAATGTATTATGGACTTATTGCATGAACGTATCTCATTTTGGCCTTAACGAGTTCAGGAGTTCGCACAGGGATTTATCATTAAGGAAACTTTTCCAGTTTAAGAGTCAAAGGAACTTTGAATCTGTGCTCTGATACCAACATGTCACGCCCCGATCCCGTGGAATCGTTAGTCGTCCCCCCCGAGCGTGACCGCCGTGCGGGCCTAGGTTGCTCACCGCACCAGGCTAAGTATTTTTGTTTCGCATAGCGAGCATATATCCAGAGTACGCAGATAATTGAAACACATATTGAAACATGGAGAAGTTCTCTTTTTATTGATAATATGAACATCTATTACAAACTCCTTGAACTGAGTCATAAGGATTGCATCTATAGGCTTACAAAAGTGTTGACACAAAATGAGATAGCAGTCCTGTACATTACATCTTTACTAAACTCAAAATATAAGACCTTGGGTCAGAACGACTTCTTTGCCACGAAGTTGCATGGTTGCTTGGTGGCTAGCTTCTAACTTCAAAATGCTTCAAAGGTTGGCACGGTCGAGGCGTGCCTACAGCTGGACTGGATTGGGGGTTTGTCTCCTGCTCCTCGCTCGGCTCTCCTTAGCGCGGGGAACCTGTTTCAACGAGGGTCAGTACATCAAAACGTACTGGTGAAGGCAAGCTATCCCAACTATACCAATCAACACTTTGTTTTAATGAAGCATACATATTTGTGGGTTTCTATCTTGCCTTAGTTCATTTTACAGCAAGACATATATATAGAATCATTGAAATAACTCGCCACCGTTGGGTGACATTTACCTGCCCGTCTGAACCACCTGCATAATACTTACCTTGCCTTCCCTGCCAAGAAGACACAAGTTAGTAGCAACAGGTTTAAATATACGAGGGGATCACTGGCACGTTGCCATAATGGATGGGCTAGTCTCGGGACGGAATGGCGTGCGGTGCAGAGAACAGGAGGCGCCACAAGCCACTCGATCCGAAGCAGGTGACTATCGTGAGTTCCGTCCGGATCGGATCGGTGCCAGTGCCCCAGCGACCATCCACAGGAACTAAGACCTTGTGCACAAGTTGTCCGTGATCAACGCAGTACACTAAGTTAATATTTGAGGCAAATCAGGCACAGGGCAATAACAGGGCAAGATCTACTTTAGCATAGTCTTCTTGTTGGGTTATTGCTTTGAAAATGAGTTCTATACATAGCACAGTTTTTAAGAAGAAATATACATTCTAACTTATATTTATGCATATGATGAACATTCCAAACGAGCAAGCATATAAGTAAGTAACCGTTCACAAGTTTCATTGACAAGCAATATTTCCCAAGTCTATTTCCTTATTATCTTGATATCTTTTAGTTATTTACTTGGTATCGTTTGATCGGGCAAAGCACGAACACAAGATTTAGATGTGAAGACTAGCAAGTAGGGCTAGCTAATCGGGTTGGTAGCCACTCACTTTGGTAGTTGGGAGGAAAAAGGAAAGAAGTGCTTTAGGAGTCCGCTCGAGCGACGACTACAGCTGGTTCACCTGTATTGATACGAACAGCTGATCAGTACTTCTTCCTCTCTTTCCCTTATCGGAATTGAAGTGCAGTTCTAAGAACGAAAGCAATGAAATCCATCGAAACCGTTCAAGAAAACCCAAGCAAATCCGAAAACTAACTCAAGGCACGAAAGCAACAAGCGACAACGAAAACTAGGCAACAAAGAATGCAGCGGAGAGGTCCCTCCTGACTCTGCCGCTAAGTCGATCCCGGGGGCACGGTCTACTGAATATGGGAATCAATTCCGAAGAGACAAATCCATAACGAGGATGAGTTCTTGATTCAATCTATCCCGATCGAACGATACCGTCTAGTATTTCTTAGCCGCGCTCCCCGAATAGGGGGAACGGGGCACCATAGAGACAGTGGCTGCTACTCCATCCTTCGAAGAAACTAGTCATGGAGAGACGCAATCTGAAGGTTAACGATCTCTTGGATTCGGGCAGACGCCTATTGTCACGCCCCAGTCCCAAAATACCGAGGGACCGAACGCGTGATAATGGCCAGCAACACACACCGATGGACAACCCAATCTAATGGATCCATCGGGGCATGCTTAAGCTGTAATATAACAATAAGTAGGTCCAATGATACAAGTCACAGTTTATTCTAATCTCATCCATAATAGAATAGTATATGAACTAAATAGCAAACTGGAACAATGCTGAAAGTAAAGTTACTGTCGAATATCCAGCAAGAAATAATACTAAGTCGGGTGGAGACAAATCCACTACCGATAAATGGAAAATAGAGACAAGGAAACATAACTAAAACATGATAGAAAGTAACTAAGTGTAAGCAGGGCCATCCACTGCTATCGTACCCTCGTCTGGTGTCGATCCGTAAAGCTGCGGGTACTCCTCGTCTGCTAAATCTGGAGAACAAAACCAGGTCCTCAGAGGGACGTAACAAGATATAAAAGAATACGAGCCAAATGTACAGTAAATGAACATGCAAGATAGACAAGAAAGTAAACACAAAAAAAGCAACTAAGATACAATAAATCACTACATCTAAGATAGTGGCGTGCCGATGGTGCTATCAAACATGACTACAAACAAATCAGAATAACCGTAACTCAATGGGAGATAATGGTCCTATAGAAAGTAGACCAATGGGGAATCCCAATCTATAGTTTGGCTCTTTCGCTGCCCAATGGGAGCTCACGAATGAGGTAGTCAAATGGGCAAGTCTCTATCGCAGCACTATGGGTACTCACAATCGATAATGCTCAAGTGTAGTCAGTGCCTAATAACGATCATCTAGGAACGTAAAGAAACTAATCGGGTCAACTCAAGGGAGCGTAGAGTAACCATATACCATCCCAGTATGTCTATAGAATAAATAGTGATCCATGGGAAAGGAGCAAATAATGTACATACACGTAAAACGAGAAGATAAGACTAGAGCAGCAGGAATAAATCAAAATGCATCACAAACTATATACGACAAGAAAGTAACTACTGAAAAGGAAAGCATGCAAATAATGTGCAAGAGTTGGCAAGGTATCTTGCACGACAGTGTATAAATATGTCAAGGAAATAAGTAGCAAAACTGCAGGGTTTGGCAAGGTATACTTGCCTGGGGTTCTGGCTCCAACTGTAGCTCTGGTCTCAGTGTGATCTGCAGGTACTACTCCGGTTACTGAAATAAATATCACCATCAGATTCAAAAAATATCAAATAGCTAAAAATGCATGTCCTTAAGTCCAATTTGGACACAAGGACAGAAATGACATTTCCGGTCAAAGCGGGGTCCACATGTGGGCCACTTTGCACCGAAAAGTGTGTTATGGTCAAAGGTCTCCAAATACGTCAAACTTAGTGTCAACAAGTTAGGAACGATGATACGAACCCAACAGAACTTCCAGAATTGGATTCCGATGAGCCGATCACAAAATCGCCCGTCAAGTGGAGCCTGTAGGGCCAACGATACGCGATTTTGTCAACGTTCTCAGAATCGAACCAAACTTGGGTCACAGGACCAGCGTATTACTACGAGTCAGATGGCGTAAGTTTCGTCTCGATCCGACGTGTGTACACAAAGTTATAGCGTGTTCCAGAATGGGCGGATACGGGACGTTGTCGGCGGATACGCGTTGATTCCGGTGTGCACGCACATCCAAATCAACTTCCGCAAAATCCCGCACGTCCGTATCAACGACGCGCACGTATCGGTGAAGACCGCACGCGACCAAGTCATCCCATTTAGCGGGGCGTACTCAGTTCTGAGGTAAAACAGGGCATTGTTTTTCCTGTTTTTGGATCGCGGTTCGCGATCGCTACAGGACGCGATGCCCCGAGCGGGTTGCACGGGCACCGAGAGGGTCACGCAGGGTTCGCAATGCAATAGACGGAATCGAAAATGGGTAAACGAGCAGAGAAAAAAGGGTACCTGAATAGGGCTCCGTGAACGATGATTTCTCGTGTCCTCACGTGTCTCCTTCGTGTCCTGCGTCCTGTGTCCTGTGTCTGCTGTGTCCGCCCTAGGGTTAGGTTTAGGGCACGATGCCGGAGTGGGGAGGTTGCTGGCGGCCAGAGGGAGGCCGGTGGGAGTCGAAGGAGGCTGCGGGTCAAGGGAGGCAGACGAGGGGTTGTGGATCTGGAGGTGGACGGCTGCACCGGAGTCGGGCCGGTGGGTCTATAACCGGAGCGGGCGACTGCACCGGAGTCGGGCAGCCGGGTCTCTGCGTGATGGCTGATAACAGGCGGAGAGGGTACGGCGAGGTCTAAGGCGGAGGTTAGGAGGTCGGGCGATGAAGAGCTAGGGGGATCGAGGTGGTGGCGTCGAGGTGAGGGGAGGAAGATGTCGAGGGGGCTGGGGAGTTCGAGCTCCGGCGTGCGAGGGAGGTCGAGGCTGAGGACTGGTCAGGGTCAGATGGCGAGGGGGACGTGGTTCTGGGAGGAGGAGGAGGGAAGTTAGGGCACGGAGAGGTCAGGGATGGTGGAAGACAGGGAAGGGAGATGGGGGAGATGCTCGGGGTTGAGGAAGGAGAGGGAGGAGGAAGGTGGAGACGAGGGAGGAGGCTAGGTCGGAGGAGATGACCGGAGCGGCGCTGCGAGCGGCGAGGAGAGAGTTGCGGCGGCGGCGGGGCACTGAATTCGAGGGTATTAAATAGGGTTGCTACAGTAATCCTGATGGAATTGGGATTAGGGTTCAGTTAGGGTTAACGGGTCCGCGGGTCGGGTTCACATGAATTCGGCCCGACCCGCATAGCATTTAAGTGCGGGTACGGGTTGTCGGGTTTTGGGTTCGGGTCTAGATTCCACCTGACCTGATACGGTTTGGATTTGGTTCAGTAATCCGGTCCGGGTTGGTTTGAGTTGGTTTGGTTCAATTGAACCGGGTTTATTTAGGGGTTTAATTCGGTTTAATTATTCATTGGTTTTTAGGGCTTTAAAAATGATTCCGGAGTCCAATAAATTCCCGGAAAATTATCCTATGTCCAGTTTTCCATTTTACACCATAAAATATTATTTTTATAATATTTTAATATTATTTAACAGCAATTAAAAATTATTTAATTACCAATACCTAGGGTTTAATTACAGAAAAATTTCGAAAAATTCCAGGAAATCTAAATTAAAATTTTCTGAAAAATCAGGGGGCTTACACCTATGAGGGATATAAAAAATACATACTTGCAGAGGAGGCCTTAGAGGACTATGTCACAACAAGGGCGTCATAGGATCTCGTACCATAGTATGTACCCCTCTGGAGACCACCATCGGCGATCACCCTTAACTCATCCGCCGACGGAGCTGGAGAGGGCTGCGAGAAAGTACCAGCCTCTCCCGCTGTAGGTCCACTAACAGTCGCCCACTCATGGAGCCTAAGAAACTCGGCCTAGAAAAGTATAGATACTCGATAATTGCTAATGTCTAAGGTACTTATTACTAACATATGGATATTTATTTTTATATTTCCTAAGTTATATTAAAATTAACATAAAGTAAAGTAATACTTACATAGGTCTCCGAGGCCCTATCATTAATGAGGTTTCCGCTCTTCCGATGGATGGCCAGGAAGACGATCACCATGTTGGTGTCCTCACCCCTCTGTACTTGTTAAAAATATATTATTTAGTACTAAAATTAAACATTTTATCCTACTACCATTTTATCGTATTTGTATTAAAATAATATATATGAAATAAAAAATATACCAAACGACAGAGATGTTCCATCATCGGAATCGAGCCACCACACCAGTTTGTTGCCTTCTTCCTAGTCGCCTTGGCCTTCTCAGACCTTTTCTTGTACCTTGGATCGTCAAATCTAGCCCTCATCATAGTCCACTGCTCAGACGTGATCCAACCTTGGATCAATTTTCCTTCGCGATCATGAGCCTTCTAGTCATCTATAGCATCGTGGATCAGCTTGGCGATGACGGCAAAAAATATATGCTCGATCAACTCGGCCCGGTACGGTGGATAGAAATATGTTTGCTACAAGAATTAGTTTAGTAAGTTATATAATATGCATAAATTAGATGATTGATATTAAATTTAAATATACTTTTATCTTGAAGTGCGCAAACCAGAACGCCTTCCTCTCGTTCGGAGTATCAGAATAGTTGATCCAAGGTCCACCATAGTTGTACCTCAGAAAGTGGCCTAGGTATCTCTGTACCGACGAGGGACGAAATCTATACAGAGATAATTATATTCATAAAAAAGTAAATATATGATGAATAAAGAAATACATGATATATATGATGATAAACCAACTAATTGACTTACTTTGTACCGTTAGCCCAAATCTTCGTCCTCGTCTCATCCGGAGGTGAGCATGGAGGAACTCGCTGATACAGAGACAGCGTCGGCTTAACCTCCTCTATTTGCTCATATGTCTCCAAGGTTTCATCAACAGAAGGAACGTTGGACGAAGGAGTGGTCTCAGGCCTGGAACTACTCATCCCAGGAGTGCTGCCATGTAACGTCGTTGTAGTCAGAGATATGGCTAGTCGATATACTGGAGTACTTGGCGACGAGGATCCAGAACCAACAGTAGGCAGTACCGGAGGAGCACTCCATCTACCTTTGGACCTGCTGAACGCTCTGCGTCGTCCTATCATACCTAATAACAATATATGATGATAGAACAAATAAACAGATATATAGTACATTCTACAGTAAAAATATTATACATATCTCACGGTATTAATAGAATTACACAGTAAATAACTACTAGTGTCACAAGTCTAAATGTATAATACATTCTACAATCAAAATGTAATACATGTCACAAGTTCATATGGATTTACTTTATTTTCAATCATCTTCAAAAAATTTATCTTGTTCGTCTTTCTCGTCCTCCTCATCTTTACTTTCATCTACTTCATCTTCGTCTTCTTCTTCAGATAATTCTACCTCTTCTACATTATTAGTTGTGTAATAAGTAACTTTCGTTGAGTCCATATCTATAATATTCATTATAAGAGGTAGGTCCTCCTGATAACTATTTTGTCAACGTAAAAGAGATTTCTAGCTTTAGTCTTACATACTGTCCACTAGTCTAACCTCGTTGTTCCCCGTCTAGGATAAGTTGTGAAGTACATGATATGAGCCTGACTTGATAGGACAAATGGTTCATAGCCTTGATATCTACGCTCGTAGTTTATATCCACAAGATCATACTTGTCAATTTTCTAACCTTGATCTTGAATTGGATCGAACCATTCACACTTGAATAACACGATCTTAGCATATTTTGTGCCATAATTATATGTCAACTCCACAATATCTCGTAAGATGCTAAAAAAATTATTGCCTGGATTGACGTCTTTGTAGTTCGAAGATTTGATACACAAACAACTATTGTTCGAGGAATCAAGATCCAGAAAGCTGTCTCTGATCGGAGAATTTGTTGACTTGAACCTAAACCCATTCATATAGTAACTTGGCCATATTTTGACGGCAGTAATTGGTCACTTGGCTAGAGTTCTAATAGATTCAGTCTCGGATATTATTAGATGATCGACCTAAATACCAAAGAAGCGATAATAAGTTATTTATTGTGCAAGTGCATACAGAAAAAGTAATTACCGAGTTCCTTACATATTTGCTCAACCAAGAAGAAAAATGATGTCATATTTCTTGTTCTACTTCTTTGTCTGTTATATAGAATCTAACCGACCTCAGCTCATCATTATATGTGCTAAAAAATAACGAAGCAACCATCAATTAGTAGCATAATATAAGCTTATATTATTACATTGAGATGACGTAAATATGGACGTATTAATTACTTACCCCTCTAGCTTCTCTACTTCATCCTCGTCGCAGTTGAGTAATATATACAACTGAGCATCCCTTAGCTCGTTGTCATTCAAATATCTCTTCTTTATTTTCTCCAAAGGCTTTCCGGATGCATTGAATACTTTCAGTATTGCATCATTAGATTCCTGATATCTGTCATTATTTCTCAGAGCTCTTGTTCTATTAGTAGAAATATGAGATTTGAAATACGTCGAGAAAAAGTTTGTAATCTCCTCGAGAACATAAGTGTAAACTCTCTCACCCAAAATTAGGCCTACTTGGCTTAGATAGTGAAATAAGGGCTAGTTGAACCCAATTAGAAATAAAATACGGTATTTGATTTAACTAAACAATATTTATATCGCTTAGCGCACCTTACCGTTGCTTCGATAATTGGAACACTATACTAGCCATTGCCTATCTACAAATTTCATAACCTTGTCCTAGATGTGCCCGCCTACCATTCTGACATTTGTGTAACTTATAATTATACTTTCTTGTGCTATATTTTAGTCGCATAATATTCGTCGCAGACGTTATTATTTAATTCTAAATAAAATACGACTTTGTACCATTGTGTGTTCTAATCGAAATTGGGAACACAATCTTGACCGTTTTGTGCAACCCAAATTTTGTTAATATTCTACTCTGAGCCCTCTATGTCCATGATACTTGTGTCCTACCTAATTTTATCCCCATGTACTTCCAATTAATTCCAGAACAACTTGCGTGGTAATTCAATTAATTTAATCTAAATTCTATTTTTGTGCAATTTTCCAAATTATTGGGCGCTTTTATGCAAAAGCGCATTGAGGTGTCCACACCATTGGACAATTCATGAAGAAATCCAACTTTTCCCTTCGTAGAAATTTTTCCATAATTTTCAGAATGTGCAACGCGCAACATAGCCCCCTTTATTTTAAACCAATTCTTGTATTTAAACAATACAATTATGGCCCTCCAAACATCCTCATGTGAGCCCCAAGGCCCAACTCCAAGGAGGTATTGACCAAGCCCACTCCTAGGTCTATAAAACTCTAGCTCACATGTATAAATATATAACATTATTCCTTTTTCCTTTCCTTTTTCTATTTTACATCAAAACCCAAACCTAAATCTAACTTCTCAGCCGCACCCCCCCCCCATCTCACTATTCGCCATCATCTTCCTCCTCCTTCCGATCCTCCTGCAGCCACCACCTCGCTGGAGGCCGTTGACCACCTCACCTCCAGCCAAGCCTCCTTCTCCCTGCACCTTCCCTGTCCACCCTCTTCCTCTCCTTCCCCGCAGACGAACCCCGGTCATCTCCCCTCCCTTACACTCGATATTGCCATCATCGCCGGAGCCTCGTCGGACCGTTCCCCTTCGACGTCTCCTTCCCTCCGCCATGCCCGCTACACCTGCACCCGTCCTCGAACTCGCTGCACCGTACATCATTAACCCGACGCCGTAGCCGACCAAGCCTCGCTGCATATCTCCTCCCCGACCACCTCCCTCGGCCAGTCACTACCACCAGCACGAACACCTCCTCCTTCTTCCCTAACTCCTTCTCCTCTCCGGCCACCTCCCTCGGCTAGTCACCACCACCAGCATGAACACCTTTCCTGCTTTCCTGCCCTCTGTCATCCTCGTTGGAGTAACCCCCCTGGCCGGAACAGTAGCTCCTCCGGCAACCCATCATTATTACCACCAGTATCACCATTGCCATCATCATCATCCTCATCTCTTCATCATCTCCATTATTATCACCATTAACACATATTACCATTATCAACATCATCCCCATCATTATCCACATTATCATCTTTGTCATCACCATTGTCCACATCATCATCCTCGTTATCACCATCATCCATATCATTATCCACATCATCACCATCACGTAATTATCATTATCATCATCACCTCATCATCATCCCTCGTCATCGTGTTCATCATAGACCCGTCACCCTTGCCAGACAAACTGCAGCATTCACCCCTAATTCTCGTGCCTGTGCACGCTGACCCCGAGGATATTGGATAGATTCTACGCGACTTCCGGAGCCGGATATTGGGACTACATAGCTTCTTGCCAGGCAAGTATACCTTGCCTTGTGTACTATTTAAATTCTGTATTATTAGTTGCATGTTTATATTATATAACTATGCGCGTCCGAGAGAGACTCGGGTGCAGTCAATGAAGGCGTTGACGTTAGGACTTGTGTCTGACCTAGTGTCTAGTGGACCCACCTAAAGTTGAGGAGTTATCGGTATGACTCCCCAGGCCTTGACACATTTCTTACACATATTGTGAGTCTCATGTAGGGCACGGACTTGCGTATGCAGTTGGCCACCTGTACATGTAGGTCATACGACGGATAGGGTATAACTGCTAATAGTGATGCATGTTAGAAGACTTAGCAGTTATTAGTAGTCGGAGCATAGTCTATTGTAGTACGAAGGTCAAATCCTTGTCCTTGTTTGGTTGTGAGGTTGGACTATTGTTCTAACGATAGACTATGAGCCAGAGTTGCGACACCGATACTTGTACTTTGTCTCGATGTAGTAGCTACAGCGTATTATGGATACAACATGCATAGATCATTGGGCGGGGAAGATAATTAGTAGGCGTATGGGACAGATATTTGGTTGTCGTAGTTTCATAGTAAACTGCGGGGCCGTGAGCCTCATGTTACCCGGTTATGGGCAATTGTTACCCGGTTATGGGCGGATATGCTTGTCGATACATCCGACAGAGGTTACTAGCTGTGCGCTATCATGATCGATGATGTAGTCAGCATATACTCCTGGTATCCAGTTTACAGCTAATGCCAGGTACTTAGCCTCTGGCTCGATGCTATGCTTTATACCTTTCTCCTACCTATACGTACCAAAGTTATCTTCAAAGTGCATTTCACTTAGCTGGTTAGATCACCCTTGAGTTTTTACAGTATTTACTTTATGGCATGCTTCTATGTATCTTGTTATGTCCCTCTGAGGACCTGGTCCATTTCAAAGTGTAGATGTTCATGAGTATTCGCAGGAGCGCAGATCTGGACTTGCTACGTATATTTCAAGGAGGTCTTCTCTTCGAGCTTCGTGATTGTTAGATGTTGTACTTATATTGTATTTATCTTATTTATTCTACATTCTAGTTTGGTAGTGGATTTGTTTCCATTCGACTACCATCATTAGATACTTTATATTAAGATCTAGTTTCATAGATATTGGTTATTTATGTCTATTTGATTTCTGTGGATAAGATTTAGTTATGCCATGTGACTTATGATAAATATATACCACTTATGAATTATTGTTCATGATACAGCGTAAGCATGTGATATGGTTTCCATATATTGGAGTTGCCATATACATGCGGCTGGCATGCTTACGTGTCCTAGTCCTACGTATTTTGGGACTAGGGCGTGACAATAAGCTTCACAAATAGAACTCTCAACTTGTGCCTTATTTTTTACCTTTCTCTTTAGGTGATTCAGATGTCGCTTGAACGGGTACATCCACCGATAATCGACAGGCCCACCAACACATACCTCATAGGAAAGATGAATTTGCAAATACTCCATGGAGTCGAAGAATCCAGGAGGAAATACCTTCTCGAGCTTGCACAATATTACCGTAATGTTATTATCTTGCTTTTCTAGATGATCGATGAGCAACTTAGTAGAACAAAGATCTCTGAAGAATATGCTGAGCTCTATCAATGGATCCCAAATGACCTGTGGTAAGAATTTTTGAATTGCAATTAGAATTAATCTCTTTATGAATACGTGACAATCGTGGCTCTTCATACCCGTCAGTTTGTTCTCCTTGAGGTCGACGCATCTTCTCAAGTTCGACACGTATCCATCTAAAAAATTTAGGCCCTAAATCTACCTACAAAGTCTCCCTTTATCCTCCTTCTCCAGTGAGAAAATTGCCTTAGGATGCTCTAACTTTCCATTCTCCTCCTCTATCAAATGCAACACAAGACGTCTACATATATCTTCCAAGTCCAACTTGACATTCGAATTATCTTTCGTCTTCCCCTTTAAGTCCATTATAGTATTAATTATGTTGTCAAACACATTCTTCTTGATATTCATGATATCAAGGTTATGTATGATTAGATTGGTGCTCCAATATGGTAGATCCCAGAATATACTTCTCTTCATCCAGTTATGAGTGCGACCAAATCCGTCACACTTGTACCCCTTAGCAGGCTCTTCGATAGCACTTAGTAAATTTTTTACCTCTTCCCATATCGTATTTTTGGGCCACCTTGGTGGTGGATTAGCCTTATCCATAACGCCGACATAAAAAGCATGCATGTTCCTCCGGTACGGATGATCCTTCGGCAGGAATTGTCGATGACAATCGAAGAAGGACGGTTTGCCTCCGTGCTTCAAACGAAAAGCCTTAGTGCGGTCCATGCAATACGTACATGAGAGATGGCCATGAGTGCTCCATCCCAATAATATTTGATAGGCTAAAAAGTCATTGATGGTACGCATAAGTGTTACCCTCATCTGAAAATTCTACTTTCTAGAAATATCGTACGTGTTGGCACCTACATCCCACAACTGATTTAACTTATCTATCAACGGCTATAAATACACATCGATGTTCCTCTTCAGATTGTTTAGATCCGGGATAATAACGGTTAGGAACATATATGGAGTCTTCATGCACATCCAAGGCGGTAAATTGTACGGAGTGACGATTATAGTCCAAAACGAATACTGGAGCGCGAAAGTCCGAATAGGGTAAAACCGTCGGAGGAGAGCCCCAATCTGACATTACGTGGATCCGAAGCAAAATCTGGATACTCTCGATCAAAGTGCTTCTATGATTCTTCATCGGATGGATGATCCAACTCATATTTTCTACAATCTCCTTCACCATAAACAACATTTGCAACCGCGACGTCAAAGGCAAGTAGTACATCGAATCGGTATGCTTTCTTGCACCGACAAACCTTCCTCTACCAGTGGCCTTGTAGCGATCAGTACCACAGAATCTGTATGCGTCTTCATCCTTATCGTCTTTGTAGTACAACATGCACCCGTTGCGACATGCATCAATTTTTTTATATCCCATCCAGAGCAATTTCATCATCATCTTAAATCGGTAGAAGTCTTTAGGCAACTTAGCACCTGTAAACCCCCTCCTCAAATATAGGAATTATTTAAATTGAGGAACAACCAAAACCCAAATCCCAAGTACCCAAATTAGGGTATTAGTCTACACCAAGCCTGCTATGCCACGACCCTTGTTTACCACCCCAAATCTAGTTCTATATGTCTTCAACGCATTAGGAATCACCATGTTCAATTGTTTAAATTAATTAAATTATAGACCAATTCCACCTCAAGCAGGACCTAACCCAGCCCAAGTGCTCCTTTTTATGTGGACCGGCCCCCACTTCCAGGAGTCCTGGCCGGCCCAAGCCTCAAGGCCAGCCCACAAACTTTCCACATATAAATATACATATTCAACCATAAAACCCTAAGAAATTACTATTCATTCATCTTCCCTAAACCCTACCCGAACTACCCCAACCGCCCCACATCCTTCCCGATCGGCCACCACCGCCTCCGACTACACTAACACCCCCACCACCACCGTCAGTCACCATCAGATCAACCCCACCCGCTTGCACTTCAACCCCGACCGCCTGCATCCAATCCAGACCGCCCTTCATCCAATCCCGACCGCCTGTATCCAATCCCGACCGCCCCACACCCGCCTGTACATCCGATCTCGACCGCCTGTACTCAAATCTCGATAGTCCAACAGTGGCAGACCAACCCCGACCCCCACGGCTGGACCTCCATCCAGGCGCTGCTTTCCCCCGTCGACCCAACGGCCATAGCCGCTGCTGCGACCCCTGCCGTTTCTGTTGCTGCTGCTGCCGGAGTTGCCGCAAGACGCCGGAGCCACCGTACCGAAGGCTGACGTCGACTAGACAAGCACCCCTCCACTACGATTGGTAAATACCCCCTCCTTCGTTGCATGATCTATAAATTGTAACAAGCGCATCGTCATGTCGGATGACGACACAATTAAGTCACAGTAAACCATGGGTATAAGTATGAATGCTTAAATAGATTTAATGGAGTCTATGGTTAATAATTATTTCGACCAAATGACCTGTGCAGAGAACTTGTATTCCACCTGAAAGCGTAGTCGTAGACTTAGTACAATATGCATGGAGAATAATGAAGTATAATTTAACAAGACGTAGTGTAGTTTCGTGAAACCATAAATGAGTGATTTATTGACGTGAGGTGCACAGTGACAGAGGACAGAGCACGCTTGTATCTTAGCTATGTGCACACGCGACCCTGTAGTCTATCCACCGTAAACTTGCGTCAATACCTAAGAGCAACGTCGTAGTCATGTATGTATTATTTAGTGTCTGATGCTGGATTGCTATATTATATTGTGTTTAGGATCATTGGATTAGCCAGGAGACACTGTAGGAATCGACTTTTGGCATTCGCAGCTCAAGGACTCAGGCAAGATACCTTGCCATATTTACTGTTTAAATTAATGCTGCATATGTTGTATGATAAATTATGTTCTTTTTCATATGACTGTGTGCGTCCGATATTGATTCGGGTGCTATCGGCGGATACGTCGATGATTTAATATACTTGACCTAGTCACTAGCAGACTCACCCTATTGGAGGATACTCTGATATCTTCCGAGACCAGACACTCTTACATGTTTCACAGTGACATCTATATTGGGATGTGGGTCCACATATTCGACTAGCTATTGGTGCGTGAGACATGCATCACGGTTAGTGCGTAATTCAGGTTTATATTATATGATAGTAGAGACTGGCATGTAGCTACGTGGTATGCACGTCGAGTATTCAATTTACGTATTTACATTGGGAGGGGAGGACCACTAGCAGGCGTATAGGATACACCCATTGGATTTCATAGTATCCGGAGGAGCCACGGATCCAATGACTCCCTTTATTCAGATTTCCCGTTCTTCGGAGCGGTATGGACGTATATATCATTGCAGATTCCCCGTTCTTCGGAGCGGTATGGACGTTATACTATTCAGATTCCCCGTTCTTCAGAGCGGTATGGACGTATATATACTTGCAGATTCCCCGTTCTTCGGAGCGGTATGGACGTTATGCCTACACCTACTCATATGTACCAAAGTTGTCCTCATATTGCATTCACTTAGATGGTTAGCACACCCTTTATTGCATTTACTTTATTCAGTATTTATATATATGGCATGTTTCTATGTATCTTGTTACGTCCCTCTGAGTACCTGGTACCTTTCCAGATTTGGACGAGCTTACTACCCCACAGTATACGGACCAGGACAGGAGACGAGGTTCGCTACAGCTGAGGAGTTAGAGGTGCAGCCGTCAGAGTTCCCGTGATCACTTGGTAGGCCTTCTGCCTAGGATTGGGTGCATTATCATCTAGTCAGCCGATGCCCCAGTCATTATCTTTTATCTATCATTTCAGTACTTTATTTCCTCATAGTAGTGGGTTTGTTCCCACCTGACATTATTGGTTGTACTATGATATCTTGAAACTGGTGTTTATCTTCCAGCAGTTTATTTAGTACTTCTAGTTGTTTATGTTGTGGATGAGATAGTTTACCTATTGATTGACTGATATTGGACATATTAGTATTTTAGGACAGCGTAGCACTCTTCGTACGGATCCATTAAATTAGGATATCCTTGGAGATGTGTCAGCTGGCTATTGCTACGTGGCCTAGTTCCGTGTATTTTGGGACTGGGGCATGACATAGTTTTAGTGGTGGCCCATGCAGGTCGACTTATTCGCTTGTGGTATGGTAACATGCCCAGCGAGCCTGCAGTAGGATAAAAATTAATATGTCTCATCCACTCTGATTACGTTTTTGAGCTTCTTTCGTATTACTTCTAAATATCTGCATCCTGTTTGTTTGATTCCGTCCTCTTCTTAACAAAGTCCTATATTTTGCAGTAAGATGAATTTGCACAATGGACAAGGAGCACCCAGTGCCGCGGTGCCAGACAACACCACCCAAAGAGAGGAGGTACCCCAAGGGCAACCCCCGCTACAGACACCGCTGATACATTGGCACGAGACATCGCAGGGCGATCCTACACCACAGCCCGAGGGACAGACTTCCCAGACGATCCCCACGCAGCATTGTGAGGGCCAGACTTCAGGAGCTACACCGATATCGCAGACTGAGAGGCCGACATCTGAGGAGACGCCTACCGTACAGCCAGAGGTCCCACTACCACCACCTCTACCTTATCCACCCTAAATGCCACAGCTAGACGAACAGCCACAGATGCTATAGTTCCTTCAGACTATGATGCAAGCACAGTGGCATCAGACAGATATATTGAGGCAGAGCTTGATGGCAGTAATAGAGAGGACACCTGTCCCAGCACCCGTACCAGCACCTCCACCAGCCCAGACAGGTGGCACTGATAGATGGTTCTGACAGATGGGACCAGATACCTTCTCAGGCAATGAGACTGCAGAACAGATCTTCGATTGGATCGCCAATACGGAAATGCTACTAGAGGAGTCACAACTACACCCAGGCCTTTGGATAACTGCAATGAGGGCCCAACTAAAAGGCAACGCCCATCACTGGGGGATTCCATTGAGCGCAGTATAGGCAAGAACCAGACCTGGGAACAATTCTTAGAATACTTCAATGCGAAGTATTTTCCAGCCACAGTTAGGAATGCCCTATACTCCCAGTTTCTACATATTGAACAAGGGAATATGACTGTGGACGCATATGACGCGGAGTTCAGCCGTCATAGCAGATTTGGTGCCATCCTGATACACAATGATCTAGAGAAAGCTCAGAGATTCCATCATGGCCTCAATTTTGAGCTATAGAGGTATACCACCACACAGGCGAGGATTTCGTACGAGGAGGTTCTTTCAGAAACAAGGATCCAGGAGGCCATTGCCAGAGGAGCTAGACGTCCCAGTACGACCATGCCAGTCAGAGCCCAGCCCAGAGCAGGAGGACCGATCCGTCGTCCTGGAGTGCAGACGCAGCAGAGGATAGCACCATACCAGCAAAATGAGCTTCCGTCTTGCAACAACTGCGGCAAAAGAGGACATTACCAGAAGGACTGTCGGAAGAGATTAGGAATATGCATGATTTGTGGAGCGAGCCAGCACTATGCCCGGGACTGCCCACAGCGCAGAGATATATCACCGCAGACAGGACAGAGGCCAACATCACCGGTTCCGAGGATACTACCCCCACCAGGAGGACAGCGTCCACCAGCCCCCGAAGGATTTCAAAGAGGACCACCCTTGGCCCCACAGCAGGCACAATTTGAGCGAGCTCGACAGCAGACCGGAGGACAGAGACAAAGACAGGGACAAGCCTTTGCATTAGCAGCTACTGAGGAGGAAACAGAAGGAGAAGCAATCACAGGTACCATTTTAGTTGCCTCATTACCTACGACTGCATTGTTTGATTCTGGAGCTATATTATCATTTATATCTAGTAGATTTGTAGCAATGCATAGAGTAGCTACTTCCCTCTTACCTAAGAGTTAGAAGATTCTTACCGGAGGAGGTATCGTGCCGGTTACCAGCACTATTAGAACGTGTTCGGTAGTCGTATATGGTAAAGAGATGAGAGCGCGATTCTTGGTATTGCCCATATCGTACTTTGATATTATGCTAGGCATGGACTGGTTAAGCCAGTATAATGCTGTACTGAACTGCCGGAAGGGTAGTGTCACTTTTAGACCGCCAAATCAACCAGAGTTCGAGTACATGCGAGGAACCGTCGAACAAGGAGTAGGGCAGATAGCTGGAACTTGCATGGCTATGGAGATTGTACCCCCACCAATAGTTACAGAATTAGAGGATGTGTTTCCAGAAGAATTGCCAGGCTTACCGCCAGATAGAAACGTAGAGTTCACCATTGAGCTAGTACCCGGAGCAGCACCAGTATCTTCTAAATGTATACCTATTGGCGAAGAAGGAGTTAGATGAGCTGAAGCTGCAATTGGAGGAGTTGTAGAGAAAGGGATTTATCCGTCCTAGTGCATCACCCTGGGGAGCACCAGTGTTATTTATACCTAAGAAGGATGGAACAGTACGCATGTGTATTGATTACAGAGCCCTTAATGCTTTGACTATCAAGAACAAGTACCCCCTGCCACGGATTGATGATTTATTTGACCAGTTGACAGGAACAGTAGTGTTCACCAAGATCGACTTGAGATCGGGTTATCATCAGGTGAAGGTGCGAAGAGAAGACATTCAAAAGACAGCATTCAGGACTCGTTATGGTCACTACGAGTTCTTAGTGATGCCTTTTGGATTGACGAATGCGCCTGCTATATTTATAAACTTGATGAACAGGGTCTTCCACCAATACTTAGACCAGTTCGTAGTAGTCTTCATCGACGACATCTTGGTGTATTCGTAGAGCCACGAAGAGCATGAAGGACACTTGAGACTAGTGTTAGAAACCCTGAGGAGAGAGAGGCTTTATGCCAAGCTGAGCAAGTGCGAGTTTCTTCTGGATCATGTCGCTTTCCTTGGACACGTCATCTCAGGAGAGGGCATTTCAGTGGATCCGGCGAAGATTTCATTAGTAGAGACATGGCCAACCCCTACCAATGTCTCAGAGGTGAGAAGTTTCCTAGGACTTGCCGGATATTATCGGAGGTTCGTGGAGAACTTCGCGAAGATTGCAGAACTGATGACCTGCCTAACCCGTAAGGAGCAGGAGTTCACGTGGACAGAGGAGTGTCAGAAGGCATTCGACGAGCTGAAGAAGCGCTTGACTACAGCACCCATTTTGACCATACCTTCTGGACCCGGAGGATTCGTGATCTACAGCGATGCATCCGGAAAAGGGTTAGGATGCGTCTTGATGCAGCATAGAAAGGTTGTAGCTTATGCTTCTAGACAGTTGAGAACACATGAGAAGAACTATCCCACCCACGACTTGGAGCTTACCGCGGTGATTTTTGCCTTGAAGCTTTGGAGGCACTATTTATATGGAGAAAAAGTAGAGATATTTACTGATCATAAGAGCCAAAAGTACGTCTACACCCAGAAGAATCTGAACCAGAGACAGAGACTTTGGCTCGAGGTGATGACAGACTTCGAGATCGAGCTATAGTACCATCTGGGAAAGGCCAACGTAGTAGCTGACACGTTGAGCAGAAGACCTATGGAATTTTTCCTGACTACCCAACAACATCTGTTGAGGGATCTAGAGCAGATGGTTATAGAGATTGTCATACCCGGAATAGACGGACAATTATTGAGTTTTCAGCTGCAATCAACATTGGTGGAGAGAATCAAGGTTGCTTTACCGACAGATGCCAGATTTCAGAGGCTAAGACAGAGGACAGAGGCTGGATTATAGATAGGCCTACGGATACATGAAGACAGAACCTTGAGATGTGGAGACTGTCTCTATGTACCAAATGGAGAACTTCGGCAAGAGTTGATAACAGAGGCACACCGTTCGACCTACTCTATTCATCCAGGAGGCACGAAGATGTACAGGGACTTGAGACAGTACTACTGGTGGTATGTAATGAAGAAAGAGATAGCACGCTTTGTGGCCAAGTGCCTGGTGTATCAGCAAGTCAAGGCTGAGCATCAGAGATCTGCAGGATTTCTTAAACCACTACCTATACCGAAATAGAAATGGGAGCACATTACTATGGACTTTATTACGGGCTTCCCGAGGAGTCCTAGTGGTCACAATGCAGTATGGGTAATCATGGATAGACTCACCAAGTCCGCACACTTTTTACCTTTCAGAGTTGGGCAATCCACAGAGGTCTTAGCAGACATGTACATGAGGGAGATTGTGCGCCTGCACGGAGTGCCAGTGAATATCATGTCTGACAGAGATACGAGGTTCACATCTTACTTTTGGCGGAGTATGCAAGAAAGACTTGGTACCTGCCTGAAGTTTAGCACAGCGTATCACCCACAGACAGATGGCCAGTCGGAGCACACCATTCAGACATTGGAAGACAAGTTAAGAGCGTGCATGCTAGATTTTGGAGGATTATAGGAGGACCATTTTCATTTGGTCGAGTTTTCCTACAATAACAGCTATCAAGCGAGCATCCAAATGGCTTCCTATGAAGCGTTGTATGGAAGGAAGTATCGTTCCCCAGTATGCTGGAGCGACATAGGCGAGCGACAGATTCTCGGACCAGAGTTGGTTGTTCGTACAGTGGAGAAGGTGAAGAAGATCCAAGGACACCTACAAAAAGCACAGGACAGGCAGAAGCATTGGGCGAACGCGCATCGACGACCCTTAGAGTTTCAGGTTGGAGATCACGTATTTCTAAAGATCTCGCCTACTCGAGGGACTATCAGATTCGGAGGCCGAGGAAAGCTGATTTTGAGGTACATTGGACCATTCGACGTATTAGAACGCGTCGGAGAGGTTGCTTATAGATTAGCCCTACCGCAGACTTTGGAAGGAGTCCATGACGTCTTCCATATATCTCAGTTGAGGAGGTATATACCGGATCCGAGTTATGTGCTTGATTATTCCGAAATCATAGTCGACCTGAGCCTATCATACGAAGAGGAGCCTGTGGAGATTCTAGACAGAAGTGAGAAGGTATTGCAAGGGCAGACCATTCCCCTAGTTCGTGTTGCATGAAGGCATCATGCACCAGGCGAGTCGACCTGGGAACGCGAGGAGGATATTCGCCAGCGTTACCCCCACCTCTTCGAAGGCCTAGGTATGTGGTAGCATTTTAAATTTAGTCTTTAGTTCTTACCATACGTATATTTTAATTTTGAGGACAAAATACTGTAAGGAGGGTAGATTGTAAACCACCTCGTCAAATATAGGAATTATTTAAATTGAGGAACAACCACAACCCAAATCCTAAGTACCCAAATTAGGGTATCAGTCTACACCAAGCCTGCTATGCCACGACCCTTGTGTACCACCACAAATCTAGTTCTATATGTCTTCAACGCATTAGGAATCACCATGTTCAATTGTTTAAATTGATTAAATTATAGGCCAATTCCACCGCAAGCAGGACCTAACCCAGCCCACGTGCTCCTTTTCATGTGGACCAGCCCCCACTTCCAGAAGTCTTGGCCGGTCCAAGCCTCAAGGCCAGCCCACAAACTTTTCACATATAAATATACGTATTCAACCATAAAACCCTAAGAAATTACAATTCATTCATCTTCCACAAACCCTAGCCGAACTACCCCGACCGCCCCATATCCTTTCCGACCGGCCACCACTACCTCCGACTACACTAACACCCCCACCACCACCGCCAGTCGCCATCAGATCAACTCCACCCGCCTGTACTTCAACCCCGACCGCCTGCATCCAATCCCGACCGCGCCACACCCGCCTGCACATCCGATACAGACCGCCTTCATCCAATCCCGACCGCCCCTCATCCAATCCCGACCGCCTGCATCCAATCCCAACCGCCCCACACCCGCCTGCTCATCCGATCCCGACCGCCTGCACTCAAATCCTGACCGCCCAAATGCGGCAGACCAACCCTGACCCCTACGGCTGGACCTCCATCCAAGCGCTGCTTTCCCCCCCGCCGACCCAACGACCATAGCCGCTGTTGCGACCCCTGCCATTTCTGTTGCTGCTGCTGCCGCCGGAGTTGCCCCACGATACCAGAGCCGCCGTACCGAAGGCTGACATCGACTGGACAAGCACCCCTCGACTACGATTGGTAAATACCCCCTCCTTCGTTGCATGATCTATAAATCGTAACAACCGCGTCGTCGTGTCAGATAACGACACGATTAAGTCACAGTAAACCATGGGTATAAGTATGAATGCTTAAATAGATTTAATGGAGTCTATGGTTAATAATTATTTTGACCAAATGACCTGTGCAGAGAACTTGTGTTCCACCTGAAAGCGTAGTCGTAGACTTAGTACAATATGCATAGAGAATAATGAAGTATAATTTAACAAGACGTAGTATAGTTTCGTGAAACCATAAATGAGTGATTTATTGACGTGAGGTGCACAGTGACAGAGGATAGGGCACGCTTGCATCTTAGCTACGTGCACATGCGACCCTGTAGTCTATCCACCGTGAACTTGTGTCAATACCTAAGAGCAACGTCGTAGTCATGTGTCTGATGCTGGATTGCTATATTATATTGTGTTTAGGATCATTGGATCAGCCAGGAGACAATGCAGGAACTGGCTTTTGGCATTCGCAGCTCGAGGACTCAGGTAAGATACCTTGCCATATTTACTGTTTAAATTAATGCTGCATATGTTGTATGATAAATTGTGTTCTCTTTCATATGACTGTGTGCGTCCGATATTGATTCGGGTGCTATCGACGGATACGTCGATGATTTAGTATACTTGACCTAGTCACGAGCAGACTCACCCTATTGGAGGATACTCTGATATCTTTGGAGACCTGACACTCTTACACGTTTCACAGTGACATCCATATTGGGATACGGGTCCGCGTATTTGACTAGCTATCGGTGCATGAAACATGCATCACAGTTAGTGCGTAATTCAGGTTTATATTATATGATAGTAGAGACTGGCATGTAGCTACGTGGTATGCACGTCGAGTATTCGATTTACGTATTTACATTGGGAGGGGAGGACCACTAGTAGGCGTATGGGATACACCCATTGGATTTTGTACTATCCGGAGGAGCCACGGATCTAATGACACCCTTTATTCAGATTCCCCGTTCTTCGGAGCGATATGGACGTATATATCATTGTAGATTCTCCGTTCTTCCGAGCGGTATGGATGTTATACTATTCAGATTCCCCGTTCTTCGGAGCAGTATAGACGTATATATACTTACAGATTCCCCGTTCTTCGGAGCGGTATGGACGTTATGCCTACACCTACTCATACGTACCAAAGTTGTCCTCACATTGCAATCACTTAGATAGTTAGCACACCCTTTATTGCATTTACTTTATTTAGTATTTATATATATGGCATATTTCTATGTATCTTGTTACGTCCCTCTGAGGACCTGGTACCTTTCCAGATTTGGACGAGGCTTACTACCCCACAGTATACGGACCAGGACAGGAGACGAGGTTCGCTACAGCTAAGGAGTTAGAGGTGCAGCCGTCAGAGTTCCCGTGATCACTTGGTAAGCCTTCTGCCTAGGATTGGGTGCATTATTATCTAGTCAGCCGATGCCCCAGTCATTATCTTTTATCTATTATTTCAGTACTTTATTTCGTCATAGTAGTGGGTTTGTTCCCACCTGACATTATTGGTTGTACTATGATATCTTGAGACTGGTGTTTATCTTCTAGCAGTTTATTTAGTACTTCTTGTTGTTTATGTTATGGATGAGATAGTTTACCCGTTAATTGACTGATATTGGACATGTTAGTATTTTAGGACATCATAGCACTCTTCGTAAGGATCCATTAAATTGGGATATCCTTGGAGATGTGTCAGCTGGCTATTGCCACGTGGCCTAGTTCCGTGTATTTTGGGACTGGGGCGTGACATAGTTTTAGTGGTGGCCCATGCAAGTCGACTTATTCGCTTATAGTATGGTAACGTGCCCAGCGAGCCGGCAATAAGATAGCAATTACTAGGTCTCATCCACTCTGATTATATTTTTGAGCTTGCTTCGTGTTACTTCTAAATATCTGTATCATGTTTGTTTGATTCTGTCATCTTCTTAACAAAGTCCTATCTTTTGCAGCAAAATAAATTTGCGCAGTGGACGAGCAGCACCCAGTTCCGCGGTGCCAGACAATACCACCCAAAGAGAGGAGGTACCCCAAGGGCAACCCCCACTACAGACACCGCTGATACATTGGCACGAGACATCGCAGGGCGATCCTACACCGCAGCCCGAGGGACAGACTTCCCAGACGATCCCCATGCAGCATTGTGAGGGCCAGACTTCAGAAGCTACACCGATGCCGCAGATTGAGAGGCCGACATCTGAGGAGACGCCTACCGTACAGCCAGAGGTCCCACTACCACCACCTCCACCTTATCCACCCCAGATGCCACAGCTAGACGGACAGCCACAGATGCTACAGTTCCTTCAGACTATGATGCAAGCACAGTGGCATCAGACAGAGACGTTGAGGCAGAGCTTGATGACAGTAATAGAGAGGACACCTGTCCCAGCACCAGTACCAGCGCCTCCACCAGCCCAGACAGGTGGCACTGTTAGATGGTTCCGACAGATGGGACCAGATACCTTCTCAAGCAATGAGACTGCAGAACAGATCTCCGATTGGATCGCCAATACGAAAATGCTACTAGAGGCATCACAACTACACCCAGGCCTTTGGATGACTGCAGTGAGGGACCAACTAAAAGGCAACGCCCATCACTGGGGGGATTCCATTGAGCGCAGTATAGGCAAGAACCATATCTGGGAACAGTTCTTAGAATACTTCAATGTAAAGTATTTTCCAGCCACAGTTAGGAATGCCCTGTACTCCCAGTTTCTATATCTTGAACAAGGGAATATGACGGTGGACGCATATGACGCAGAGTTCAGCCGTCTTAACAGATCTGGTGTCGTCCTGAAACCCAATAATCTAGAGAAAGCTCAAAGATTCCATCACGGCCTCAATTTTGAGCTACAGAGGTATACCACCACACAGGCGAGGATTTTGTACGAGGAGGTTCTTAGAGAAGCAAGGATCCAGGAGGCTATTGCCAGAGGAGCTAGACGTCCCAGCACGACCAGGCCAGTCAGAGCCCAGCCCAGAGCAGGAGGACCGATCCTTCGTCTCGGAGTGCAGACGCAGTAGAGGATAGCACCATACCAGCAAAATAAGCTTCCGTCTTGCAACTACTGTGGCAAGAGAGGACATTACCAGAAGGACTGCCGAAAGAGATAAGAAATATGCTTGATTTATGGAGCGAGCCAGCACTATGCCCGAGACTGCCTACAGTACAGAGACATATCACCGCAGACAAGACAGAGGCCAGCAGCACCGGTTCCGAGGATACTACCCCCACCAAGAGGACAGCGTCCACCAGCCCCCGAAGGATTTCAGAGAGGACCACCCTTGGCCCCACAGTAGGGACAGTTTGAGCGAGCTCAACAACAGACCGGAGGACAGAGACAGGGACAAGCCTTTGCATTAGCAGCTACTGAGGAGGAAACAGAAGGAGAAGCAATCACAGGTACCATTTTAGTTGCCTCATTACCTGCGACTACATTGTTTGATTCTGGAGCTATACTATCATTTATATCTAGTAGATTTGTAGCAATGCATAGAGTAGCTACTTCCTCCTTACCTAAAAGTTGGAAGATTCTTACCGGAGGAGTTATCGTGCCGGTTACCAGCACTATTAGAACGTGTTCGGTAGTCGTATGTGGCAAAGAGATGAGAGCGCAATTCTTGGTATTGCCTATGTCATACTTTGATGTTGTGTTAGGCCTGGACTGGTTAAGCTAGTATAATGCTGTACTGAACTGTCGGAAGGGTAGTGTCACTTTTAGACCGCCAGATCAACCGGAGTTCGAGTACATACGAGGAACCGTCGAACAAGGAGTAGGGCAGATAGTTAGAACTTGCATGGCTATGGAGATTGTATCCCCACCAATAGTTGCAGAATTCGAGGATGTGTTTCCAGAAGAATTGCCAAACTTACCGCCAGATAGAGACGTAGAGTTCACCATTGAGCTAGTACCCAGAGCAGCACCGGTATCTTCTAAATGTATACCGATTGGCGAAGAAGGAGTTAGATGAGCTGAAGCTACAATTGGAGGAGTTTCACAGCAAGAGATTTATTCGTCCTAGTACATCACCCTGGGGAGCACCAGTGTTGTTTGTACCTAAGAAGGATGGAACAGTACGCATGTGTATTGATTACAGAGCCCTTAATGCTTTGACTATCAAGAACAAGTACCCCCTGTCACGGATTGACGATTTATTCGACTAGTTGACAGGAGCAGTAGTGTTCACCATGATCGACTTGAGATCGAGTTATCATCAGGTGAAGGTGCGAAGAGAAGACATTCAAAAGACAGCATTCATGACTCGTTATGGTCACTAAGAGTTCTTAGTGATGCCTTTTGGATTGACGAATACGCCTGCTATATTTATGAACTTGATGAACAGGGTCTTCCACCAATACTTAGACCAGTTCGTGGTAGTCTTCATCGACGACATCTTGGTGTATTCGAAGAGCCACGAGGAGCACGAAGGACACTTGAGACTAGTGTTAGAAACCCTGAGGAGAGAGAGGCTTTATGCCAAGCTGAGCAAAACTTCTTGCACGCCTTAATAATAACCTGAGTTTTTGCTTGCAATATTTTCATAAGAGAATGATAGAACCTGCCTTGCATGTTAATGAACGAACTCACCTAGCTTGTCTTTGAAATAATGTCTGCTAAACGAGAATCCTGAATCGCTTGCTTAGAAGGCATGAACATGTTCACTATCGTCTATGCTTCGAGAGGACCATACTGTGTCTGAACGTGTTCAAGTGATAAGTCGGATTGCCCCGTAAGAATGATTGTATTCTAATGGTTCATCTCGTCTGTATACTAGAGTTTATTTGATAGTGTTCCATGCATTCGCACGCGGTCGGACAATGGCTTTTGGTGGAGAGCTGAACTGCATGCGTCATAGCCACCATGGGTCACAGCTGCCATTAGCATCAGAGGAATGAGTCATTGGTATGCTGTTCCACCAGCTGCCGATCCTGAGATACTCAGGGACCGCCCTGCATATAGCTAAGTCATTGTGTTGGCTTGGATAGTGACTGCCCCTAAGATCGTGCATTGTGTGTCTAGATTTGCATCTGACCCTGGAGTCGCACGAGACACGCTGTGCACACCCTGGTACATGAACGGTTTGCTTGCTTGCATATTTAATATGAAACTGTTTCCAAACATGTTTCCAAATAAGTAAATTGACTCTGCTAGAACTGCATGAAACGAACCTAGGTAAAACAAGAAAGATCACTAATAATATAATGTTTTATAACATGATTACTTAGTGTTGGTTTAAGTGAATGCTTGTTTCTGTTCAGTTGATTTATCTCACCAGTACTTGTATAAAGTGCTGACCCACCAACAGTTTACTTGCTTGCAGGTACTGGATCGTCCGAGGGAGCGATAAGCGTGCCACAGTCCCTAAGACCCAAAATCCTGGTTTCGATTGTTGCCCTGAGAATGCTATCGTATAAGGGGGCATAATGTATGGAACGAACGTATGCCTTTGCTAAAGGAAACCCAAGTTGCCTCGATTGTCCCGAACACTCAGTTGGCTAAATGCATTGTATTGCAACAAGTCCCTTTCCGCTGCTTACTCGATTGATGCGATGATAGCCAACTATCAACTTAAACGATTGGCCTTGCACGGGCGCAACCCCAGGCCCGTGCGGTATCACGTCCCCCGAAAGCTCAAATGGGCCATTCGCTTAGCTTCCTTCCTCCCTCGCACCCGCGGGACGGGTGCGGTGATTCGCGTTCGGCGCCCTGAGGCACAGTAATTCATGCCCGGTTCGTTAATCCCGGCCGCACGGGGCGGGGCAGGGCAGAGCATGTCACTTTCCTTGGACACGTCATCTCAGGAGAGAGCATTTCAATGGATCCGATGAAGATTTCATTAGTAGAGACATGGCCAACCCCTACCAATGTCTCAGAGGTGAGAAGTTTCCTAGGGCTTGCCGGATATTATCGGAGGTTCGTGGAGAACTTTACGAAAATTGCAGAACTGATGACCCGCCTAACTCGTAAGGACCAGGAGTTCGCGTGGACAGAGGAGTGTCAGAAGGCATTCGACGAGCTGAAGAAGCGCTTGACTACAGCACCCATTTTAACCATACCTTCTGGACCCGGAGGATTCGTGATCTACATTGATGCATCCGGAAAAGGGTTACGATGCGTCTTGATGCAGCATAGAAAGGTTGTAGCTTATGCTTCTAGACAGTTGAGGACACATGAGAAGAACTATCCCACCCACGACTTGGAGCTTGCCGTGGTGATTTTTGCCTTGAAGCTTTGGAGGCACTATTTATATGGAGAAAGAGTGGAGATATTTACTGATCATAAGAGCCTAAAGTACGTCTACACCCAGAAGGATCTGAACCAGAGACAGAGACGTTGGCTCGAGGTGATGACAGACTTCGAGATCGAGCTACAGTACCATCCGGGAAAGGCCAACGTAGTAGCTGCCGCGTTGAGCAGAAGACCTATGGCATTCTTCCTGACTATCCAATAACATCTGTTGAGGGATCTAGAGCAGATGGGTATAGAGATTGTCATGCCCAGAATAGATGGACAGTTGTCAAGTTTTCAGCTACAATCGACATTGGTGAAGAGAATCAAGGTTGCTTTACCGACAGATGCCAGATTTCAGAGGCTCAGACAGAGGACAGAGGCTGGATTACAGATAGGCCTGCGGATACATGAAGACGGAACCTTGAGATGTGGAGACTGTCTCTATGTACCAAATGGATAACTTCGACAAGAGTTGATGACAGAGGCACACAGTTCGACCTACTCTATTCATCCAGGAGGTACGAAGATGTACAGGGACTTAAGACAGTACTACTGGTGGCATGGAATAAAGAAAGAGATAGCACGCTTTGTGGCCAAGTGCCTGGTGTGTCAGCAAGTCAAGGCTGAGCATCAGAGATCTGCAGGATTGCTTAAACCACTACCTATACCGAAGTAAAAATGGGAGTATATCACTATGGACTTTGTTACGGGCTTCCCGAGGAGTCCTAGTGGTCACAATGTAGTATGGGTAATAGTGGATAGACTCACCAAGTCCGCACACATTTTATCTTTCAGAGTTGGGCAATCCACAGAGGTCTTAGCAGACATGTACATGAGGGAGATTGTGCGCCTGCACGGAGTGCCAGTGAGTATCGTGTCTGACAGAGATACGAGGTTCACATCTTACTTTTGGCAGAGTATGCAAGAGAGTCTCGGTACCCGCCTGAAGTTTAGCACAACGTATCACCCACAGACAGATGGCCAGTCGGAGCGCACCATTCAGACGTTAGAAGACAAGTTAAGAGCGTGAATGCTAGATTTTGGAGGATCATGGGAGGACCATTTGTATTTGGTCGAGTTTTCCTACAACAACAACTATCAAGCGAGCATCCAAATGGCACCCTATGAAGCGTTGTATGGAAGGAAGTATCGTTCTCCAGTATGTTGGAGCGACATAGGCAAGCGATAGATTCTTGGACCAGAGTTGGTTGTTCGTACAGTGGAGAAGGTAAAGAAGATCCAAGGACATCTACGAGCAGCACAGGACAGGCAGAGGCATTGGGCGAACGAGCATCGACGACCCTTAGAGTTTCAGGTTGGAGGTCTCGTATTTCTAAAGATCTCGCCTACTCGAGGGACTATCAGATTCGAAGGCCGAGAAAAGCTGAGTCTGAGGTACATCGGACCATTCTACGTATTAGAACGCGTCGGAGAGGTTGCTTACAGATTAGCCCTGCCGCAGACTTTGGAAGGAGTCCATGACGTCTTCCATGTATCTCAGTTAAGGAGGTACATACCGGATCCAAGTCATGTGCTTGATCATTCCGAAATCATAGTCGGCACGAGCCTATCATACGAAGAGGAGCCTGTGGAGATTCTAGACAGAAGTAAGAAGGTATTGCGAGGGCAGACCAATCCCCTAGTTCGTGTTGCATGGAGGCATCATGCACCAGGCGAGTCGACCTGGGAACGTGAGGAGAATATTCGCCAGCGTTACCCCCACCTCTTCGAAGGCCTAGGTATGTGGTAGCATTTTAAATTCAGTCTTTAGTTCTTACCATACGCATGTGTAAACTCCCTCACCCAAAATAGGTATTTTATGTATATTTTATATTATTATATTTATTATATATGTTGAATTTATTTAGAATATGTTCTTAGTTAATTAGAAAATAAATTTCTTGATATTTTTACTTATATAAATATTCATTTAGAATTATTTTAGGTTATTTTAGATTTTTGAAGATTTTTCTAGAATTTTTGGTAATTAAAACTTAGAAAACATAAATTTCTAGGACTTCTATGATTTATTATACGACCATACTTGCATGTCATTCCTACCAAATATTTATTTTAGTTTAAAATATTTAATTATATTTTTTTGTAATTTATTTAGAATTTTAAGAAATTTATTTAGATTTTAAAATTATTTAGGATTTATTTGGATATATATATAGTCTTAATATTAGATAGATACTAATTTAGTGTTAATAGATATTAATAAGATTTTATAAATTATTTGTATTATCTTTAATTATATTTAAGATTATAAATTATTGAGATAAATTCAAACTCTATTTTAAATTAATTCAAATCTTGAACCTACTAGGAAATCAACTTCATGCATATCCTATCCTTATTTAAATTCATCATAATCCTATCCAAATTAACCAATCTTATTCGTATTTAATTAAGTAGTGTCCACCATTATAAATACCTCATCCTTCATATTTTTCTTTCCCAAATTCCTCTCTTTTTCGTCCAAAACAATAGTCAAAATTCATCATAAATTCAGCCTCATTTTCTACTAGTTATGACGAATTAAAAAGACGATATCTCCTAGCTCCGGACTCCAAACACGCTCCAGTTTTTTTTGTTAGAATGATAATGAGGTTAGATTTCTGATAATATAAATTGTTTTTTTAAATTATTAGTATTAAATTCTGGAAAATTCGTAGAGCACAGCATATCCGAAAATAGACGTGTTTCGATGTTTTTGCGATTCCGGGAGAACCAGGAATCAGAATCATGAACCGTTTAAAGTTTCGGAAAGCTAATATCGAGATCATCGAGGTATATTTTTCCCAGAATTTATTTTGAAGTATTTACATACTGTTAATTTTGTAGAACTTCTAGGTTAGAATTTAACCATCGGTGCACAATACAAAATTTGTATGTGCCATAATTCCCAAATGAATTTGAATTCAGACGAGCCATAAATTCCAGTATATTTTTGATGCTGAAATCTACAGGAAATCATGCATGAAAGTCGAGTTTGTATCGGTTGACTTTTTGGTCAACAGATCGCCTCGATTTGCGTGCCATGAGTCTCGAGTTGATAAAATTCAGTTTCTTTGGACAAAATTTAGAAATTAACATAAAAATCAGAATAATAAGATTAAAACAGGATTTATAGTAATTATTCCAGAATTAAATAAATTAAAATAAATTAATGGTTATATTATTATATAGTTATATGAATATATATGTAAGTAAATGCTAATTGATAATTATGACTAAATATTCAGACTGTATGACCCTAAGACATCGTGGACTATCCCATACTTACCTTGACCATGTTGACCCTAAGAACTTGTGAATTTGTCTGCCTTGCGTACACTAACGTACTGGCATAGACACCTGTCAGTTGACTGACTGATTTCGTACAGTACTTGAAGACGCGACACCCGTGTAATTCAATACGTAATTGACCGTGTTAGATTACTAGTGTTACCCCTAGTATACCCCCTGATTCCAGTGTAAATGTGGTTGAGTATGTGCTAGTGTAATGACTAATAATTCTATTATATTATATTATATTTATGTGTACATAGGATATTGGATTGTTCTGCGCGATTTCTGGAGCAGGTTATTGGTACATTGCAGCTTCCTTGCCAGGCAAGTATACCTTGCCATTGTACTGTTATTTATATTCCATATGTTGCATGCATCTTTATTTTCTGTCTTTAGTTCATATATTTTAACTGTTATATAAAATGCGCGCGACGGTGACGTCGCGATATATTTTTATTTATGTATTGCATTGACCTTGTTCATGAGATTACCCCATTATCATGTAGCACCATTAGGTTCATTGGCCGTGACACAGTGGTTACACGAGTGTGAGTCTCATATAGATCACGGACTGCGTGACAGGTCTGGCCTCCTGTACGTATGGGCCGTGCGTTAGGAATAGCTGATGTTAGAAACTTTGCATGCTAGTAGACTTGGCAGTTATTAGAGGTATTATTGTGTCATGGATGTGACATGCTTAGAGCATGGGGTGGGGAGAACAACAAGTACCACATTTGAGCTCCTTTACACTTTTTCTGTGACGCCCGAATTCTCCGCTGGAGATACGGGTAGTGATGACCCATATATATATTGTATATTGGCGGGCCTCCGCCGTTCAAAAGACGACGTGCCTTTGGGCCCCTGGATCTTCAAAAGAGAACCATGCCAAATCCCAGTTTTCAGCCAGATAGCTCACTTGTGGAGAAAGGTGTTCTTAACTGCATTCACTTTAGACGGTTACGCGATCCCTTTGGATATTTATTTCAGTACTTTATTGACATATGTTTAAGTATCTTGTTATGTCCCTCTGAGGACCTGGTCCGCTGCCAGGTGTATTTTTTCTTGAGTTTTTGCAGGAGCACAGATTTGGATGGTTACATGTGATCCGAGGATGTCTTCTCTTCGAGCTGTGATGGATAGCTGGTATTCTTATATTGTGTTGTGGTGTTGTACTCATATTGTATTTGCTCTTATATTCAATTTGGTAGTGGATTTGTTTCCATCCAACTATCATCCTTAGATACTTCTTATTGAGATCTAGTTTCATAGATACTGGTTATTTATTTCTATATGATTTTGGTGGATGAGATTTAGATTTTATCCTGTGACTTGTGACATATGTTTATACCACTTGTGGATTTTGTATTCATATTACAGCGTATGTATGGATTTGGTTTCCATATATTGGAGTTGCCATATCCATGCGGCTGGCATGCTTACGTGTTCCTAGTCCTACGTATTTGGGACTGGGGCGTGACATATTTTTGTGGTGGCCCATGCAGGTCGAGAGCATATTGTCTCGGTTACGTTACTGTACCGAACAAGCCTGCACATAGGACTAGAGTATAGGATCTCATCCACAATTGACTATGATTCACCTTCCTCCTCTATGATCTATTCGAACAATTGTATCCTGCTTGATTCTTGTACTTCCCTAATAAGTTCCTTGAGTATATATGGCCTTCTGCTAGAATATAGGAACTCCTGTTATTAGGATGATAATTAGAGTAGCACACCTATTAAGAATACAACGAGAATATAGACACGCCACTAAGTTTAGAATATCTAGTGAACCCTAGAATTCCTTATCTTTAGAATTGATTTACCATTACCCCCTGATGTATTATGAAGACTTGAGAGTAGTATAGACACTACTAGAGTTAGTTAGAAGTTTTACCATAATGTTTGACCCTAGTATTGAGGAACAAATGGAGAACCAATATTGAACATTAGGACTGAACCTAACCCTCATAATTGGATAGTATTAGAGAACTATAAAACTTATGTCATTGTCTTGTTACTAGTAGACAGCACCCTAGGAAGCCTAAAGGAATGTAATCAACCCTTTCCCTTGATCATACCCCGAACATGGCAACTAGCATGCCACCCCCTTAGAGAACCATGATGCTATCTAGAGCCCTCTATTTTTGATTTCATAACTTGTCTCCCTGCAACCTTAGCGTTCGCTAATTGTGTGACGACTAAATTATGATTTTTCTTTCTTCATTATTTAACTCGTGCCATATAACTCGTATGATTGAAGGCCAAGTAATCTTATTCTATGTTAGGACATGTAGTTTGCTAGGGTATAGCTTGGTAATTTGAACTTTGAATTTTGTGCGTGATAGTTGGGATTTGATAGTTTGCGTAGTTCCCTTAGGTTGTGACCTAATGATTACCCCTTAGCTTTAAATCACAAAATTTGTACCCATAGCTCGATACGAGTTAAATCCCTTTCCCCTTAACGGCTAGTAACTCTTCTATCCCTACGATTGACACCTGTTCTATGAGCCCTTGACCCTTACCTATATAATGCAATAGGAGACCCTAATAAGAGTTTCTGTTCTATGTACATGTGCAAGGTTATTTTTGTAGGTATCCTTAAGGCAATACAATAGTAGTTAAATTATTTTAAGTTGGATAGTATACCTCACCACCTAGTATCACGTAGTCCCTGTGATCCATTGATGAAGTGTAACTGAATGACATTAATTGTATGCTAGCAAAGACGACAGTATTTATTCAGACGATAGAATTTAGAGGTCCATGTCCCTATTGGTCGACTAGCGACTTAGACAAGAAATTAGTATGACAAATGTAGAGATTGTGTAGTCTTTCATTATTATTGCTTATTTTGCTTATATTTTTGTGAATTTAAATTGTTATGAACCTTCTTTCATCATAATCTAGCATATTCATATTTGCTGTACTACCTTGACTTATGCTGCTATTATAGCCTAGTTTTTGCAAGCTTATTCTTTATCGAGCTTGTTCATGACATACGTATTATTGGGGGCCCACAATAATACATTTCAGAATCAGTGTATTAGGGTCTAGCTAACCTTAGTGCGTTTGGTTCGCCCTTCGCATAACTACTTTACATGGATTGAGATATGTAGTAATTAGTAGACGAATATACTTACCCTCTAGATACGACAAAGCATATCATATCAAGTACATAACTGCACCGATGTGAGCATGCGAATAGGAAATTACCAAATTAAGATTTCAATCCACAACTGTCTTGACAATTCCCATTTGAATTCTTTAAACGCTTTGATTCCCATACTTCCATTATATACCCCTCCTTGAACTCTTTTCCGTTGCTTTCCGTCTTCCCTTGTTTCGGAAAGACGAAATCTCGTGCTTGGATATAAGTGATACACGGATAGTACAAGATATACCCCATAGGCCAATCACATTATTTGGTGACTATCTTTCATAATTGATTAAGGGCATATCACATATGATATAGTTGGTGTTAAAGTTTTGAGGATTGAATGACATGAGAAAATAAATTGAGGAATATTTTTCTTAAGTGTAAGAGCCTTATGTGATAGATGGATAAATTCTAAGTTGGGTAGAAATTGCAGTATTAAACTTGAGGAGAATTCTTTTAGATTGTGATCAAGTAGGATTAGATTGAGAGATTAAGTCCTTTTAAATGTGGAGAATTTTAAAAGAGGGATTAAGATAATGAGGATTTAATGAATTTTAAAAATCTTGATATTGAGGACCCAATATTTATACTTTAAGCACATGATTTAAATTTTGAATATTGAAGGATGAATCATCGATTTAAATTTTGAGGATAAATATAGAATTTTAGACTTGAACAATTGGTTAATTAGATTTAAATTTTATAATTTGATGATTTGAATTAAAAGTTCAATTTTGGTTGTTGGGTCACCTATTTGAAATATTGAGGATGTAAATTGAGTTTAAATATTTGAATAGTACAAAATTCTTAAGTTAAGAATAGGAATAAGATTTGATTAGAATTGTTTATTGTTCAAAGTCTAGAGGAGATTATGATAGTTGGAAATTATGATATAAATTTTGATGTGGGATGTCATATAGACTTGAGTCAGATTTGGATGTTGATTATTTAAAAATCGAGAAGAGATTACGACAGGTTGAATTTTGATTTAAACAGTGGTTATATTAATTTTGAAGTGATCGCGATAGATTCGAATAGATTTTGTTATTTAAATTTTTGGAAGAGATTACGATTGACATACCTTATGTACGAATGTGAAGGATTTAACAAATTATGTCTTATTTTAATTTCGAGGACGAAATTATTTTAAGTTGGGTAGATTGTAAACTCCCTCACCCAAAATAGGTATTTTGTGTATATTTTATATTATTATATTTATTATATATGTTGAATTTATTTAGAATATGCTCTTAGTTAATTAGAAAATAAATTTCTTGATATGTTTACTTATATAAATATTCATTTAGAATTATTTTAGGTTATTTTAGATTTTTGGAGATTTTTCTAGAATTTTTGGTAATTAAAACTTAGAAAACATAAATTTCTAGGACTTCTATAATTTACTATACGACCATACTTGCATGTAGTTCCTACCAAATATTTATTTTAGTTTAAAATATTTAATTATATTTTTTTGTAATTTATTTAGAATTTTAAGAAATTTATTTAGATTTTAAAATTATTTAGCATTTATTTGGATATATATATAGTCTTAATATTAGATAGATACTAATTTAGTGTTAATAGATATTAATAAGATTTATAAATTATTTGTATTATCTTTAATTATATTTAAGATTATAAATTATTGAGATAAATTCAAACTCTATTTTAAATTAATTCAAATCCTGAACCTACTAGAAAATCAACTTCATGCATATCCTATCCTTATTTAAATTCATCATAATCCTATCCAAATTAACCAATCCTATTCGTATTTAATTATGTAGTGTCCACCATTATAAATACCTCATCCTTCATATTTTTCTTTTCCAAATTCCTCTCTTTTTCGTCCAAAAAAATAGTCAAAATTTGTCATAAATTCAGCCTCATTTTCTACTAGTTATGACGAATTAAAAAGACAATATCTCCTAGATCCGGACTCCAAACATGCTCCAGTTTTTTTTGTTAGAACGATAATGAGGTTAGATTTCTGATAATATAAATTATTTTTATAAATTATTAGTATTAAATTCTGGAAAATTCGTAGAGCACAGCATGTCCGAAAATAGATATATTTTGATGTTTTCGCAATTTCGGGAGAACCAGGAATCAGAATCATGAACCGTTTAAAGTTTCGGAAAGCTAATGTCGAGATCATCGACATATATTTTTCCTAGAATTTATTTCGAAGTATTTACATACTGTTAATTCTGTAGAACTTCTAGGTTAGAATTTAACCATCGGTACACAATACAAAATTTGTATGTGCCATAATTCCCAAACGAATTTAAATTCAGACGAGCCGTAAATTTCAGTATATTTTTGATGCTGAAATCTACAGGAAATCATGCATGAAAGTCGAGTTTGTATCGGTTGACTTTTTGGTCAACAGATCGTCTCGATTTGCGTGCCATGAGTTTCGAGTTGATAAAATTCAGTTTCTTTGGACAAAATTTAGGAATTAACATAAAAATCAGAATAATAAGATTAAAATAGGATTTTAGAGTAATTATTCCAGAATTAAATAAATTAAAATAAATTAACGGTTATATTATTATATAGTTATATGAATATATATATGTAAGTAAATGCTAATTGATAATTATAACTAAATATTCAGACTGTATGACCCTAGAACATCGTGGACTATCCCATACTTACCTTGACCATGTTGACCCTAAGAACTTGTGAATTTGTCTGCCTTGCGTACACTAACGTACTGGCATAGACACCTGTCAGTTGACTGACTGATTTCGTACAGTACTTGAAGACGCGACACCCGCGTAGTTCAATGCATAATTGACCGTGTTAGATGACTAGTGTTACCCCTAGTATACCCCCTGATTTCAGTGTAAATGTGGTTGAGTATGTGCTAGTGTAATGACTAATGATTCTATTATATTATATTTATGTGTACATAGGATATTGGATTGTTCTGCGCGATTTCTGGAGCAGGTTATTGGTACATTGCAGCTTCCTTGCCAGGCAAGTATACCTTGCCATTGTACTGTTATTTATATTCCATATGTTGCATGCATCTTTATTTTCTGTCTTTAGTTCATATATTTTAACTGTTATATAAAATGCGCGCGACGGTGACGTCGTGATATATTTTTATTTATGTATTGCATTGACCTTGTTCATAAGACTACCCCATTATCATGTAGCACCATTAGGTTCATTGGCCGTGACATAGTGGTTACACGAGTGTGAGTCTCATATAGATCACGGACTGCGTGACAGGTCTGGCCTCCTGTACATATGGGCCGTGCGTTAGGAATAGCTGCTGTTAGAAACTTTGCATGCTAGTAGACTTGGCAGTTATTAGAGGTGTTATTGTGTCATGGATGTGACATGCTTAGAGCATGGGGTGGAGAGAACAACAAGTACCGCATTTGAGCTCCTTTACACTTTTTCTGTGACGCTCGGATTCTCCGCTGGAGATACGGGTGGTGATGACCCATATATATATTGTACATTGGCGGGCCTCCGCCAACGTGCCTTTGGGCCCCTGGATCTTCAAAAGAGAACCATACCAAATCCCAGTTTTCAGCCAGATAGCTCACTTGTGGGGAAAGGTGTTCTTAACTGCATTCACTTTAGACGGCTAGGCGACCCCTTTGGATATTTATTTCAGTACTTTATTGTCATGTGTTTAAGTATCTTGTTATGTCCCTCTGAGGACCTGGTCCGCTGCCAGGTGTATCTTTTCTTGAGTTTTTGCAGGAGCGCAGATTTGGATGGTTACATATGATCCGAGGATGTCTTCTTTTCGAGCTGTGATGGATAGCTGGTATTCTTATATTGTGTTGTGGTGTTGTACTCATATTGTATTTGCTCTTATATTCGATTTGGTAGTGGATTTGTTTCCATCCAACTATCATCCTTAGATACTTCTTATTGAGATCTAGTTTCATAGATACTGGTTATTTATTTCTATATGATTTTGGTGGATGAGATTTAGATTTTATCCTGTGACTTATGACATATATTTATACCACTTGTGGATTTTGTATTCATATTACAGCGTACGTATGGATTTGGTTTCCATATATTAGAGTTGCCATATCCATGCGGCTGGCATGCTTACGTGTTCCTAGTCCTACGTATTTGGGACTGGGGCGTGACAGCATATTTTAATTTCGAGGACAAAATGCTCTAAGGTGGGTAGATTGTAAACTCCCTCGTCAAATGTAGGAATTATTTAAATTGCGGAACAACCACAACCCAAATTCCGAGTACCCAAATTAGGGTATCAATCTACACCAAGCCTGCTATGCCACGACCCTTGTGTACCACCCCAAATCTAGTTCTATATATCTTCAACGGATTAGGAATCACCATGTTCAATTGTTTAAATTAATTAAATTATAGGCCAATTCTACCTCAAGCAGGACCTAACCCAGCCCACGTGCTCCTTTTCATGTGGACCAGTCCCCACTTCCAGGAGTCCTGGCCGACCCAAGCCTCAAGGCCAGCCCACAAACTTTCCACTTATAAATATGCATATTCAACCATAAAACCCTAAGAAATTACTATTCATTCATCTACCCCAAACCCTAGTCGAACTACCCCGACCGCCCCATATCCTTCCCGACCGGCCACCACCGCCTCCGACTACACTAACACCCCCACCACCACCGCCAGTCACCATCAGATCAACCCCACCCGCCTGCACTTCAACCCCGACCGCCTGCATCCAATCCCGACCGCCCCATACCCGCCTGCACATCCGATCCCGACAGCCTGCATCCAATCCCGACCGCCCCACACCCGCCTGCACATCCGATCCCAATCGCCTGCACTCAAACCCTGACCGCCCAAATGCGGCAGACCAACCCCGACCCCTACGGCTGGACCTCCATCCAGGCGCTGCTTCCCCCTGCCGACTCAACGACTATAGCCGTTGCTGCGGCCCCTGCCGTTTCTGTTGCTGTTGCTGCCGCCAAAGTTGCCGCACTACGCCGGAGCCGCCGCACCAAAGGCTTACGTCGACTGGACAAACACCCCTCGACTACGATTGGTAAATAACCCCTCCTTCGTTGCATGATCTATAAATCGTAACAACCGCATCGTCATGTCGGATGATGACACGATTAAGTCACAGTAAACCATGGGTATAAGTATGAATGCTTAAATAGATTTAATGGAGTCTATGGTTAATAATTATTTTGACCAAATGACCTGTACAGAGAACTTGTGTTCCACCTGAAAGCGTAGTCGTAGACTTAATACAATATGCATGGAGAATAATGAAGTATAATTTAACAAGACGTAGTGTAGTTTCGTGAAACCATAAATGAGTGATTTATTGACGTGAGGTGCACAGTGACAGAGGATAGGGCACGCTTGCATCTTAGCTACGTGCACACGCGACCCTGTAGTCTATCCACCGTGAACTTGCGTCAATACCTAAGAGCAACGTCGTAGTCATGTATGTATTGTTTAGTGTCTGATGCTGGATTGCTATATTATATTGTGTTTAGGATCATTGGATCAGCCAAGAGACACTGCAGGAACCGTCTTTTGGCATTCGCAGCTCGAGGACTCAGGCAAGATACCTTGCCATATTTACTGTTTAAATTAATGCTGCATATGTTGTATGATAAATTGTGTTCTCTTTTATATGACTGTGTGCGTCCGATATTGATTCGGGTGCTATCGACGGATACGTCGATGATTTAGTATACTTGACCTAGTCACGAGCAGACTCACCCCATTGGAGGATACTCTGATATCTTTCGAGACCTGACACTCTTACACGTTTCACAGTGACATCCATATTGGGATGCGGGTCCACGTATTCGACTAGCTATCGGTGCACGAAACATGCATCACGGTTAGTGCGTAATTCAGGTTTATATTATATGATAGTAGAGACTGGCATGTAGCTACGTGGTATGCACGTCGAGTATTTGATTTGCGTATTTACATTGGGAGGGGAGGACCACTAGTAGGTGTATGGGATACACCCATTGGATTTCGTACTATCCGGAGGAGACACGGATCTAATGACTCCCTTTATTCAGATTCCCCGTTCTTCGGAGCGGTATGGACGTATATATCATTGTAGATTCCCCGTTCTTCCGAGCGGTATGGATGTTATACTATTCAGATTCCCCGTTCTTCGGAGCGGTATGGACGTATATATACTTGCAGATTCCTCGTTCTTCGGAGCGGTATGGACGTTATGCCTACACCTACTCATACGTACCAAAGTTGTCCTCACATTGCAATCACTTAGATAGTTAGCACACCCTTTATTGCATTTACTTTATTCAGTATTTATATATATGTCATATTTCTATGTATCTTGTTACGTCCCTCTGAGGACCTGGTACCTTTTCAGATATGGACGAGGCTTACTACCCCACAGTGTACGGACCAGGACAGGAGGCGAGGTTCGCTATAGTTGAGGAGTTAGAGGTTCAGCCGTCAGAGTTCCCGTGATCACTTGGTAGGCCTTCTGCCTAGGATTGGGTGCATTATCATCTAGTCAGCCGATGCCCCAGTCATTATCTTTTATCTATCATTTCAGTACTTTATTTCGTTATAGTAGTGGGTTTTTTCCTACCTGACATTATTGGTTGTACTATGATATCTTGAGAATGGTGTTTATCTTCCAGCAGTTTATTTAGTACTTCTTGTTGTTTATGTTGTGGATGAGATAGTTTACCCGTTGATTGACTGATATTGGACATGTTAGTATTTTAGGACAGCGTAGCACTCTTCGTAAGGATCCATTAAATTGGGATATCCTTGGAGATGTGTCAGCTTGCTATTGCCACGTGGCCTAGTTCCGTATATTTTGGGACTGGGGCGTGACAGCACCCTCCGGCAAGATCTCTATAATCAACTCCATCAGTCGGTTATAGCATTCTTGTGACATGTTAAAATCGAATTTAATGCTCAACAATCTTGTAACCACCTCCAAAGGTGAATGATCCTCACAACCAAGATATAATGGAGTCCTTGCATTCTCCAGTAACTCCATAAATTTTGCAGCATCGACATTTTGTGCCTCCTCAGCTGCATCAAGATTATCCGGATTGAAACTAGGTCCGACAGCATCAAAAACCATGTTCACGCACCCGTCGTCGTAATCAGCATGGTCGTGGACATCCATATACGGCTCCACATAAGGCTCCAGCTCCGATGCTAAAGACACAAGTTCTTCGTGTGAGGTCCGTTGATAGTAATTCTGCGCAAAATCGCTCGAGTACAAATAATATGTCACATCAACTTCTGAGTGATATTTCAAGTTGCGATATCTCACACACGGACACTTAATTTTTGTGTCGTCCATGTACTGAAGGAACGCCTTGGCGTACTGTAAGAACTGTTCCAACCCCTGTATGAATTTATCCTGCACACCACACATGTCATCAGGATGACGGTTGTACATCCATGAACGATGAGCTGGGTAGTAATTCAAATCCATTTGTAGATACTTCTGTAAAGATGAATAGACAACGTTCAAGTATATTATCCAAATGGATGCAAAGATGGATACACACTAACATTCACTCAATACCCCATACTCAATAACTTATCCATGTATCTTAGTATATTGATACCTACTCAAGTATCTTGGGATACTAAACCAAAACTCAAATATCCTTAGATACTCAATCCTAATATACATACCCTCACTCAACACTTAAACACTTAACCTATACTAACTCACTAGCAATCACTCACTAAACACACTTAAACACACACATATATAATTTGCACTCACTTACACATGGTACAAGTTGTTGCTGCTGCTATTACACACACACACACACACACACACACATACACACACACACACATACACACACATACATACATATATATATCAATAGTACACCCTAAATACACACTCCACTCATGACACTCACTCCAAATATAGGTTACCTGACCCTCTAACCTATGAGGGGGGTCGTCGGGGGGTTGAGGGGAGCCGAGGGGGGTTATCGAGGCTGAGGGGACGCTGTGTTCTTGGTTACGGGATACATATACCAATGATATGCCACAACCACCCGAACACGAACTCTCGTGTCAAGGATAAGTTGGACACTGCTCTAAAATAAGTTGGATACCAGTTCTAAGAAGCCACTATCGTGTCGTGTCTCATCTTTGAAGAGTTGTTCCCGTGTCCGTGTATACGACTCTCCTTGAGTCGAGATCTGCATCGTATTAAACACGATGCTGAATCAACATGATGCTTTGAAGAGTCATTACCTAAGGCTGCATCTAATTAACTCAGACAGGTAACTAGAAGAGAGATAGGGTTAGGTTTAGGGTCTGTGTCATGTCCCATGTCATGTTAGTATATGTATCCATGTCATGTCTGTGTTTGTGTCACCTTCATACAAGCCCTAACCCTAGTTTCACGTTAATGTTTGTGTGTCCATGTTGTGTCTTTGTTTGTGTGTCTGTATCGTGTGAGTTGTATGTATATGTGTTGTGTCAGCAAGAGGGGGATAGGATTAGGGTTAGGGTTACCTGACCCTCTGATCTAGGAGGGGGTCGTACGGGTCGAGGGGGGTCATCGGGGCCGAGAGGCGCCGGGGCAGGGGGCCGAGGGGGTCGTCGAGGCCGAGGGGTGGCTGGGCAGGGGGCCGTTGGGGGTTGCCGGAGTCGAAAGAGGTCGGGGTCACCGGGGCAGGGGGCCGAGGGGGGTCGTCGGAGTCAACAGGGGTCGGGGTCGCCGGGGCGGGGGGGTGCAGAAGGAAGAGGGGTCATCGAGAGAATGGGGGAAATAAGAAACTCAAAACCCTATATTAACTTTTTAGCGACGTCTAAATTGAACGTCGCTAAACGTCGCTAATTAAAAATATTTGCGACGTTAAAGACATCGCTAAAAATGTTGCTAATAAAAAAATAAGCAACGTCGATAAAAATATCGTCAAACAATGCTAAATCAAAAAAATCAGTAAAGTTTAGCGACATTAAAGAAGCGTATAACGACTATTCTTTAAAAAACCCAAGTTCCGTCGCTAAACGTCGCTATACGTCGCTATACGTCGCCAACAATGACGTATATTGACGTTTATGTTTAGAGTCGCTAAATTCTTTAACATAAGCGACGTTTAATGACGACGTTAAGTGTCGCTATTTTATCATATTTTGGTAGTGGGCTGGGACCTCATGTTACAGTGGTATGACCCACGATAAGGTATAGCCTCAGCTTTGTGCCATGTCATAGCGGCATGGCACCACAAGGAAGCACAAGGCTTCACGCTAGATACTCTTTAATACTCACCTAGAGTGTATAAAAAGAGATATATGCCATCTTTTAAGGGTAAGCTTGTAGACGCCTAATATATATATATACACCGAAATCAGGCATGCACAGGGCCTTTAATGTGCAACTGGAAGCACAACTGATGTCATTGTGTGAGTGAAAAGAATTGCAGCTATGGTGCTTTCCCCTGCTCGAGGCTTCACGGCTCTTTGTTGATCAAGTCCTTATTTGTGAGTCACTGCTTTCTCATCTTCCTCTTTATTTCTTACTGATCAATCATGTTGTTGGACTTGCATGCATGATCGACCTAGTAGCCTTAGTCGGTCCTCACTTCGCTTGTCTTAAGATAGACAATGTATTCCAAGGCTTAGTTCATTCTTGTATCATACTGTTATTCGACCTATGCAGGAAGATTCAAGTTAAAGCGACATCTATCCTAATGCATGATGGGCAGTCACTGTGGGGAACGCTCAACCCATATATATTGAGATATGTGGGAGATTGTTGGTGTTGTTTCCTTTGGATTAGTGAGAATAGTCCCACATTGGCTATAACACTAAGTGAGTATCTCAATATAATACTTTATATAAGTTGAGGTGTGCACATGGGGTGTGGTGGGGCACATGGGTGTCATGCAGAAGTGTTTTTATAGGAGAAAAAAAGATTAACTCCTCAAAGAAAGCATTTATGCTTTTTGTTACTATGCTGGGAAAATTTTCTTAGGAGCTAAGCCCCAGCGACTTGGGGTGTGGTAGGGCACATGGGTGTCATGCGAAAGTAATTTCATAGGAAAAAAAAGATTAACTCCTCAAAGAAAGCCTTTATGCTTTTTGTCACTCTCTTGAAAAAGAATTCTTAGGAGCTAAGCCCCAGCGACTCAGACTCGGACTCGGGCTCGGGCTCGGACTTGGGATCAAGGGTGCAAAGTGGAGCTTTATTGACGCACTTTGCACTTAGCACGTCAGCACCGGTGCGCTTATGCGCTCATTTTAGGCACGAGTTGCATTCGCAGGCGCATGAGCGAGTGCTGAGAGGGTGTATGAGCAGGTGCTGAACGGGCGTATACGTAAGAAATTGTGCGGCTGTACGCGGCCATGCGCGCATAGGCCACTACACTATTGGCTTATGCGCATAGAAATAGTTCGGTTGGGCTGTTGCGCTCATATGTATAGATAGCACAGTTGGCACATGATCCCACTAATTGCGAGATTTGATGGTTATGGAAAGATATGATTAGTTATTCAGATATGATTTTTGGGAGTTTTGAATTTAAGTCATTCATATTTTTCATAACTGATTGGCAGCTAGGATTTTCATCCTTCTCTATAAATACTCTCTTCATGCCTCTTTGAGAACGTACTTCAAAAAATAGAGAGATGAAGAGAGGTTATGTTGTTGCCGCCATTGGAGTCAAGGTGTTCGTGCGAGTCTAGGAAAGAGGTGACAGCAAATATTTACTACTAAAATTTGTCCAACTAGCGATGCCATTAGCGACGTCAGAATAAAACGTCGGTAAATCCTAAGAATTTAGCGACACCAACATAAAATGTCGCAATATGTCGCAGTTGGCGACGTCCAACGACATCTAGCGACTAAAATTATTATTATGGAAATAGACGCCGGTAGAAGTCGCTGAACATCGCTAATATTTTAACTACATCGACGTTTTTAGCGACGTTATAACATTTACGTCGCAGTATATTAAAAAAAGTGACGTTTAACGACGCCTATTTGATACGTCGCTAAATTTTTAATATAAGGTTTTTATTTCTCCCTATTCGTTTTCATTCCCATATTTTCGAACCCCCCTCTGATTAAGACCCAAGAGACCTCGAGACCCAGGCGACCGTGACTCCCTCCAGCTCCCCCTCCGGCGCTCCGATTCCGTGACCTCCTCCGGCGCTCCGACTCCGTGACCCCCTCCGGCTCCCCCTTTGGCTCCTCACCTTCTTGACCCCCTCTGGCTCCCCCTCCGGCGCTCTGGCCCCCTTTCCACCGCTCTCGATCAGTCTGCCCCCCTCATCTGTCAGGTAAACCTTCTCATAACACCGATACGGACACACACAGACATTTTGACATAGACACACACTAATTATTCTGACATTGATACGGATACACCACCACTGACATGGAGTGTGTGTGTGTGTGTGTGTGTGTGTGTGTGTGTGTGTGTGTGTGTGCGTGCGTGCGTGCGTGCATGCGTACGTGCGTGCGTGTGTGTGGTAACTGGTGCGGACACATTGACGCTAACACTAACACATTTATAGACTATTCGAAATGACACTGTCACAGACACATTGACACTAACATGCTTGTGCTACAAATTAGGGTTTATTAACTTAAGAATCATTTATAGAGTTTGCTTGCTAGTTTTCTCTTTTCATATAGTGATTGTCATGATGTCTAGGTGTTGTTGGATTAGAAATTTGTAGTGTTAAATCCATTCAACTCATCTTATGGACTAGAAATTTTTCTAGGTATAGTTGGATTAGGGTTGGATATGATCATGTATTGCTCGTTCTATTATTCAAGTTAAATGATATTCATATGTGTGTAGACTTGAAGAAGTACTTTAAGGCAACCATACCCTCCCGATATTTGTGTTCATGTGTGTCAATTAGTAGTGTATATGAGTGTCGAGTGGTAGAGTGTCCTTGGGTGGATGATGGTGTATTTGTACTAGTGTATCATGTGTGTATGTGTGTGTTTAAGAGAGTGGGGTCCGGGGTGTGTGTACATAGTGCATTGTATGTGTGTGTGTCTGTGTGTGTCAAGTGCATAAGAGTGTCCAAGTGAGAGGTGTGTATGTGTATATGTTTAAGTGAGGGATGAGTGAGCTAGTGAGAGTTACTAATCTATATAAATATATACATATATAAGGGTATAGAAATATACAGTTATAGAAGTAGGCATAAATATGTGTTGAGTATCAAAAGTGAGTAGCCTATAGTGTATGTTGGTACCAAGTGACGTGACATCACATATATCCTTTTTAGAGAATGGCTCACATTGAATATGTGACGTCACACATATCATTTATTAGTGTTCACATATGTATCCATCTTTGCATCCATTTGGATAAAATCTAGAAATAGATCTGAATTATTACCTGCGTTATCGTTCGTGGATGTAAAACTGTCATCCTGATGACATGTGTGGTGTGCAGGATGAATTCATACAGGGGGTGGAACAGTTTCTGCAGTTCGCCAATGCGTTCCCTCAGTACATGGACGTCACCAAAATTAAGTGTCTCTGTGTGAGATGCCATAACTTGAAATAACACTCAGAAGTGGATGTGACATATCTTTTGTACTCCAGGGATTTTACGCCAAATTACTATCAGTAGACCTCACACGAAGAACTTGTGTCTTTAGCATCGGAGCCGGAGCCTTATGTGGAGCCATATATGGATGTCCACGACCATACTGATTACGACGACGGGTGCGTGAACATGATTTTTGATGCTGCCAGACCTAGTTTCAATTCGAATAATTATAATGCAACTGAGAAGGCACCGAATGCCGATGCTACAAAGTTTATGAAGTTACAGGATAATGCAAGGACTCCAATATATCCTGCTTGTGAGGATCATTCACCGTTGGAGGTGGTTACAAGATTGTTGAGTATTAAATCCAATTTTAACATGTCACAAAAATGCTACAACTGACTGATGGAGTTGATTATAGAGATATTGTCGGAGGGTGCTAAGTTGCCTAAAGACTTCTACCGATCTAAGAGGATGGTGAGATCGCTCTGGATGGGTTACGAAAAAATTGATGCATGTCGCAATAAGGATGAAGATGCCTACAGATTCTGTGGTGCTGATCGCTACAAGGTGTCACGATCCGCACCCGAAAAATTGGACATGAGTCATGGGTACGTCCAGCCTACGCCGCAGAATCGGCGATAGAATGCTGTAAAGGTCTATTCTAGGTCACAATATCTATATCTCACAATGATCAGTCAATATAACCTCTCCAAAAGGAGGGCATCCACGCAATATATATATGCCTCAATCACAATAACTAGGGGAAGAGTAAAACCACGATAAGATATCACAAAGAAATAAGAACCAAAGAGAGCAATACAATATCCATATATACAGTCCAAGTCTAAAGGCTACAACATCACAGAAGCAACAAAATAATAAATATAGTCATCTAGAATATCAACTGGGAACAACCCAGAAAAACCCACATAGCTAAATAAGGTGCTAACGGCGTCTCCTCGACGGGCTCCTCCTCAGTCTCCGGGTCACAACACTCCTCGACGTCCGTCCCGTAGAATGTCGGGCAAAAATTCTCAGGATCCTCTGAAAAAAATATGCCCAGTCAGGACTGGCGTAAAGTACATAATTCTGGAAGCAACTCCAAATACATGGTAAGGTGTATATGACTAGCAATAGAAAAGTATACAAGATGCACAAAAAAATAAATACATGGTGGAGCAGATAAAGTAGCTGCAATATAAAACTGGAGAACAATACAAGTAGTAGAAAAGTAACAGCATGTAAGAAAATGGGAATACTAGCTAAGTGCCTTGAGCACAAGTTCGTTATGTGATCGGCTTAGGTTGCACATGAATAATCTACGATAACTCCGTTATGCGTGAGTTGCATAACCGACATACACATGAATACTGTTTGGCTTTGATCGCATAACCAACTCCTACTCTCCTTCCCCACTAATACTCTTGGATCCAACCATGACACGCTACGTACATGATAAATAACTCGCGCACATGAAGGCGAGAGCACACGAAGTACATAATAGCACAAGAGAATCAATACCCGAAGCACATAATGAAATACACGTGATAGAGTACCCGCTGAACACGATAAGGGGGATAACATCTCATGACGGGATCCAACTAGTACCAGCTCGTGAAACAATGTGTCAGAATCAAGTATTACAGTTCTAGAACAGGTGATATAAACGTTATCATAAAATAGAAACAATCAGAGGTAGGTACTCGCCTGACGTCCTGAGCAACTGATGACGATCGAGATCCGGACTGACATCGCAAGAACCTATTGCGAAAAGCAAGGTTAAACAGGGTTCTAAAGAGTTAAACTGATATAAAATAACTAAAAATAAGGTTTCTAGGATTATTCTAGGTCGAACGGGTCAAACCGATAAAATTTGGGTCAAAAAGTCAAGCCGGGTTCCAAAAAGTTAACTTAGGGTCAAAACTAGGTCAAATATTGACTTTTACGGTCAATGGGGACAATTATGGTCAATGCTAGGTCAAACTAGGGTGCCCCTAAAATTCTAGGTCAAAAGTAGCTCATTAAGCTAGTAAACCCTCAAACTCGCCTCCTTGATATACCGGGATACTCTCGGTATCCGATACCTCGACCTAAGCTACGCACCCCGCCTAAACCCGCTAAAACTTATGCTAGTACGCGTAATTATATATACCAATACATATAAAAGTAATTCTAAACCTATCCTAGGCAATTGCTCAAAAACCTCACTCCGATACTCAATAACTTGGGTATCTCAAGGCATTGAGATACCTTGATATCTCAAGGTATTGAGATATCCACTAATCCCTCACAAACACTACTAACTAGCTATCTATCCAGCATATACACCTAGGTATATATATCTAGGCTAATAGATATATATGTATACAAACACATATGAATATATACCTACGTATCTATATATATATATAACCACATATATACCCATACACACACACACACACACACACATATATACACATACATATATACCCATACACACACACACACACACACACACACATATATATATATATATATATATATATATATATAAGTATACATACTCATCTAAACTCTCCACCTCTCTCTACCTGCTGCTACTGCACTCTCATCTGCTGCTAACGCTGCGAACAGCTGCTGCCACCCTGCTACAAATGCTGGTGGCTGTTGCTGCTATCGCAGCAAGATGTTGTTGCTGCTGCTGCTGCATGCTGCAGCTGCTGCCGCGGCGCTGTAGCCACTGCCGCTGCGTTGCGCCTGCAGCTGCTGCTGTTGCTGCTACTGCTGCCGCGGCGCAGCTGCGGCGCTGCTACGCTCTCACCTCGCTGCTGCAGCTGCTCTTCCATCTTGCTGCCCTGCTAGCTGCCACCCCGCACAGCAGCTACTGCTGCACTCTTCTACCCCTCGACACACCACACACACAAACACACATACAGACACACACATTCAAACACGCATATATATATCTATATATATACACACAAACATATATATATATATATATATATATATATATATATATATATATATATATATATATATATATATATATATATATATACACACACACAACCAAATATATATATACACACACACTTATACACATATGTATATAGGTACACACACACATTTATATATAATCACACACATGTATATATATATATATATATATATATATAAACACTCTATATATATATATATATATATATATATACATATACTCATATATATATATATATATATATATATATATATATATATATATATATATATATATATATATATATATATACACACATATCTATATATATATACACACACACCCATACATATATATATATATATATATATATATATATATATATATATATATATATATATATATATATATATATATACACTCATATATACGTACACAAATACATATATATAAATACACACACTCATATAGATATACAAACACACACACACATATATATATATATAGAGAGAGACACACATACATATATATATAAACTCATATATACATATATATATATATATACACAAACCCAACACACATAGCACACAACGCACAACACCAACGCACGCACAATGACCCCAACACCAATAAATAACTATAAATATATAAAATACAACCCGAGAACTCTAGCACATACTCTCCAAAGCTAAACCAATGCGCACACAAGCCCAAAACTAAGAAACTAAGTCGAAATGGCCGTTCAGTCATTTCGACGAACACGTGGAGTGCGGTTCGCGAAACCTCGTGAAACGCACACCTAACCTACTCGGAATCGGCCTAAAATTTACCCATGAGTTCTAAACGATGTCTAGATCCTAGAAAAAAATGCTAACTCGTCGATTCTAGATCTGTGGCAAAAATGCGCATGCACATAGAACCTACGACGATGAAAACCCCCAAATTGCCCAAAATGCCCATTTTTTCGTGACACGACTTCACGTGTCCGAACGGAGACACGTACTTACCCTCAAAACACCCAAGCACGTCTACCTAAGTCCGTCTACATCACCCAAAATTGGGCCAATCTCGGATTTTACCCAAAATTGACACAAAACCTAATGTTAAAGTCTCCAAACACAACCAAACAAGCTCTAACTTCCTTCTACGGGTAGCCTTAAGGTCTAGGAAGGTTCTAAACCACTAATTACACTATATAATAGCAACCACTAAGAGGAAAGTTAGGGTTTACCTCTTGGGAGTTGGAATCCCAAGGCCAAAGTCTTTAAAACCCTTAAAATCACCACCCTCAAGCCTCCAAGCCTCCAAATCAAGCCTCCACACTAAGTCTAGGCTCTATACACCTAGGTTAGGGAAAAGCAAATAGTTAGAGTTCACAAATGGAAGAATAGAAGAAGGAAGAAGAAAGTGGAGAATGCTTACTTGAAACTTGTTGGAAGAAGGAAGAAGAAGAATATGGAGAATGGAGAAGAAGAAGGAATGAAGAAAAATGGGATGGGGGGCTTCGGTCCAGGTCTGGAATAGGGTTAGGGGTCGGCCAAGTGAAGTAATATAGGGTTACATTAATGGAAAATGACTAAAATACCCTCCTAATTAGTCATGCTAATTGGGATTTAGGTTTGGGGTTCCAAAATAATCTCCAACTAAACCAAAACTCCCCAACTAACTAAAATAAAATATAATAACTATTCTAAACCCATAAATAAGCCTCACAAGGGTGTTGGTTGGGTCGGACATGGGTCCACTAGGGTCTGACACGGGTCCAGACTAGCCAAAACCCTAAAATAACCAATAAAAAATAATACAAACAACAATTAAATATAAATATAATTATTTATAATTAATATACAATTTACCAAATAAAATAAATAAATAAATCTATTTTCTGGAATTGGGTAATGACAAGCCTACCCTCCTTAAAATAATTTTGTCCTCGAAATTAAAAGACAAAACTAGGACATGAATGCAAGAAAAAGAAAAAGAACCATACCTCAGGGCTCGAAAAGATAAGGGTATCGCTCGCGCATTTCATCCTCCCTCTCCCAGGTCGACTCACCTGGAGAGTGATGCCTCCATATGACGCGAACTAAGGGAATAGTCTGGTTCCTCAACACCTACTTCCGTCGATCCAGAATCTCCACCGACTGCTCTGGATAGCTAAGAGTAGGGCCCACCACGATCTTTGAGTGATCTAATACGTGATTGGGATCCGCCACGTACCGTCTCAACTGCGACATGTGGAACACATCATGAACTCCCTCTAGCGTAGGCGGCAATTCTAGCCTATACGCCACAACGTCGACCCTCTCAAGGATGCGAAAGGGTCCGACAAAACGTGGGCTAAGCTTCCTGCCTCCACCGAAGCGAATAGTGCCCCGCGTCGGAGAAATCCTCAGGAACATCAGATCACCAACCTAGCACAAACAAGGTCTCAGCACTTAATCTAAAACAAGCAATCACAAGCAAATACAAGAATAAAATCTAGATTCTAAGCTATACCTCGAACTCCAAAGGTCTCCGGTGGCTATCGGCCCAATGCCGATGCCTGTCTTGCGCCACCCGAAGTATATCTCTAATGAGCTTGACCTTCTCCGTCGCATCAACTACTATCTCCGGGCCAAGCAAAGCCCTCTCGCCTACATCATCCCATGATAACGGAGTACGACACCTCCGTCCATACAACGCCTCGAATGGTGACATCTCGATACTGGCTTGGTAGCTGTTGTTGTAAGAAAACTCTACCAAGTGCAAGTGATCCTCCCAAGAGCCTCTGAAATCCAAAACACAAGTGCGAAGCATGTCCTCAAGTGTCTGGATGGTCCTCTCTGACTGATCGTCTGTCTGTGGGTGATATGCACTACTAAACTTGAGCTGGGTTCCCAAGCTAGCCTGCAGACTCCTCCAGAAATGCGAAGTAAAGTGACTGTCCCGATCTGATACTATGCTCACAGGGACTCCATGCAGTCTGACTATCTGGCACACATACATCTCTGCTAGTCTCTCCGTAGACATACCCACTTTAAATGATAGAAAGTGGGCCGATTTGGTCAACCTGTCTACGATAACCCAAATCGCATCCTTCCCTCCTGGAGAACGGGGAAGTCCAGGAACAAAATTCATGGTCACATGCTCCTATTTCCACTCCGGAATAGGTAACGGCTGGAGCAATCCTCCTGGCCTCTGCCTCTCCGCCTTCACCTGCTGGCACACTAAGCATCGGGATACGAAGCGCGCTACCTCCCGCTTCATCCCGTACCACCATACATGCTCTCTCAGATCTCTATACATCTTGTTGGCACCTGGATGCATAGAGTATTGGGATCGATGTGCCTCCTGAAGAACCTCCTCGCACAACGACCCACTTGGCATACACACCTGGTACCGTGCCGCAATGAACCATCATCAGCAATGGTGAAGTCATCTGATAATCTAATCTGAACCTGCACCCTGATGCTCCTCAGGGACTCATCCTCAAACTGTGTAGCCCTGATCCGGTCTACCAACTCTGACTGAATTTACAGTCTCCATATCTGCATCTCAACTCCAGGCACTATCACCTCAATGCCCAAGCTCTCTAGATCTGCCAGAAGATAACGATCTGTAGTCAGGCACATAGCTACCGGATACCTGCTCAGCATATCCGTCACTACGTTCGCCTTCCCTGGATGGTACTGCAATAATATGTCAAAGTCTTTCATCAACTCCAACCATCTCCTCTGCCTCATGTGTAGAAGCATAAAAAATACGCTGGGAAGCTCTACGCAGCATATTAATGTAGAGCAGCGTAAACAGAGGCCTTCAGAGCCATCAAGCGTGCAACAGAGCTTTTTCTGCTAAACACAGCGTGAAATATTAAAAGCTCAAAGGACCATCCACGTAAGTGCAGTACGTCCAGGCCACTTTAGCGTAAACAGGGTTCTTCATCGCCTCCTGGGCGTAAAACCCATCCTCTTTCAACGCAGCATTGAAGTGTACAAAGGAAGCTTCGTGTTCTCTGAAGTGAACCTGTCAGATCCTGCAATAAATCTGACATCTGGACTTCTGACAAAGGGATACTGCACGGCTACCCAGACGACGGCTATAATGATGGCACGGCACTGCAACCCAGGCTGTCATTTACTGCCATCTCCTTTGCGTAAACTGCTTTTACGTGCACAAAAGGATACGCTGTCTTGTTTTACACAAGTAGACATGAGCTGTTTACGCTCCGTAGTAGACAAACTGCCTGCCACATTAAAAGCTGCACTTCGTACGGGGCTCGAGGCACATCTCTACGACTGATGCGCAGAGCGGTGACAGTTTCTCGAGGAACGTTTCTACGTCTAATGCACAGAGCGGTAACAGTTTCTCGAGGCACGTCTCTGCGATGGATGCACAGAAGGGCTGCAGACCTTCAAAACATGCCTCCGTATTTAATGCACATGATGGTGGCAAATCTCTGCATTTAATGCAAGAGATTTGATTATATCTTCAAAAGCCGTAATTCCGGCTAAGACGTCCACATCAGCACTCTGGCACGGTACGCAGCGGCTTCTACGCCTATTCAGCTCCTGTGCTCACTCGGCTTCTACGCCTACTCGGCCTCTATGACCACTCGGCCTCTACGCCCACTCGGCCTCTATGACCGCTCGGCTTCTACGCCTATTTTGGCTTCTATGCCTACTTGGCTTCTACGCCATGGTGACAGACATTGACTTCTACGCCCACCTCTTCTACACGAGGGATACCTACCTACGTGGCTTCTATGCCGTGATCTTCATAGCGATTATACGCGTTTTGTCCCTTAGTTGGACCCGCGTCACACGCTCATTCAAAGGATCATCTATACGCAGGCATTGGTTATTTTAACCGTTGTGTAAAAGGGTGCTGTACTTTCCACTACTCGATTTCTACACCAACGGAGTGGTCACTGTCACCAAAACTCTATAAATAGAGACCTCTATCAACAGAGGACAAGGTCGAGATTTCAAAATCGAACAAGGTCGAAAATTGGTCAAGAAAACCAATATCAGATCCAAGGTCGAACTTCCAAGAAAGATCGAACCAGAGGTCAAGAGAGAAAGAGAATCCGAAGCTCAGGCAAAGAGTAGGGATCGACGACTTTGGCATCATGCATCCACCCTCTTTTGCAACCTTCAAAGCTGCTTCCTGTCTTCTACGGCACTTCTTCATCATCGTGTGGTCCAAGGGCTAAAGTGATCGACTGCAGATCAGACACCTATAGCAATATTTATCCAGATTAAATAAATTGTACTCCCACATCCTCGTGTAGGATCAAATTGTACAAGTTTGTTTATAAACCAAAGAAGGCGGGTTTCGTGTAAAATCTCGTATTATATACACTTCGTTCTTTCGTTTAATACCACAAACAAGATGGCGACTCTGCTGGGGACGTCTTTCTCTTCTGATGAGGAAGTAATTGCTCAACACGATGCGGTATCTGTAGGAACCGTAAAGAAGACACTGGTCGTCCAATTCGACCAGTCTGCCTATGAAGACATACTTCGAACCGGGGGTAGCTCTCACCCTCTCTCCGTCCAAGACAACAGGAAGCTGCGCAAGGTCTGGATGCCCAAGACCTCCTCTACCATTCCTGTGGACTCTTCGATCTCTCCGACCAATGAGGTTGTAGTATTGCTCCCTCCGTGCCCTGCACATAAAATTCAGTCTCCCGCTACGCGCGGTACAGACAAAACTTCGGGCAAAACCTCAGCGCTAACCCAGAAGTATCCACTGCGCTCTACGCGTAGAAACCAGTCTTCCGCTATGCACGGTACAGACAAAACTTTGGGCAAAGCCTCAGCGCTAACCCAGAGGTATTCACTGTGCTCTATGCGTAGAAACCAGTCTCCCGCTACGCGCGGTACAGACAAAACTTCTGATGATGCCTCAGCGCCAAATCAGAAGTATAAAACGCGTTCAGCGCGTAAACATTCATCTACCTTCCGCGGAAAAGCAGATGACCCCTGTAATCTACGCAAGGGAAAGCAAGCGGCAGAGTATTCAACTTCTCGGCCTTTACACCAGCGAGGATTATCCGCCACCCAGATGGCCAACCTGTTGTACACAGATAGCACAGGGAAAACCATGGTGCCCAACCTCCGCATGCCCACTGATGGGAACAGAAAGAACAAGCCATTTTCTTCTTCTTCTTCTTCTGTAAATCCTCCTGACCTGCGTAAATATCTGATCCAGAAACACAAAGACAGGAGTCATAAACAGGCTTCAGATCCCCTAACTGTCAAACGGGGAGAGATTATGTGGGAAGATGCATTAACATCTAATGTGGTTATGATATATGGACCATATGAGAGTGATGCCTTTATTGTTCCTCCAACTCGCGACGACCAGCATCTAATAGTCTTCGATCGCATGCGGAGCAGACCAATTGTACAAGAAGATTCTCACGAGTCTGATGCTGGAAGAATGCAAATCTACAGGTATAGCCCACAGGCTTTAAAGATTATGCAAAGCATGGGTTAAGATTTGAAGTTGAAATAAGGCCTCAATAATGGAAAAGGCAGACGAACACCGTTGCATAGTGTTTCTCACTGTCAGCGAACTCATTTTGGGTTGGGATATGCCACCTCTCTAGCAAACCCCAAACCTCCAAAGTCTGATCCTATAATGTCAGAGCCAGGTCCTTCTAGATCAACTTGTATGGACGAATGCGACGACAAGTCTGGGGGTAGCCGCCCTCTACAAAATAGGGCAGCATCCAAAACTGGGGGTAGAATTCTCTCTGAGTCCAAAAATGATGCAATGATGGCGATCTTCCCGCAAGATCGAAAAACTCAGGGATCGGGAGCCCGAAGGCCGAAAGGGACTTTCTCCTTCAATGAAGATGACATCAGTGAAATCTTCGATATGGTGATGAAAGAAAACAAACTTCAGCTACCCAACATCAAACATCCTGAGAGGGCTGGCAAAGTCGACGACCCAGATTATTCTCTTCCATCGGTACATTCATCACCCTACGAGGGCCTGCTATGTACTAAAAAGGAGGATTCAGGAGTTGATCGATGCCAAGGTCATCACTCTGGACCTATAAACGAGGGGACGATCACTACAAATTGGTTTCACTTTAACGTGACAATTTGCTCCCTCAAGAAAATATCAGATGATGAATCTCTAAAGTTTCCCCAGCGGATTCTTTAGGTCTATCCCCACTCAAGAAAAATTACCCTACAGTCAATTTTTCGGACATGAGTTCATGTTCATATCACCTCTGAACCATTGTCCAAACATTCCAAAAGTTTGCCATGTTCATATTACCTCTGAACAAACTTTCCTGTTTTGACTAGCGACTATCACGTCCATATTACCTCTGATATCGGTTGTCATCTCAACTCAACACCCGTACTTAACTCTAAGTACGCCAGTGGTGTTGAGTCCACAAAACTGCCATGTCCATATTACCTCTGAGCAGATATGTACCTCCATCCCCAATGGAGTCACATTCCAAAAGTTTGTCATATTCATATTACCTCTGAACAAACTTTCCTGTTTTGACTAGCGACTATCACGTCCATATTACCTCTGATATCGGTTGTCATCTCAACTCAACACCCGTACTTAACTCTAAGTACGCCAGTGGTGTTGAGTCCACAAAACTGCCATGTCCATATTACCTCTGAGCAGATATGTACCTCCATCCCCAATGGAGTCACATTCCAAAAGTTTGCCATGTTCATATTACCTCTGAACAAACTTTCCTGTTTTGACTAGCGACTATCACATCCATATTACCTCTGATATCGGTTGTCATCTCAACTCAACACCCGTACTTAACTCTAAGTACGCCAGTGGTGTTGAGTCCACAAAACTGCCATGTCCATATTACCTCTGAGCAGATATGTACCTCCATCCCCAATGGAGTCACATTCCAAAAGTTTGCCATGTTCATATTACCTCTGAACAAACTTTTCTATTTTGACTAGCGACTATCACGTCCATATTAACTCTGATAGTGTCTTGTCTACAAACTTTAGTCAAAGCATATTCTATCATGTCCGTATGACCTATGAATAGATATGTCCTACCAAAGCATATTCTATCATGTCCGTATGACCTCTGAATAGATATGTCCTGCTAAAATTTTATCGAGAGTCTATCACGTCCATACTACCTCTGATATCACTCTCGCCCAAATCAGTCATTTACATTCTGAAATGATGGGTCCACAAAGTCAGAAAAGATTCGCTTTATTTATTCCCAAAAGAGAGCAGAATTACATTTGGGAAGCAAAAAGAAGAAAGGGTACATCATTATGGGGGAGCGGTCAGATCGCGAATCAGCTACACCAGTGCAGCTATCCTCTCATCCCTGGAAACCAAGGTATCAGCGCGGGCCCGCTCCAGCCGTGCCTCGGGGTTGCTCGTAAAGGACAGCTCGGCCCTTGCCCGAAGAGAGCCAACACGGGCAGCTTCTATACAGACCAGATCCCGTCGTGCTGTGCTCAGTCGACCAGTCGCTACATCTAGACCTGCCAACGACTGAGAAGCCCACTCCTCTGCCAGAGCGAGTTTTTCCTTCAACTTGCGGGCCCTCGTTACGTTCCCTTCATGCTCGGATTGGCACTTCATCTGAAGAGCAAGAGCCTCCTCCACGACACCTTTTCTTTCATCCATCTCCAGCTTATGTATTTTGATAGAGTTATCTAGGCTTTCCAGCTGTTTAGTAAGCCGCACAGTCATGAAGTCGTATCTGGCCTGGACCTCAGCTTCAAGGCTGCCCCGAGTCAGCTGCAAGTATTCGTTAATTGGTTGCTCCAAACCATTAACCATCGCCTCCAGGGCGTCAGCTACCTCGAAATCGCCGAACTCCCTGACTGCCCCGATCGAAAACTGAGAAGCCTTCTTCAGACGCTCGAAGTCTAGATTCTTCGCCAACACCATTGATATCAGCATTTTCAAACTGGTGTAAAAGAGGCTGGTATATTGCTCGGTCAGCACAACTAGATCCGATTGGATGCCAGGAGTGGCCGCGATATTGGCAGGTCCCCCTCCAGGAATGATTGCAGACGAGGTGGCCACAGCCGCCGCCTCAACGGGTGGTGCGACCGAAGGAGGTGCGACAACGACGATCGAAGTCATCGGCATACTCGCGAGCGGCGAGGTCACGATAACGGGTTCGTCCTCCTCTTGAGATGACGAAACCACTCCGGGCGAGCTGGCCCCCGAAGATATTTCCTCCTCGAAGTCGGGCGCCTCCGTATCATCGCCAGGAACCGGAGCAGAACCAGAAGGCACTTCAACGCTATACTCCCCGTGGATGCCGTCCCCTGAGAAGAGGACAAGAAAGTTAAAATCAATATGATGGTAATCTTTCTAAGAGGAGACATAAAGATGACATTTACCCGTAGCCAACGGTATATATGTCGTATCTGCAGCCGATGTAGCTAAATCACGCCTTAATGACGCGATACGAACTGTCATACTTGGAGAAGGGGGTGGGCCAACCGACATCGCCAGGTGCTCTACCTAGCCTTCACCAAGATGCAATCGAGGTTCGTTAGCTGGAATCTCGCTAGGCATGCTCACGGACATGGCAGGAGTTTCATCCGTTGCTGGTCTAGGGAAAGATTCTCCCATTTGCCTCGGGCACACAGGCGATTTCGTTCCACTACCGGAGGCGGTGGCAGCAGCGGCAGGCTCAAGCAGGGGTTCTCCGGCACCGCCAGTCGAAACTAAGGGTCCCTCTCCGAAAGACGAGGAACCTCCAATCAAAGAGACATCCCCAACAGGGGAGACAGCAGGATCCTCTCTAGGAGCCTCAATACCAAGAACGCGGAGAGGACGAGCAACCGTCTCCTTCCTCCTCTTACGAAGAGAAGCCTCTTTGGGAGCAGAAGCCCTTCGCTTCCCAGAGACTACCAAAGCCCCCGCAGGCGGAGGCACTTCACACCTCGGCACCGACACCAGAGGCTCATCCGGAGTGACGAACTCCTCACCCTCGTCAGAAGAAACCGAGGGGACTTCGACTCTTCCCCCGGGCTTGGGAGAAGGCACCCTAAAGCTTCCATGTATGTCAAAATTGCGATGGAAGGTGTTGATCGCCACGTAGAACTGGACATACGAATGGAGGATGCGCAGCTCCGTGGAGAGTGTGACGACCGGCACGATAAAGATTGCTCCCGTGTAACCCATGATAAAATATCGCCATCCTCTGGCTCCATCAATGAGTCCGCCCCTGGACCTGAAGCTGGTGACGGCATTGCCCACGTGCAACTGATCGTACCCAAACTGCCTGGCAAATCGACTGGGCAAGTAGGGCTCGAAGAAGCAATGATCTTCGCTTCTGTACAGCAAATAGGAGGGTCTGATGCAGACCAACCAATTAAAAGCTTCCAGGGAAAGATTGGTCTTCTCTCCACCTAAATCCTCAAGCCTAATCCCCGATTGATTGCGATATACAGAGGGGACAGTGCAGAGGAGCTTCCAGCAGTGACTGAGGTTCAGCACCAGCCGACAGTCTAAAACTGTGTTCACGTTCCAGGGAGAGTCCTTGTAGTTCAGCAAGAAACTACCCCCCGAACTACTGCCAGGGCCAGGAGACATCACCCGAGGGTTGTGAAGAATTAACCATCCCATCAAGTACAGGTATGGTAATTCTACCCTGGGAAAGCTATCACGCCGAGCTTCATCGACGAGCAGCCCATCAGTCATGGCTCTCAAGCCAGCCTGTATACGGCATACCATGGCAGGGAGCAAGCCCAGTCTTGCCCCGAACACCAGACGCACGGCAGGCCATAGGATGTTCTGGTGAATGCGGTTCGCGGACGCGATGTCGGGCACCATGACTCGATGCATCCATATGGAGAGAAAGCCAGCCAGCCGGGCTTCCTTAGACAGAGGTCTGCGGTAGTGCCTCAAGTAACTGTAGGCCTTAGTGCCTTCAGGATACTTTCCTACCCCGTCATTGAGAATCTGATCTGGAGCTTTAGCATCCTCCATAAGATCCTCGACGACCTGGGCACTGAGCGTGCCCAAACAGTTCATAGGCTCATTCTTGCCCCCCGAAACTTTCTTCGACTTGGCGGCCCTGGCCCAGTGGAAGAAGAGGTAGGACATCCACTTAGTGGTATGAGCCAAATCAGAAGGCTCATTATAAAAAGCGGTGCACGCGAAGTAGTGGCACATCAGCTCCTGATACACCTCCATAACCCGAGGGTCCGAGTCCTCTAACTCCCGGTTGGTGGAAACATACTCTTCATATGGGGTATCCCCCATCGGCAGTCTCGAGATTACTGCCATCTCATGGAGGGCCAACCCCAACTCCCCCAGTGGAGTGGCGAAGGTCCCGGTAAATGGAATGTATCACTCCATCAGTGCCAGAAATAGGTTAGGGTTGGGAGGCAACCCAACACTCCTCGCACTCACAGCAGCATACAGTCCAATGCCCTCCAGCTCTCTCCGAAAATATTTTAAGACCCAGTCAACTAGGCAAGCCCATCGGAGGTTTATTGGGGTGATCCACCCATTGCACCGAGGATTCTCCTTGGGGTATACCCCCCCTCGCCCCATGAAGTCATTGCAGAAAGTGGGCAATTGGACCGGCTGGATCACTGAATTGTCTTCACTCGGGACGCTGCCCGGGCACAGTCCCCTGAACACCGTCACAACGCCGGAAGGGCGGCTGACAAATGACCCCTGGTCAGCTCCTTTCAGATGAAAGATCTTTCCCGGCTTGCCGTGAAGATCGGGAGTCAGCGTCCACGACATCCTCCTGGAATGTGTCGCATGGGAGAAAGCCAAGATGGGATAATCTTTCGGCATCGTTGGCAGATACAAGACCACACTCTCGACGGGGAAAACCCAGGGTTCTCTCTTGGGCTTCGTCTGGGACTGTTTGTCAATCATGTCCCCAAAGAGAAAAGCCGGCTTTATGTACTGGTCCCCGTCTATGTACGTCAGGGGCTCTCCGTTAATCATGTTCAGCAACGTTCGCTCGCCCTGAGCCGATATCAAGATCCCCCTTCCTTCAGGATACTGGGGTCCGGAGATAGAAAATGTCACGTGGGACAGATCCTCCAGATAGTTTGAGTGCAGCATCCCGACAGCGGAACCCATCACCTCGGCCAGTGCAGACTCATGCAAGTTAACTGCAAAAGTGCAAGGAAAACACGTCATTACAAATCTTGCAACATAAAGACCAAGAAACGACAGTCTGTGCTTTATGCCAAGACTGTACAAAATTTGGTCATTTTACGCCGGAAGTCACATCCAGAAGCGTAATTGGCAGTATAACAGTCTGTGCTTTATGCCAGACTGTCAAAATTCTAGTTAATATGCCAGAGGTCCCATCTACAAGCGTAAAACTAAAATTTTATAGTATACACCAAGTTTTCGGCAGTCAGAGCTTTTACGCTCAAAACTGCAAAAATATAGAGTTTTTACGCTGGCACATTAGAAATATGGGCGTAAAAGATGAAAACGTCTCCGTGCGTCATCTTCCTCAAAGTGGCTATCAGCACAGAAGACGACCTAGCGCGGTCACGTTCAACATGTGCGAAGGATTTTTCGTCATTCTTTGTCATCCCAAAGGCTCTACTTCTAAGGCCGGGTGCACTACTCGTCGGCGAGATGCTTCGCTCAGAAGAAAGTTCACCTTGTCCGACCGAAGACTCTCTCGCTGGGGCAGAAGAACGAGAAGAAGAACCTATACCCTTTCCCTTAGTGGAGGGAATTTGTTTCGGCGCCATTTCTGAAAACTCGGAGTGCTCGGAGAAAGAACGAGGGGAAAAATTCAAATAGTCGAAGGCTCTCTTTAGCAGAAGACGGATGAAAAGTTTTTCTCTCAAAAACTTGGGATATATATAGAGTTCGGGTCGACTCCTCGAATCCTCGGACGGGCTCCTCGAAACCCTAACCAAACCTCACAAATTAATATTTGGTTATGATTGGGTACTACGTCAGCCAACTACTCTCGAAAGATGGACAGTCAGCGAATTCGAAAAGTTTTTCGCGCAAAGCAGGTTCATGGTTCCTACGCTAAGGAGCTTTTTACGCTCGACAGCTAAAGATCTACGGTTTTTATGCTCGCAAGCTACAAGTCTATGGTTCTACGCCCGGATGCCTTTGCGCTCGGTAGCTTTTATGCTCGAGAGGCTACAAACCTACGACTTTACGCTCAGCAGATACCAAATCGTTGATCTTACGCTCGGCGGCATTTAGTTTATGCTCGGAGGCAACAGATCCACAACCTTATACTCAGAAGATTTCTTTTTCACAGGCTATAAATCTATAGTTCTACGCTAAGGAGCTTTCTACGCTCGACAGCTACGAATCTACGGTTTTATGCTCGTAAGCTATCAGTCTATGGTTTTATGCCCGGATGCCTTTGTGCTCGGTAGCTTTTACCCTCGAGAGGCTACAAACCTACGGCTTCACGCTCAGCAGCTACGAATCTACAATTTCATACTTGGTGGCTTTCTACGCTTAATACGCTACGAACTCAGGATTTTTAGCTCATCTACACTACGGATCTCTGACTTTACGTATATCCGAACAGTTCTCAAGGCGGTCGATTACAGGAGTTCACACAGAAGATACTCCTTCTTGACCTCAAAATATCCCAAGTACCCAAAGCATACAAAGTTCAAACATTGAGAAATTACTCTTCTCGGGTCAATTGAAGGTTCATCCAGACTCCAGTCTGAATATCTCGTCTATCAAGATGGCAACTCAGTTTGACAGCTATTTCTTGACCCTGTTCCAAGGGATTTTCGAGAAATTATTCTTGAAGATGAAGTCAGAACAAAAATTATGTTCATCAGAAGTAAAAACAACAGTTCAGAGCTCTACGCGGTTCCTCAGTCCTAGCAGCAGGACAGTTCTAAATGTTCAAAATGCTCAACAGCGTTCTATAGACTATTCGCTATGCATAAAAGACAGGACAGGGCCTAGTACTCTTTCTATCAGACTCGGCATAAAGAATCAGACATGTCGAAGCTACACATATTCAGACTTCACAGTAACGTATGGCAAAATGATCATATGTAGAGAAGAAAGACGATTTTATTAAAATTAAAATCATGATTACATATGAGGAAAATCCTGTCTACAAGGGGTTTTTCTTCATTTTTCATGGTTACATATGAGGGAAACTCCGTCTATAAAGGATTTCCCTATCGTCGTCTGAAGATCGCCTAGAAGCTGTTCTGACAGGTTCTCAATGGGCTTCAATTCTTCATCCATCTTCTCCAGCAGTCAGATAGTTCCAGCGAACTGACTGACATGGCAATGATCAACGGCGGGAGGATACAGAACTGGGCATGCATAAATGATGCAGATCCCATACTCCGTACGCCATGACCGATCCAGTTGAGGCTTCTTTAAGACCCAACTCGATCGAGGACAGCAGTTACAGTTTGTCTGCTCTTGTCCGCGGAGGTCTCAGGGGGGAATATGTAGCCTGCAAGCTGTGTGGTCCAATGCGACCCTTCCCTTTTCCTGGAAGAACCGCCATATAAAGTTGCTGATTATCCCGAGCAAGGGAGGCTAAGATATCCTTCCATGATCCATCGTTGCAGATGAGACTTGCTCGAAGACGCCGTCTTTTTCGATTCCTTACATGCTGGAAGAACATGATCTCCTTCTTCCTCAGATCGACCCGACGGACTCCGACGATCATCTCTGCGTGGTGATGGAAATGTGGGGAGAACGGGTTAACCCTCCAGCCTTTTTATAGGCAAAAGAGATCACACAAGTCCCCAATAAATTCGCCATAAAGTCAGCATCGACCATTTCAACGCTCCATTCAGAAATGTTTTGAGTTACGAGGAGCGGTTCATGCTTCATTCAAAGCGTTCCAAATTCCGAGGAATTTGTAAGCTTTGAAGGGGGTCTTGTAGAAGCATGAAAAATATGCTGGGAAGCTCTACGCAGCATATTGATGCAGAGCAGCGTAAACAGAGGCCTTCAGAGCCATCAAGCGTGCAACAGAGCTTTTTTCGCTAAACACAGCGTGAAATATTAAAAGCTCAAAGGACCATCCGCGTAAGTGCAGTACGTCCAGGCCACTTCAGCGTAAACAGGGTTCTTCATCGCCTCCTGGGCGTAAAACCCATCCTCTTTTAACGCAGCATTGAAGTGTACAAAGGAAGCTTCGTATTCTCTGAAGTGAACCTATCAGATCCTGCAATAAACTTGACGTCTGGACTTCTGACAAAGGGATACTGCACGGCTACCCAGACGATGGCTATAATGATGGCACGGCACTGCAACCAGGCTATCATTTACCGCCATCTCCTTTGCGTAAACTACTTTTACGTGCACAAAGGGATACGCTGCCTTATTTTACACAGGTAGACATGAACTGTTTACGCTCCGCAGTAGACAAACCGCCTGCCACATCAAAAGCTGTACTTCGTACGGGGCTCGAGGCACGTCTCTACGACTGATGCGCAGAGCGGTGACAGTTTCTCGAGGCACGTCTCTACGTCTAATGCACAGAGCGGTGACATTTTCTCGAGGCACGTCTCTGTGACGGATGCACAGAAGGGCTACAGACCTTCAAAATATGCCTCCGCATTTAATGCACAGGATGGTAGCAAATCTCTGCATTTAATGCAAGAGATTTGATTATATCTTCAAAAGCCGTAATTTCGGCTAAGACGTCCACATCAGCACTCTAGCACGGTACGCAGCGGCTTCTACGTCCATTCAGCTCCTGTGCTCACTCGGCTTCTATGCCCATTTGGCTTTTACGCCCATTTAGGTCCTGTGCTCACTCGGCTTCTACGCCTACTCGACCTCTATGACCACTCGGCCTCTACGCCCACTCGACCTCTATGACCGCTCGGCTTCTACGCCTATTTTGGCTTCTATGCCTACTTGGCTTCTACGCCATGGTGACAGACATTGGCTTCTACGCCCACCTCTTCTACACGAGGGATACCAACCTACGTGGCTTCTACGCCGTGATCTTCGTAGCGATTATACGCGTTTTGTCCCTTAGTTCACACGCTCATTCAAAGGATCATCTATACGCAGGCATTGGTTATTTTAACCGTCGTGTAAAAGGGTGTTGTACTTTCCACTACTCAGTTTCTACACCGACGGAGTGGTCACTGTCACCAAAACTCTATAAATAGAGACCTCTATCAACAGAAGACAAGGTCAAGATTTTAAAATCGAACAAGGTCGGAAATTGGTCAAGAAAACCAATATCAGATCCAAGGTCGAACTTCCAAGAAAGATCAAACCAGAGGTCAAGAGAGAGAGAGAGAGAATCCGGAGCTCAGGCAAAGAGTAGGGATCGACGACTTTGGCATCATGCATCCACCCTCTTTTGCAACCTTCGAAGCTGCTTCCTGTCTTCTACGGCACTTCTTCATCATCGTGTGGTCCAAGGGCTAAAGTGATCGACTGCAGATCAGACACCTATAGCAATATTTACCCAGATTAAATAAATTGTACTCCCACATCCTCGTGTAGGATCAAATTGTACAAGTTTGTTTGTAAACCAAAGAAGGCGGGTTTCGTGTAAAACCTCGTATTATATACACTTCGTTCTTTCGTTTAATACCACAAACATCATGTTCAGCTCTTTTTGGGTAAAATACATACTTTAAGCTCTTGTGGTCTGTGAAGATCTTCACACGCTCTCCATATAAATAGTATTTTCACAACTTCAGAGAAAATATTATCGCTGCCAACTCCAAATCATAGGTAGGGTAGTTCTTCTCATGAGGACGTAATTGCCTAGAAGCATAGGCAATCACCCTCCTATTCTACTGCAACACGCAACCCAGTCCCTTCCTCGATGCATCACTATAGATAGTTAATCCTCCAGATCCTGATGGCAACGTCAACACTGGAGTTGTCGTCAACCTCCACTTCAGCTCATCAAAGGCGATCTGGCACTCCTCTAACCAAACAAACTCCATGTCCTTCCGGGTCAGCCTAGACAACAGCTCTACAATCTGGGAAAAATCCTGAACAAATTTTCTGTAGTAGCCTGCCAGTCCCAGGAAACTCCTGACCTCAGCTACTGAACTCGGAGCACTCCATGCCTCAACTGCCATGATCTTCCTCGGATCCACCCAGATCCCCTCTCCAGTTACCACATGACCAAGGAATTCAACCTTGTCAAGAAAGAACTCGCACTTAAAAAGCTTTCCATAAAGCTTCTCCTTTCTGAGAGTCTCCAGCACCATCCTCAGATGCTCCTCATGCTCCTCTGGGGTCTTCGAATACACCAAGATGTCATCTATAAACACTACCACAAACCTGTCCAGATGCTGATGGAATACCTTATTCATCAGATTCATGAACACTATCGGGGCATTAGTCAACCCAAACGGCATCACCATGAACTCATACTGTCCATACCTGGTCCGAAAAGCTGCCTTCGGAATATCCTCCCTCCTAACCTTCACCTGGTGGTAGCCTATCCTCAGATCAATCCTGGAAAACACCCTCGCTCCACTCAACTGGTCAAAGAGATCATCAATACGCGACAGCGGATACTTGTTTTTAATTGTGAGGTTGTTCAGAGCCCTGTAGTCAATACACATCCGTATCGACCCATCCTTCTTCAGCACAAAAAGTACCGGAGTACCCCACGGAGAAGAACTAGATTTGATAAATCCCTTGTCTTGAAGCTCATCCACCTGCTTCTTCAACTCTATCAGCTCACTGTTGCTGACTCTATAGACGTGCTGGGATATCGGCTCCGCGCCTGGCACCAAGTCTATAAAGAACTCCACATCTCTGTCCGGAGGTAACCCTGGCAACTCCTCCGGAAAGACATCTATGAACTCTGTTATCAGTGGATGTGGCAACCTTGGCTCTACCACCAGGGCTCCGTAGAAGACTCCCTCGCTCTGCTCCGTTGCTCCTCTGGCAAACTCAAACTCTGGCTCACCCGGTGGACTAAACAACACTCTGCCTCCACGACAATCTATACTAGCACAATACATACTCAACCAATCCATCCCGAGTACAATGTCGTAGCTCGGAAGTGGCATTACGAGTAGGCACACACTCAACTCCCGGCCTTCCAAGGTAACTCTCTGGTCTCTACAGACATCACTGACTAGGATAATGCCACCCTCGGTCGTGATCTTGCAAAGTCTAGCTAAAGGTTCAGCAACAAGACGGTGTCTAACAGCAAAAGATACAGACACAAAGCTATAGGAAGCACCAGAATCAAATAAAGCAAGTGCTGGAATGGAATCAAGAAGAACAGAACCTGAGATCACATCACCAATGGCGCAAGATACGATATCATCAAGGAAGGACAATAATATTGCAAAAGAAAACAATTTTAGAAAAATTAAGATAGCAAAAGAAATCAGGAAGGGTCCTAGTTGTGATTGAGCACACACTCTCTCAGCCTATATCCTATATCCTATTGCAGGTAGACCTAGAAACTAGACCTGCATACTAGACCATGCATGGGCCGCCACCAAAAATGTGTCACGATCCGCACCCAAAAAATCGGGCATGAGTCGTGGGTACGTCCAGCCTATGCCGCAGAATCGGCGGTAGAACACTATAAAGGTCCATTCTAGGTCACAATATCTATATCTCACAATGATCAGTCAATATAACCTCTCCAAAAGGAGGGCAACCACACAATATATATATGCCTCAATCATAATAACTAGGGGAAGAGTAAAAGCACGATAAGATATCACAAAGAAACAAGAACCAAAGAGAGCAATACAATATCCAAATATACAGTCCAAGTCTAAAGGCTACAACATCACAGAAGCAACAAAATAATAAATACAGTCATCCAGAATATTAACTGGGAACAACCCAGAAAAACCCACCTAGCTAACTAAGGTGCTAACGGCGTCTCCTCGACGGGCTCCTCCTCAGTCTCCGGGTCACAACACTCCTCGACGCCCGTCCCGCAGAATATCGGGCAAAAATCCTCAGGATCCTCTGGAAAAAATATGCGCAGTCAGGACTGGAGCGAAGTACATAACTCTGAAAGCAACTTCAAATACATAGTAAGGTGTATATGACTAGCAATAGAAAAGTATACAAGATGTACAGGAAAATAAATACATTGTAGAGCAGATAAAGTAGCTGCAATATAAAACTGGAGAATAATACAAGTAGTAGAAAAGTAACTGCATGTGAGAAAACAAGAATACTAGCTAAGTTTCTTGAGCACAAGTTCGTTATGTGATCGGCTTAGGTTGCACATGAATAATCTACGATAACTCCGTTATGCGTGAGTTGTATAACCGACATACACATGAATACTGTTTGGTTTTGATCACATAACCAACTCCTACTCCCTTTCCCCACTAATACTCTTGGATCCAACAATGACACGCTACGTACATGATAAATAACTCACGCACATGAAGGTGAGAGCACACGAAGCACATAATAGCACATGAGAATCAATACCCAAAGCACATGATAAAATACACGTGATAGAGTACCCGCTGAATACGGTAAGGGGGATAACATCTCATGACGGAATCCAACTAGTACCAGCTCGTGAAACAATGTGTCAGAATAAAGTATTACAGTTCTAGAACAGGTAATATAAACGCTATCATGAAATGGAAACAATCAGAGGTAGGTACTCGCCTGACGTCCTGAGCAACTGATGAGGATCGAGATCCGGACTGGCGTCGCAAGAACCTATTACGAAAAGTAAGGTTAAATGGGGTTCTAAAGAGTTAAACTGATATAAAATAACTAAAAATAAGGTTTCTAGGGTTATTCTAGGTTGAACGGGTCAAACCGGTGAAATTTGGGTCAAAAAGTCAACCCGAGCTCTAAAAAGTCAACTTAGGGTCAAAACTAGGTCAAACGATGACTTTTACGGTCAACGGGGACAATTATGGTCAATGCTAGGTCAAACTAGGGTGCCCCTAAAATTCTAGGTCAAAACTAGCTCATTAAGCTAGTAAACCCTCAAACTCGCCTTCTCGAGATACCGAGATACCCTCGGTATCCGATACCTCGACCTAAACTACGCACCCCGCCTAAACTCGCTAAAACCTATGCTAGCACGCGTAATTATATATACCAATACATATAAAAGTAATTCTAAACATATTCCTAGGCAATTGCTCAAAAATCTCACTCCGATACTCAATACCTTGGGTATCTCAAGGTATTGAGATATCCACTAATCCCTCACAAACACTACTAACTAGCTATCTATCTAGTATATACACCCAGGTATATATATCTAGGCTAATATATATATATACAAACACATATGAATATATACCTATGTATCTATATATATATAACCACACATACACACATACATATATACCCATACACATATATATATATATCTATATCTAGTTATATCTATATATCTAAACTTATATATATATATATATATATATATATATATATATATATAAGCATACATACTCATATAAACTCTCCACCTCTCTCTACCTACTGCTACTGCACTCTCATATGATGCTAACGCTGCGAACTGCTACTGCCACCCTACTGCAAATGCTGCTGGCTGCTGCTGCTATCGCAGCAAGCTGCTACTGCCGCTGTTGCCGCGGCGCTGCAGCCACTGCCGCTGCGCTGCTGCTGCCACGGCGCTGCCGCGGCGTAGCTACGGCGTTGTTGCGCTCTCACCTCGCTGCTGCAACTGCTCTTCCATCTTGCTGCGATGCTAGCTGCCACCCCGCACAGCAGCTACTGCTGCACTCTTCTACCCCTCGACACACCACACACACAAACACACATACAGACACACACATTCAAACACGCATATATATATCTATATATATACACACAAACATATATATATATATATATATATATATATATATATATATATATATATATATATATATATATATATATACACACACACACAACCAAATATATATATATACACATATGTATATAGGTACACACACACACATATATATATAATTACACACATGTATGTATATATAAACACTCTACATATATATATACACATACTCATATATATATACACATACTCATATATATATATATATATATATATATATATATATATATATATATATATATATATATATATATATATATATATATATATATATATATATATATATATACACACACACTCATACATATATATATATATATATACACAAACACTCATATATATATATATATATACACACACCTACACAAATATATATATATACACTCATATATACGTACACAAACACATATATATAAATACACACACTCATATAGATATACGAACACACACACACACACACACACACACACACATATATATATATATATATATATATATATATATATATATATATATATATATATATATATATATATATATATATATAGAGAGAGAGAGAGAGAGAGAGAGAGAGAGAGACATACATATATATAAAAACTCATATATACATATATATACAAACCCAACACACATAACACACAATGCACAACACCAACGCATGCACAACGACCCCAACACCAATAAATAACTATAAATATATAAAATACAACCTGAGAACTCTAGCACACACTCCCCGAAGCTAAACCAACGCGCGTACAAGCCCGAAACCAAGAAACTAAGTCGAAATGGCCGTTCGGTCATTTCGACGAACATGTGGAGTGCGGTTCGCGAAACCTCGTGAAACGCACACCAAACCTACTCGGAATCGGCCCAAAATTTACTCACAAGTTCTAAACGATGTCTAGATCCTAGAAAAAATGCTAACTCGTCTATTTAGGTCCATAGCAAAAATGCGCAAGCACATAGAACCTACGACGACGAAAACCCCCAAATCGCCCATTTCTCCGTGACACGACTTCACGTGTCCGAACGGAGACACGTACTTACCCTCAAGACACCCAAGCACGTCTACCTAAGTCCGTCTAACCTAGGTCATCACCCAAAATTGGGCCAATCTCGGATTTCACCCAAAATTGACACAAAATCTAATGTCAAAGTCTCCAAACACAACTAAACAAGCTCTAACTTCCTCCCACGGGTAGCCTTAAGGTCTAGAAAGGTTCTAAACCACTAATTACACTATATAATAGCAATCACTAAGAGGAAAGTTAGGGTTTACCTCTTGGAAGTTGGAATTCCAAGGCCAAAGTCTCCAAAACCCTTGAAATCACCACCCTCAAGCCTCCAAGCCTCCAAATCAAGCCTCCACACTAAGTCTAGGCTCTACACACCTAGGTTAGGGAAAAGCAAATGGTTAGGGTTCACAAATGGAAGAATAGAAGAAGAAGGAAGAAGAAAGTGGAGAATGCTTACTTGAAACTTGTTGGAAGAAGGAAGAAGAAGAAAATGGAGAATGGAGAAGAAGAAGGAATAAAGAAAAATGGGATGGGGGGCTTCGGTCCAGGTCTGGAATAGGGTTAGGGGCCGGCCAAGTGAAGTAATATAGGGTTACATTAATGGAAAATGACTAAAACACCCTCATAATTAGTCATACTAATTGGGATTTGGGTTTGGGGTTCCAAAACACTCTCCAACTAAACCAAAACTCCCCAACTAACTAAAATAAAATATAATAACTATTCTAAACCCATAAATAAGACTCACAAGGGTGTTGGTTGGGTCGGACATGGGTCCACTAGGGTCTAACACGGGTCCAGACTAGCCAAAACCCTAAAACAACCAATAAAAAATAATACAAACAACAATTAAATATAAATATAATTATTTATAATTAATACATAATTTACCAAATAAAAATAAATAAAAAACCCTATTTTCTAGAATTGGGTAGTGATACAAGGCCACTGGTAGAGGAAGTTCGGTCGGTGCAAGGAAGCCTACCAATTTGATGCACTACTTGCCTATGACGCCGCAGTTGCTGGGAAGAACAAAAGTTCTACGTGAACTTGCTAGTTCTTAGGAGCAGATCGTGTGGGGGCGAATCTTGATTTTAGCAACGATGATCTTTATCACCCCAGCAAGCAGAGATCCTCCTTTTCTCTTTCATCTTCTCTTCTATAAGTTGTAATAAGTTCTGTCCGTCTGTAACTGCGTTTGCAAGGAAGAAAAGAAGTTGTTTTCTGATTATTGTAATTCTAGCAGTAAGTTGTAATCATAATTTTATATTATAGTTCTTCATGGATATCGAGGATAGTCAGATAGAGAACTTTTGTGTGAACCTCTGATCTCGGCCACCCGTTCTTCCATCTTTGATTAAGCCTCAGAAATAACAACATTAGTAGGTGAAGGAGGAGAAGGACGTTACACTAATATGTTACAAGTAGGTTAAGATCCTCTCTTATTATGATTTTTCTTTTCTTTTCAAATATATATATATATATATATATATATATATATATATATATATATATATTAGTATTATATAAAAAATTTGGAAGACAATTATGACATAGGGCTTTAGAGTATAACAACAATTATGGAATCAAAGATTAGAATTTGTGGGTTCTTGGAAAATAAGTATGTGATCCTTCATAAAATTACTAACTCTTAAAAAAAACATTGTGCATTTAGTTTCGATTTGGTTTTTGGGCATGTAATATGAAATGGTCTCGGATATAAAGAAGCACTAATTTTTCCTATAGCTGACATGTGGAGAGCTACTTTGATTTCATGTGCTTTTCACTCATGAAAAAAAAATAGAGTTCGATTTTGAAACTTTCTTGATATGAAGCCCTAAATATTGTTGGTGATTGACAAGATTATCCATATTATTATCATATCAATACCAAGAAATATTTTCCATCCATTTTTCCTTCTTCATAACTATTGTCATTTGTTTTATGCTTTGATTCTATATTTGGACATATTTCATATGATTTCATATTCTTTTGTATTGATTATGCTCTTTTATGCTTATATTTATTTTATTTTTGATTTTTTGAGTTTTCCTTGCAATTTTTTTTTACTATTTTTGATACTCCTTTGGGAACTAGTGGAGAGAAGGCTTAAATATGTGGTATGGATATAATGTGACTTTGCAGGAAATTGAGGACCATTCAATGCAAGTTCTGCAATCTTATTTGGAGGATGAAAATAGTCGATGATGAGAAAATGACAATGTTATTCTTCTTTGGATGGTATTCTGATTTTGTAGATGTTGGATCGTTATCTTGCCATGAATTCATAACTTTTATTATAAGGATTGTAATTTTCCATGGAATGTACATTGTCGAATATTTCATACAAAAGAATGCTTCAAGTTTATTTATTCTTATTATTATCGAATCAATTTAACATTTACAATTACTTTGTTGTAAATATTTTCCAAAGTTATTTTAAGAATTATTTGTGTGCATCTTTAAATGGATGACTTCATTTTTCTTTCGGCAATATAATTTCAAAAATTATTAGGATCCTTCATTTTCACTTACAAATATTAAGAATTTCATACTACATACCAAAAGTGGTGGTAAGATCAACAAATTTAAAAGGGGTTACCAATCTCCACTCCACTTCACTTTAATGTGACATCGAAACATATGAACTATTCTACTTATACTTCCAAGTTTAGTTTAATACTCAACCAAATAAGTTAAACTAAAGACTTTACTACTTTCAAGTTTCATACTAACAAGCAACCAAACAGATATAATAAAAGTCAAGATAGATGCATATGCAATACATGAGCATTATATAATTCGTACTTTAACACTTTGTTTACTTGCAAGCAACCAAACAAACCCTTAGTGATTTTAGTCGTTACTAGTCATCAAGTGTCTTCCTTTCTAGTCGAAAACAATCGCACAAAGATTACTTTTTATGGCACAATTTTAACTTATTATAGTAAATTCAAGGGGTGTTTGGCACGTGGAATTTTTCGATTCTCGGACACATTTAGGGTGAAAAACCAATTTTTATGTTTGATTTATGTTATAAAATTTATTCACAGAAATTAAGAATATCCAGGTAAACAACATGCCCACAAAACATGAGAATCCTATCTTTTAAGAAAATGTGGATATTTGTTTGATTTTTTTCTACTCTTTTTAATTTTTTTTCTTTTTCTTTTTTCATTTTTTTTTGCATTTTCTAAAAATTATTTTTTGGTTTTACCTTTATTTTTCATTTTTTTATTATTTTTCAATTTTTTTTCCTTTTTTAAGAATGATTTTTATTTTTGTTTTTGTATATTTCATGTTTTCATTTTTAAAGAAATTTTATTTTATATTTTTGGAGAAATTTATTTATTTATTTTTAAGATATATATATATATATATATATATATATATATATATATATATATATATATATATATATATATATATTTCAATTTTTTCGTTTCTCATTTTCTTTGTGTTTTTAGTTTTATCCTATTTTCATTTTAAATATTTTTTTTATCTTTTTCAAGAAATATTTATATTTCAGAAAATTTACTGTAGCGAAATAAATTTATATTAAATTCATGCAAACGAAACAAGTTTGTAAAATTTTGAAAAAAAGACAGAGTCCGCCCACAGTGTTGGCGAAAAACACAACTGATGTATACGTAGGCAAAAAAAAAAAAATTTTAAGTGGGGCCCACAAGCCAATTTTCGCCAATAGTGTTGGCTGAAATGGGGGGGGGACAATTTCAGCCAACATAGTTGGCATAAATTGGGTGTGGGGCCCACGGGTTCATTTGATTGGTTCGGTTTTGTTTGTTTGGTTGTATTGATTTGTTTGTTTTAATTAGTTATGTTTTAATTTTATTTATTTAGTTTTGTTTTGTAATTAGATTTAAGAAAATTTATTTTAACAAAATATAAAATTAAAATTTAAATCAAAATGTAAAGAAAAATTTAGAAATATTTTTTTTGAATTTTTTTTCCACAACATCAAAATTTGTATAAATTCCATCTAAAGCATAAAAGTTTAAAAAATTACGAAAAAAGCATCAATTGAGCGTTTATATTTTTAAATATTATATTTCTATCGTTAATTTTCTTGTCGTTAACAGACGTTAAAAAAATAATAATAATAAAAATTTTCCGTAAGAATATTGCGTCTGCCGTCGAGCAGACTTCGAACGGCCATAACTACTTGTTTTGAAATTGTTTTTCGTTAAACAATAAGTCGATTTGTATGTTTTCGACGAGAGTAACACAAATCGTGTAAAAAAAAATTTATCTGAAGCAAGACGCACATGTTGCAGGCAAAAATAAAAAATTTAAAACTTTAAAGTATCATAACTTTTGACTGAGAGATCGAAACAAGGTCCAATTTGTGCCAAAATGACCGTATAAACCGTTTCATCGTTTAATGGACTTTGAAAATTTTCAGAATCTCAAAAAAAACGATGTTTCGACCTCTAAATTTTACTTTCGGTCATTTTATTTTCGAATATTTAAAATTTACTATAGCGAAATTAATTTATATTGGGTGTACTGATTTAAAACGATGTTTCGACCTCCCAAAAAAAATTAGGAAAAAGTTAATTTTTTTTAATTAATTGTTTTAAATCCTTGAGGCAAAAAATAATGGACATAAAACATGTGCAAAAAAAATATTTCTAAGTTTTTCTTTACAATTAATTTATTTCAATTTATTTTGTTAAAATTTATTTTCTTAAATCAAATTCCAAAACTAAACTAAATTAAAAAAAACGAAACATAACTAATTAAAATAAACTAATAAAATAAACCAAACAAACCAAACCAAACCAACCAAACAAAACCCAACCAGCCAAGCCAACCCGCGGGCCCCACACAAGGCCAAATTCTGCCAACACTGTTGGCCAACAGTATTGGCAGAATTTGGCCTTGTGGGTTCCACTTTTGACTTTTTAGCCTACATGTTCAATTTTTTTTGTTTTCCACCAACACTGTTGGCGGACTCTGTCTCTATTTCAAATTTATCCAAACTTTTTTCGTCTGTATGAATTTAATATAAATTTATTTCGCTACAGTAAATTTTCTGTTTATATTTTCATTGAACATGAAAAATATAATTTTCCAACAAAATTAATTTCTAAAAGTATAAAATTTTCGACTATATCTCCGGCAGGTTGTTATTTCAAATGATTGTCGTGTGAAAGTCCACACCTCTTCCGTCCATCGAATCGACGTACTAAAAATAATAATTATTTATACTAACTACTCCTAAGTTTTGGACTTATTACACAAAGTACCCCTACTTTTAAACTAATTACATTTACCAGTCCTCCCTTTAGGAAAATAAAATTAAAAATAAGGATAGTTAGTTTTATAATTTTTTATTTTTATCTTAAAGTAGAAAGATTATGTATAATAAACATAAAATATAGAAAATTGTCAGTATAATTAAGTTTAAAAATAACATACTTCGTGTAATAAGTCAAAAGTGAACGAATAATTACTGAAAATAACAAAAAAAAAAAAAAAACCCTTTAGATGATTGGCATTGTGGACCCCACTCGTTATTCTTTGCATCCTCCTTTTCCTTTTGGTAATGGAAAGGTTAGGTTCCTTATGTCAGGTTCTGTTCTCTCTCTCTCTATTCCTCTTTTTCATCACTTCTTTCCTTCTCTCTTATTCTCTCTCCCTCCCTCCAAGAAAGAAAATTCCTTTCACTTTCTCTTTCCTCTTCCACCGAGTTCTGATCCAATTAGCCATTGAGAGGTATCATCCCCACACAAAAATTAGCTACTTTCTACAATTTTTTTGATGGGTTCATTTATTGGAAGTTTTGAGTACCCATATAAAGTTGTAATCTTTACCTAATTCTGGGGCCAATTCACTGAAAGTTCCAATTTTTTTTGATGTAATTTGGGTCAGGGTTTGATAATTTCTTTTCTTTTCTTTGTATTGTGATTAGGAGGTATTGGGGGTTCATGTTGTGAAAGGGGAGAGAGGATGTTGAGCGGCGAAGTGCGGAAGGTGTCTCTGCAAGATATACAGCTTGTAAGGAGGAAACTTCTGTGGTTGCTCTGATATATAGTTTTGCCTGTTATTTTTTGTTTTTGTTTTTGTTTTTGTTCTTGCATGTTGAATTAGAGTTTGGTCTGTGCTTGCTAGTTGCGATATACTACTTCCTTGGTTTCATTTAGTGTAAATTGTATGATCAGAAATGAGAGGACTAACCTACCCACTAGTTAGACTCTGAGATTTTATGTCAAGGTCATAGTTATTGAAAGCATGCCTAGGCGAGAAACTAGTGCTGTTGTGCATAGCTTTATACAAGCACTCAATAGCATTGTCGCAATCTAGGGGTCAAGCCTGCTGAAGTTTTTCTGTTTTGCTGCGAGCAAGTGTATACTAGAATAGAGAAAGATTGTACTTTCGAGGTAGAGGGACTCTATTCTTCTTGTCATACATGTATGTTACTTTACTCGGGCAGGCTCTTTGCTTTTGCGCTTTGATCCTAGGCTCTGAAGGACCTTGGCTTGTAAGTGCTGCCCTTTGCCTTTGACAACTACCACAAGATCCATCTTGGTCATAGGCCACATTGGCTAGGATTTTAACTTATGGAGGGTTGATTTCAAGCTGACAATTAGCGCATTAGTTAATTATTTACCTGAGAAATCTAGCTATCACCGACCATGCTCCCCAGAAGTCCCCTTTTGGATGTGGAAGACTTGGTTTATGATGCTGACCTATTCTGACTGTTTGATGATGGCGGTGAATATCATCCTGGCAAATCTTCATTTGCCTACATAATTGCTGTAGTTGAATTTCTGTTGAAAGGTTGGATATCATGCATGCAACAATATCTTATATTGCATGAGTAGACTGGCATCTTCCTGAAAATATATTACATCCTGATGTTTGTTTCAGGTGCAAAATCTGATCAAGCGTTGCCTTCAGCTGTATATGGACAAGAAAGAAGTCGTTGAAACTCTCTTGTACCAAGCAAAAATAGAACCTGGTTTTACTGAACTTGGTATGTTGACTATCAATTTTATGGCACTAATTGTTATTAGTTCATTTCTATGATACTTGATGTGAGCTCTTGCCTATGCACATATCACATCTCTGCATTTGTCTACTTTGTTCATAATGATAAAAAATAGATCGTTTTATAGAATATGACTAAACAATGGAAAATTTCATGTTTTGTAATTCATTTTTCACAAACAAATCATACGCCAAGTTTGTTATGTCTTGAGAAAGGAGCAATTGTATGCTAATCCAGAGAAGTACACCTTCCTCACATACAATGTAATCTTCTTGGGATTTGTGGTCTCTTCTGAGGGAGTCTCTGCTGATCCCGAGAAAATTAGAGCAATTGAGGAATGATTTGAACCCAATAGCATATGAAATGGGAGAAGTTTTCATGAACTTGCCATATTTTATCCAAGGTTCAAAGTATCGGTATCGGAATCGGTATCGGATCATTCCTATGAGTATCGGGATCGGCGGTATCGGTAGTATCGGCGGTTTCGGATCGGAGTATCGGATTTTTTTGTATCGAAAAACAAACAACTATTAGTAAATTATTAACATTTTAGAGAATATATTTTATACATTTATGCATAATTTAAAGTATTTCTAGTATTGTTTCTTAGTATTTTTGATATTGAATGAAATAGTAGTCATCCTTGTCGATTGATTTATATGCGATAGATAAATTTTCCTCTTTTATATGTTTTTACAACCTGACTATGCTTTTACACCCTTGCTAATTGGTTTTTTAATTCAATATTTTTGCCGAATTGACCGGAAAAGAGATCTCTAATGTCGGTATCGGTCAGTATCAGATATCGGTCGGTATCGGATCGGGACATGCCAAACTGTATCGGTATCGGCCGTATCGGATCGGTATCGGCCGATACTTTAAACTATGATTTTATCACAGATTTATTAAGGGGTTTACCATTATGGCACCTATGATTGAATCCTTAAAAGGAGATAAATTTAAGTGGACCAAAGCTGCTGCTAGAACTTTTGAGGAGATTAAGATAAAGATGGTAGAAGCTCTTCTCATGCGCCTTCCTGATTTTTCGAAGGTGTTTGAAGTCACCTGTGATGCTTCGGACATTGGTATCGATGTAATTCTATCACAAGAAAACCACCAATTGCCTACTTCAGTAAAAAAAAAAATTGAATAATGCTCGATAACGTTATTCTACCTACGACAAGGACTTCTACGTGATAATACAAGCTCTTCGCTTTGGCGACAATACTTGCTTTCACAAGAATTAGTCATCTTTTCAGACTATGAAGTGCTTAGGTATATCAACCCACAAAAGAGGTTAAATGCTAGACATATGATATGAGTAGAGTTTCTGTAGAATTACACTTAAACCATTCGACATAAAGCGGGAGTTGAAAATAAGGCTGCCAATGCGCTAAGCCGTGTAGGACCGTAAGGCAACTCTAGAGAGGAGATGAATAGAATGTATGTGTGTGCATCAGAATATACTTACCAATAAAAATCTCTACCGAGTAAAAGCAGTTACCAACTAGCAAATAATGCAGCAATATGTAAACAGTGAATAAATAAGAAAGAACAAACACAAACACCGAGAATTTATACTGGTTTTCCTCTGAGAGGACTAGTCCAGTCCCGAGAACTCTTGCTCGGAGTTTAACTTCACTACTAGTGAAAACACAAGCTTTGATCCGAAGGGCTTATGACTTCATACATACACGAGCCTTTGATACGAAGAGCTCGACGACTTCAGACTTTATGAGAAAATAGCTTTGAAAAGCCAAGCTTGTACAACTCGACCACTTCTAATCGAAATCGTACTGGCACTTTGAAGAATGAGAGTTGTCTTGGTGTTTGGAAGGTTTAAAGCTCTTATAATGAATAAAGAAGATGAATATTTAATGAGTTGGATTGAATTAATAGGAATGTAAATCTCCTCTATTTATAGGTTTTTCGAAAACAGAATTCGGTCAGAACTCGGATATCCAATGTTCAAAAAATTTAAACGTTGGAGCCTTGAAAATAGGTCTAGCCAAGAGAATCAGGAATCAGTTTTGGTCAACCGAGTTCTATTTTCCAAATTTTAGTAGGTTCCTGGTCATATATGAGTTCATTTGGATTTAGTTTTGAGTGGGTCTTTGGGCTAGTAGGAGTTCAAGTTTGTTTAGGTATAGGTATGCTTATTTGAGTGGACTTTGTATAGGTATTCCACTATTGCCAAAGTGCATTCCGACTTACATAAGTTCTAGACTCAATAAAGATAAAAATACATAAGAAAATGTAAAACAAAATAAACAATCGAATATCAAAGAACATTCTTTAGTTGATGGCGCAGTCTGCTGTTACAAATATCGATTCGGAGTTAAGTAAATTATCGAAATTAGGTTGACTGAGACCAAGATAGGTCAACAATCTCTCTCATTTTGATAATTGATAAAAATTGCGACCGATACATGTTGATTGATTGATGTAGCAATAGCTCTCCCGTAATGATGACAATGACTCCCCCGTAATGAGAGTGATTACGAGCAAAGAAGATAGCAAAAAATATGTATCAGTGTTTTCTCCTCCGTTGTCACTTCATCAAAATGGAGTTGAATTTTCACAAAATAAACAGGAAAGTGAAATTTGAAGAAAACACAGATAATATATTGAGACAGTATCATACCAATAGCAAATCAAACCGACAACTAGTTTTTATTGTAAATAAACTGAATATCAAACTGACAACTAGTTTTTATTGCAAATAAACTGAAGTACATACCCAAAAATTTACTCAAACTAAAGTTCATAACAAATACTACTCAAATACTACTAAAATACTGAAGTACATCATGCAAATAGTACTAAGGCTAAAAAAAATCTAATAAAATCAACTAAATGACAACGTCGCATCACTAAGCATAAAACTAAATATAAGCATAAGATCTGCGCATCACTGATCATCATTATCATCTCTCCTCGAGGGTTTACCAGTCTCAGCAGACCGGTTGGGGTCATAACGAGAAGCATCTGGGTTAAAGTATCTCTGCGCATCACTATCGTCGATATGGTAGCCAGTAATAGTGGGATCACGAACCATAGCAATAGGTCCGCCAGAATGATGTGCAAAATTGTAGCGCATGTCTTGTTGAAATGAGTATATAAGGGGGATCTGGTTCAAATGAGTATTGTGACCTAAATTATAAGTGCTAAAGGATTGGAGATATTTTGTATTTTTCAAAATAAAGGATGGAGAACCTTGAAATAAGGTTGTATCCATTTGGAGGGTTGAAGATATTGGAGGAAGGAGATCCACAAAACTAGGGTTTTGGAAAATAGGGTTTTGAGAAGGAGATGGAATCGGCTGCTGATAGGGTTCCTCTCAGTTTTTAGATGATATATAGGGATACAAAGAGTGGGGCCCACACAATTCGAATCTGGAAAAAATTGACAACCGATTTCGGCCCGAGTTTGCATAGAACTCTGCTCGAGTTCGGTTAGTTGGTTTTCCATGATTTGTTTTGTGTGTTTCTCAAACTTTTGTGAGCATATGATGCATATATTAACTTTAGTAAATAAAAAAAATTAGTATTTTGAGATTTGAAAACAATATAATTACACATTATTAATTACTCTTTGTCCGAAAAAGTATCCCAGCTAGCGTTGGTCTGAAGACACTTAAATACCGTGTTGCTTGAGACTATTTATGCCTGTGTGACAGAAGGGCCCTTTCGGCTTATAACCAAAATTATCTTTACATATAACGAACATTGAATAAAATATTAATATAAGTAAATTATTTAATTTTATAGTCCAAAATTCGTAATTCTTAACGTATAAAGTTAAAACGATCTTCAGCTAAGGGTTTAATGAATATGTCAGCAAGTTGATGTTCTGTGTCAACAAATTCTAAGCATATATTACCTTGTAATTGATGATCTCTTAGAAAATGATGTCTAAGTTTTATGTGTTTAGTGCGTGAGTGACATATTGAGTTCTTTGTCAAGTTAATGGTGCTAGTGTTATCACAATAAATAGGAATATTCTTGTAGCAAAGATTATAATGTGCGAAGGTTTGTTTCATCCATAAAATTTGTGCACAATAACATCATGCTGCTATATACTCAGCTTCAGTAGTTGATAATGCGACAGTTTTGTTTCTTACTAAACCAAGAGACTAAAACTTTTTTCAAGAAATGACAAGTGCCACTGGTACTTTTTCGATCAACTTTGCATCTAGCAAAATCAACATCTGAATAACCGATTAGGTCAAGAGATGTGGTTTGGGATACCATAAGCCTACCGAAGAAGTGCCTTTAAGGTATCGGAAGATACGCGTAACTGCGCATAAATGCGATTTTTTATGGTTAGCTTGATATCTAGCACAAAGACAAACACTAAACATGATATCGGAACGACTAGCAGTTAAATAAAGTAAACTTTCAATCATACCTCGATACTTACGATGGTTAACAGGTTTGTCACTTTCATATAGGTCAAGCTTTGTTGATGTAGCCATTGGAGTGCCAATCGGTTTGACATTGTCGAGATCGAATTTCTTTAGTAGCTCCTTTGTGTACTTAGCTTGATTGATAAAGATTTTATGTGAATTCTACTTAATTAGCAATCCGAGGAAGAAGTTGAGTCTTCCATCATGCTCATCTCAAATTCACTTTGCATACACTTAGCAAATTCTTTGGAAAGTAATTCATTAATAGACCCAAATATGATATTGTAGAGAGAATGAATAATAAGTTGAATATTATTGAAGAGTGGGTTACATATATATGAGAGGCTAACCCCTCTTACTATTGTTCTACCCGATGTGGGACTAAAGCCTAATACTACTAATACTCTTAACACCCTCCCTCAAGCTGGAGCATAGATGTCAATCATGTCAAGCTTGTTATACAAGAATTGTATCCGAGGATCCAAAAAGATTTTTCGTGAAGATATCGGTTATATGATCTTCGGTCCTTACGTGATGAAACTTTATCTTCCCCTTTTTATACTCATCACGAACGAAGTAGACATCAATTTCAATGTGCTTCGTCCTTTCATGAAATACATGATTGGTAGCAATATGGATAGCAGTTTGGTTATCACACCACATATCTGCTGCTTTAGATCCTGCTTCTTCTTCTAGCTCTTGTAGAAGATGTTGCAGATATAACACTTCTGCCGTGCCATGAGCAATGACTTGATATTCTGTTTTCGAACTTGACCGTGCTATCACACTATGCTTCTTGCTCTTCCATGATGCCAAGTTTCTGCCAATAAATACCTAGTAGCAAGATGTAGACCGTCTATCAGTCAAGTTTGCACCCAGTCAGCATCAGTAAAGCACTTAACACGAGTATATCCATGATTCTCCATCCGAATTCCTTTTTCTGGATTCTTGACTAAATAGCGCAAATTCTGTAGACTGTTTGCCAGTGTGGAACTCGTGGAGAAGCCATAAATCTACTTGCGACGCTTACGGCGAAGGAAATGTCTGGGCGAGTCATGACCGCCAAGTAGTTGAGTTTTTCAACCACTCGACGATACTGATTCGGATTGGTCATCTGGACCCTCTCGTCTGGGAGTAACTTTGCCCCTGGATCCATGGGCGAGGTTGCTCCCTTGGCTTACATCAGTCCTGCATCATTTAGTATGTCTAGTACATACTTCCTTTGAGACATTACAATGTCCCGCTTATCTCGTGTGACTTCAATGTCCAAGAAGTTCAACGATCCCATATCCTTGGTCTGAAATTGTTCTCCCAAAAACTTCTTCAGTACTGTAATACCCTGGCTGTCGTCTCCCGTGATTACAATGTCGTCATTAAAGACACAAAGTAGTATTCTTCCAGCTGATGTCTGTAGGTAGAATACCGAATGATCCTTCTTTGATTGACACATGCCAAATTTAGTAATATGTGTAAATCGACCAAACCACGCACGAGCTGATTGTTTGAGACCGTAGAGTGCCTTCCGCAGATGACACACTTTACTCTCCTTTGCAATGGAACTCGGGAGGTTGCACCACATACACTTCTTCTTCAATATCCTCGTGGAGAAAATGCATTCTTGATATCCAGCTGAAGCAATGGCCAGTCATAGCGAACAACCAAGACAAAGAGTACACGCACCGATGTCATCTTGGCAACTGGAGAGGTCTCAAAATAATCCTCACCATAGGTCTGGGAATATTCTTTAGCCACTAGAAAAGCCTTTAGGCGATCAAGAGTGCCATCTGGTTTCACCTTGATCGTGAAAACCCATTAGCAACCTACTACCTGTTTACCAGTAGGTAAATCTACCAAGTCCCAAGTATGGTTTTCCAGAAGTGCTTTCATTTTCTCTTCCATAGCAGCACGTCAGCCGGGATGTTTGAGACCCTCCTCGGCAGAATTGAGAATCTGAATCCCATCAATAGTAGCTATCAAGGACTGAGTTTGGCTTGCAAGCCCTTTGTACTTTTCAACATACAAAGGATGATCACGACAGGCACGACGAGGTTGAGCCGGTTGAACATGCGGAGGCGAATCAGTGGATGATGGCTCCGTGATCACGGGCACTATCGGCGATGCTCATTCTGGCGATGGCGGTGCTGACTGAACCGGTGTCTGCGGACCGTCGGACCGGGATATTGGCTCGGTAGGGGAGGGCACCCTTGGGGGGGGGGGGGCAAGAGATGGGGGGAGGGGGTTGGCGGCTAGGGTTTCTCCTTTTTATGTGAATAGTTCTGATACCATGTAGAAAGAGAATGAATAATAGGTTGAATATTATTGAAGTGTGGGTTACATATATATACGAAAGGCTAACCCCTCTCACTATTGTTCTACCCGATGTGGGACTAAAGCCCAATACTACTAATACTCTTAACATATATCGTCAACATATATTTGCACTAATAAAATTGTGTCATGTGATTTTGTAAAGAGAGTCGTGTCAACTTTTCCTTTTGAAAAACCATTTTAAAGCAAGAAAGAACTGAGGTGATCATACCAAGCACGTGAGGCTTGTTTGAGTCCATACAAGGCCTTACGTAACTTAAAAACGTGATTTGAAAATTTAAAAGCTTCAAAACTATGGGGTTGAGCTACAATTTTTTTTTCTTTCATAAAATCATTTAAGAAAGAACTTTTGACATCCATTTAAAATAATTTAAAATTATAAAAATTTGTAAAGGTACAAAGCATTCGAATAGACTCAAGTCTCGCAACAGGAGTACATGTCTCGTCATAGTCAATGCTCTCTTCCTGATTATAGCCTTGAGCTACGAGACGTGCTTTGTTACGTGTGACTTGTCCATCCTCATTGAGTTTATTTCAGAATACCTACTTGGTGCCAATTATAGAGGAGCCATTAGGTCTAGGAACTAATTCTCAAACCTGCTTTCTCTTGAATTGGTTCAATTTCTCTTGCATTGACGAAATCCAAAACTCATCACTAAAAGCTTCTACAACATTTTTGACTATTTGAGAAATAAATGCAACACTTGCAATGATATCTCTAGTTGAAGAGGGAGTACTTATTCCTTTTGATACATTATCTATTACCAAGTCTTCTGGATGATCAACCATGAACCTCATCTTCTTTGGCAGACTTTCCAGGTAGCTTGTACCGGTTTCAGTATCTTCAGGTGCTTTGCTGGTTGTTATGCCGATATCTTCATTATCACTGTCATTATTTATTTGACTGTTAAGCTCATCAAAAGTAACGTTAATAGATTCTTCAATAATTATAGATCTCATTTTAAAGATTCTATAACCTTTATACTCTTAGTAGCATATCAAAGAAGTATACCTTCATCAACTTCTGAGTCAAATTTACCTAAGTTATCCTTGGCATTCAAAATGAAACATCTACATCCAAAACTTTGAAATATGAAATATTAGGAGTTATACAAAACCATAACTCATAAGGTGTCTTCTTCGATATAGGTCAAATTAGAACTCTATTCAATACATGGCAAGCTGTATTGACAACTTCTGTCCAAAAGTATTTTAGAAGGCTAAATTGGTTTAACATAACTCTGGCCATATCACCGAGAGTTTATTCTTACGTTCCACAACACCATTTTGTTGAGGAGTTCTAGGGCAAGATAATTCATAAGAATAACCATTAGAATCACAGAAACTTCAAAAGTCAGCATTTTCAAATTCGTCATCATAATCACTTCGGATACGAGTAATCATGAAGCCTTTTTCGTTTTGAACCTTTTTACAGAATGAGACAAATTTAGAAAATGCATCACTGTTATTTGCAAAAAAAAAAAAAAAAACCCAAGTATCTAGAATAATCACCAACCATTACATATGCATATAGCTTCCCGCCAAGACTAGCAATTCGGCTAGGTCCAAATAAATCCATGTGCAGTAATTGAAGTGGTCCAGAGGTACTTACAACGTTTTTAGATTTAAAGGAATATTTGGTTGTTTTGTTCTTTTCCACAATCAACACAAACCATAACTTTCTTTAATGTTATGTTTGTCAAGCCTCTTACCAATTTCTTTGATGATAATTTTGCAATAGTATCCATGTTGGCATGTCCTAGACGCATATGCCAAAGCCTACTCTCATCTTTGTTAGCATGTAAGCATCTACCTGCATTTTTAGTATCTTTTAGCAGATAGAAAACATAAATATTATCTTCCCTAGTACCTTCAAAAAATAATATTTTCAGATCTCTCATATATAGAACATTTGTCTTTCATAAAATTAATACTATAACCATGGTCAACCAGATGATTTATTCTCAGTAGATTATGTTTTAATTCAGTTACTAAACAAACATCTTTTATTACAAGATAAGAAGAATTACCGATATTACCATTACCTATAATATACCCTTTTAGATTGTTACCGAAGGAGACATACTTCTTTCTTCATCGATAGCGTTGCAAATAGGGATGCATCACCAGTCATATGTCGTGAGCAACCACTATCGAGAATCCACTTGCTTTTAGCATAAGAGGGCTGGCCCACCTACAACATGAGTAGATGTGACCTTCGGTACCCATTTCTCTGAAAGTCCTGAAATGTTAGTTTTTTGAACCCATGCACATATATTCATATCAACTAATTTTCTAACTTTGTATTCTCGTGAAATGTATCCTTGTTTACCACAATAATGACATGTTGCAAATGTGTTAGTGCTTGGTGTAGCATGGTAAGTAAAAGTATGTGAAGTGGTATGTCGTGTCTTTCGTGGATATTTGTAAAAGAAAGCATGATTGTGTGTAGCACGTGATTTACTTGCTTTCTTCGACAATGTTTTGTGATGGGTCACCTTGTGTCTTATGTTAGACTGAGTAGTAGGTTCCATTACCTGCTTTCCCAATCTAATCTAACTTTTTAGATGTTTCATACACTTCTTGATATTTGGTCATGAATGCATCTATCATTTGTGCAGCTAGATTATACTTCTTCTCAGCTTCATACAGCTCATTGAGTTTTGCATTTTCCTTTGAAATATTTTTATCAGTTTTCAAAGCATCATGTAACCTCAATGTTATTGTAGATGTGTCTTCCGTGTTACTAGTGGATGGTGCTTCTCTAATCTCATTTAACAAAGAAGACAATCTATCAACTTCAAGCTTATACATCTTTATTTCCTTCTTAGCATGCTTGTATTTATCAAAAACTTTCCTATGATCATCAAGAAGGTCATTAAAATGCATCTGAGAGTTCATCAAAAGTAAAATATTTATATAAGGGGTTAGTGGATACCGATCAAAAGTCATTTAAGCAAACATTTGTAGTGTCACAAGAATTTTTTTCTTCATCTTCGGAGTCGCTGGCTTCACTTTCATGCCATATGCTTGTATTTGCATATTTTCGTAAAGATGATCTTTTGATCAGGCGTTCAGAACGATTTCTTTTCTTTGCAGCTGGACAGTCCTTTATGTGGCCTGTCTTCTTGCGTCTACAGCACACTGGATCTTCGTCATTGTTGGCCTGATAGCTCTTCTTCTTTTGGTTCTGAAACTTTAGGAATTTCTTGAAGTTTCTGACCATTAGTGCTTGTTTCTCACCATCAGAATCATCGTATTCAGTTTCATCGTTGGAGATTTTCTTGTGTTGTGCTTTGAAAGCTATAGTCTTCTCCTTTGGTGCTGATTCTTCAAGGTCCATGAGATCCAGCTCATGTGTCATCAGTTTTTCCACGAGTGTCTCAATTGACATTGTTGTGAGGTCGTTTCCTTTTATATAATAGCTGTTGCTTTTGGATTCCAATTCTTCGTAAGTTCTTTAAGCACTTTACGAATCTTTTCATAATTAGTGTAAACCTTTCCAAGAGAAGCAAGAGGATTAATGATATCAAGAAAACGTGTAAACATTTGTGTAATGGTCTCATTAGGCTTCATTTTGAATGCCTCATATTCTTGAGTGAGTCTACTGATCTTTGATTTCTTCACTTGTGAAGTTTCTTCATGAGTTACCTCAAGAAGTTTTCAGATCTCGTGTGAAGTAGTGCAAGTAGATACTCTATTGAACTCAGTACTATCTAAGGCACAAAATAAAGCATTTACAACTCTAGCATCAAGACTAGATTGTTTCTTTTCTAGATCAGTGTATTTGTCTTTGGGCTTATCTACAAGAACACCATCTACCACAATTCTAACCGGCTTTTTGTAGCCATTCTCAACTATTGACCAAAGGTCAAAGTCTGGTGATATGAGACAAAAAGCCATACGTGTTTTCCAGTAAGTATAGTTGATTCCATTAAATAGAGGAGGTCTATTTGTAGATTGGCCTTCACTAGTGAAAATAGATTTAACAGTTGCCATTTATAATTAAAGCCTATGAGACAAAAACTTGCTCTGATACTAATTGTAGGACCGTAAGGCACTCTAGAGGGGGGTGAATGGAGTGTGTGTGCAACAAAATATAGTTACCAATAGAAATGTCTACTGAGTAAAAGCAGTTACCAACTAGCAAATAATGCAGCAATATGTAAACAGTAAATAAATAATGAAGAGCAAACACAAACACCGAGATTTTATACTGGTTTTTCTCTGAGAGGATTAGTCCACTCCCGAGAACTCTTGCTCGGAGTTTAACTTCACTATCAGTGAAAACACAAGCTTTGGTCTGAAGGGCTTGCGATTTCGTACAGCCTTTGATCCGCAGAGCTCGACGACTTCAGAATTTCTGAGAAAATAGCTTTGAAAAGCCAAGCTTGTACAACTCGAACACTTCTAATCAAAACTGCATTGGCACTTAGAAGAATGAGAGTTGTCTTGGTGTTTGGAATGTTTAAAGCTCTTATAATGAATAGAGAAGATGAAGATTTAATGAGTTGGATTGAATTAATAGGAATGAAAATATTTTCTCTATTTATAGTTTTTTCTAAAATAGAATTCGGCCAGAACTCGGATATCCAACGTTCAAAAAATTTAAACGTTGGAGCCTTGAGAATAGGTATCGGTTTTGGTCAACCGAGTTCGATTTTCCAAATTTCAGTAGGTTCCTGGTCAGATATGGGTTAGTTTGGATCAGTGTAGTCAAAGGCGCGCCTTGCTCCTAGGCGCAGGGGTAGCGCCTCAGGGCACTCCAGGCTGGGCACAATTCTTAAGGCGCACCTAAGGCGCGCCTTTTTCGAGCGCCTTGGAATAACTAAGGCTCGCCTAGGCGCGCCTTGAAAATCTTGTGAAAAAAAAACATGTTTAGACTTTTTTTGAACTGATGTACTTTTTTTTACTGTTTTCTCTCTCACTCAATTCAAAATGATTGCAACCTAGACATGGGGGAATTTGAAGCACACATGTTTATCAATGTAGAAATCCGATGTGAATATATATATATATATATATATATATATATATATATATATATATAATTTTTGCGCCTCGCGTCGCTCTGGCGCGCGCCTTAAGTGCGCCTTGCACCTCGGGCGATTTGGACCCTTTGCGCCTCGAGTGCGCCTTGCGCCTTTGACTACCTTGGTTTGGATTTAGTTTTGAGTGGGTCTTTGGGCTAGTAAGAGTTCAAGTTTGTTTAGGTATATGTAGGCTTATTTGAGTGGACTTCGGATAGGTATTCAACTAGTGCCAAAGTGCGTTCCGACTCACATTAGTCATAGACTCAATAAAGATAAAAATACATAAGAAAATGTAAAACAAAATAGACAACCGGACATCAAAGAACAGTCTTTAGCTGATGGTGCAGTCTGCTGTTGCAAATATCAATTCGGAGTTTTAAGTAAATTATTGAAATTAGGTTGACTGAGACCAGATGGGTCAATAAGCCGTTGATCATTTTTCCTTTTTAAATGAGTGGTGAAGTAGTTGGATTTGAACGAATTAAAGAAGAGTACATGTCATGTCCTGCTTTTCATGATATTTTTATCTTGTTGAGCAATGACAACATTCATGAGATGATTGCTTTTCTTATCCATTATGAGTATTTGTTCAAATGTCGCAAGTTGTGTATTCTTGCACATCTTTAAGGAATTTTCTTGTTTGAGAAGTTAATGTTGGAGGTCTTGCAGGGCATTTTGGGAGCAATAAGACAATTGAAGCTGTAAAACGTCGATTCTTTTGACCGAGCATTAAGCGAGATGTTGTTAGCCTTGTTGGTCAGTGTCATACTTGTCAGCTAGCAAAGCAAAGAAAGCAAAATACCGGTCTTTACACGCTATTGCCTGTCCCAAATCGTCCTTAACAAGATATTAGCATTGACTTTGTGTTAGGCCTTCCTTAGACCGTTAGGATGCATGATTCTATCTTTGTGGTTGTGGACATATTTTCTAAAAATGGCGTATTTTATACCTTGTTCCAAACCACTATACTTCTCGAATTGTCAAGCTTTACTTTGATTGGGTTGTTCGATTACATGGCTTACCCAAAACTATTATGTTAGATAGTGACGTTAAGTTTACGAATTATTTTTGAAAGGGCCCAAAATGAAAACAAAAGTGCACTTTTCTGTGGCTTTTCACTCCAAGATTATGGTCAAACTGAAATTGTTAATAGTAGTTTAGAAAATATGTTGAGAATGTTAGTTGGTGAGAATCTAGAAAATTGGGACCTCCATCTGTCCATTACTGGATTTGCTTATAAAAACTTTCAATAGGTCTACTTGTGTCTGTCCAGCTGAGATTATTTATGGTTAGAAACCTAGACAACCCATAGATCTCATTTCTACGTCTGCATCTCACAGAGTATTCGAGCCAGCGTTCGTATCTCGCACCTAAAATTTGCATAAAGAAATCAGCAAATGAATCGAACAGAATAATGTCAATAAATTACGTAATGATCTAAAAAGGAAGTTTAAAGAATTCAAAATCGGTGATTATGTAATCGTCCGGATTCGTCCTGGACAATTTCCTCTAGGAACCGCCAAAAAGTTGCTTGTGCAGGTCTATTCAAAATTTTGAAAAAAATTATTGATAATGCTTGTCCTTGACCTTCTAGAAGGGTTAAATTTTAGTTCTACATTTAATATTAAGGACTTAGTTGAATATAAATACCCAAATTTTAATCCAGACAACCGACTAGTCGATGATCTTATTCTTGTGCCTATACTTGAGAGACGTTTATTACCTTAACTACCAGAAATATAACCCACCGCAGCACATAATATTGAAAATAATTTTGATGATTATATTATTTCTACTAGCAGCAGTGGTATTCGCAGGTATTTGGTTTGATGGAGAGGTGACCCTGAATTTGAGGACACTTGGCTGGCTCGAGATAATTTACAAAAACTTGATCCAGAAGCACTAAAGTGCTACAAAAATAGCAGAACCACAACTTCTATAGAGTTGAGCTCTCCCTTATGTGGAGAGAATGATGAGGACATCGTACCGCACACACGAGATTTTTGACGTGTATAACCGCATGAAGCGTCTCGAACAAGATCCGACATTGCTCATATGGTTTTGAGTTGATATTTTAGCATTAGGTTTATTTTAGACCCAAATTATTTGTGGGGGAGTTTTTTTTTTTTAATTTGTGGGGGAGTTGATTTCTTTTATTTTTGCATTTTTAGTCCCACATTGCCTGTCGGTTAGTATGTTGCTCTTTTGTATGCCTATATATATGCTTGCTCTATTCATATTGGGACATCAAATAATGAATGAAAATTGTGAGATTTTTTTTTTTCTTGCAATCTATCTTTAGGTTAGAGTGTGAAATCTAATCTTCACCCCTCCTTGGGCGTGTGAAATTCTAGGGTGATCGTCTGCCGAGCGTCCCCGACCCCACCTCTCCCCAACCCGCCACTAAGCTGCCGCCACCCGATCCAGACGGTACCAGCAGATCGTCTGCTGCCAGTCTCTTCTGTTGTCTCGTCGAAGCCAACAAGACGGCCGCTAACTATCTGAGGCCAGGCCCTCCGCCACCAGTGATCTACCTTCGATCGCTGATCTGTCAACCAAACGTCATCCTTCCTATCTAAAGTTATAAAAGATCTAAGTGTACCGTTCCAACTCTTCTAGTATTTGCGAAATTACCACTGCTAGCATAAGGATCTTTTTAATCTTTTCAATATTCATGACTGCTATTATTGTTTGATTGTGAGCGAATGAATTTGTTTGATTAAAGACTATATTTGCTAAAACTGAATATTAAATCGAGAACTACAATTAAAGTACAATTTTATTAACTAATCTTCTGATGAACAATGAATACAAGATATGTATGATTTTATTGTGTTTCTGCTTAAAGAACCATTGAGATCCCGACCTTAGAACTTTAGAACTTTCCTGCTTAGTCAATCGTTCTTTATAACGTAGCATTTATTCTTGTTCATCCTGCACAACATAGAGACATATGTTAGAACTAATCAAAGCATGTATTACATCATAGGGTACCTTATCTGGACCCTCTCCACATGAAAAATTAGCGTAGTTCCTAGCCACTTTCAATCAACCAAACACGCCCTAATAGATTTTTTAGAGTAATTAGTGTAGATCTAGCAGCATTTAATTGTGTTACATAAGTCTTATGTTTATTTACACAAACAGAAGATTGTTCTAAATCATATTACGAGAAATAATTCTGATTTATATTATCTCTATGGTAAACAATGTTGCTTTAATTTTGAATTTTCCTATTCTTTTGCTCTAATTTTCAGTTTGGCAAAAGCTTGAAGAAGAAAATCGGGAATTTTTCAAGGCATATCATGTTAGACTGATGCTTAAGAACCAAATAATAATTTTTAATAAGCTCTTGGGGAAACAGGTTGAGCTCATGCATAAAGTAGGTTCATCTGGAGTTGCTTCTGTACCTGTTTCCAATGGATCTAGTTCTTCTACCAGTATGAATTCTTCCACATTGTATATCAATTCGATATTTCTCCTTTCATTGGTTTTAATTCTTCCCAAATTGTAGTCCTTCAGTTATTATCATAAATAACTTTCCAAATTTCTTAGTCATTGCAGTTTTTTTTATTTTTCTCTTAGGAACTCTTAGGTGCTAATACTATTTAGGTCACTAAAGCATCACATTTTGTGTAGGTTCAATAATGTCAGTTGTTGACAACATTCCAATTGCTTGCAATTTTCTAAAATACTTTTCAGTAATAAAATCAATATTTAGACAACTAGAATCTCACTTTGATGTCGGCACCTTCATGAGGTAATATTTCAGTAGCTTTCTATTCGTTTACAATATTCCTTTTGGTTACAGAGATGTTGTCTTTTCCTACTATGCTCTCTTCCCACTAAAGAAATTACTGAGTTCATATCTGTCATTATCTTTCTTTCCCTTCTGAAGATCTGAATGTAAGTTTATTTATGTTGGGATTTCCTTTCGTAGATAAATTGTATGAGAGTCAAAATTGGATACTGGAGTTTACCTGATGGAGTCCAGTCAATTGGATTATTTAGTTTGATTTTAGCTGACTTTGGTTTGTTTTATTTGGATTTTAGTCAGATTAGAGTTAGAGATTGAGTTCAAGTCCTGTTCTAATTAGTTTCCTTTTATTTTGTGCTCTACTCATTCCTAAGTCTAAAACTCTAGGGAGATGTTATCGCGTTTTGTTTATTGCTGAATGAATTAGCTATTGCATTGATTTCCTTGAGAGATTTGGTGTGATTCCTTGTGTGAAACAAAAGGCGAAGGGGTGAAGCCTTAGGAAACCTGGATTCTTCTTCCGTCTTCTCTTTGTTCACTGCTGCTGCTGCTTTTTGCTACTAGTTTCCTGCAGAACCCGATCAGAGAGCTTTTCCCTTGATCTAGGGAGGGTTATCCTTACACTCCCTTGATCTAGGGAGGGTTATCCTTACACTTGCAGAACGGAATTGATGAGGGTCGCGTTGAAGGTTTTGCCCGAATCTACGAACGGTGTCCGAGTCCACGAGCAAGAACCTCGAGTCGACGATGGTTACTCGAGTCCACAAGCTATTGGAGTTCACCAATAAAAGAGAGAAATTGGAGTATTATTTGAAAGATTATTGAAGATTTTATTTTCATGTACATTGGAGGCCTTTGTAAAGGCTTACAAGTTTTGGAAAGCAAGCAGTAGAAAAGCCTAATTCTACGTAAATATGGAAATCAAATCTAACCAAGGATACACATAGACTTGCTTGATTTATTCGTGCAAAATCTAAATCTAATATGGAACCTGCCAAAATTATCTTTGTCCTTATCTTACTAGAACTCTCTGTCAGTTTACTGATTGGTCAACCGTTCAATTGACCAGTCGGAAAACCTATTGGGTCCCAGATATGCTCCTGCATCATCCCTGCATCCTTGAACCTGATGGGAAGACAAAAAAACCCTCCCCCTGTTTCACCTCTCAGTCAGCCTCCTGCTACCCTGCAGAAATACAGCATCCTTGCTATCCTCTACTGCACTGCAGGACTTCCGACCCCTCTTATAGGGCTGCATTAACTCAACAGTGTACATAAACCTCCCCCTTCTTCATTTTTGCTACTGTCCTAACCGCGGAACCACCTCCTCTTGGGCGAAACTTTAACCCAGTCTGAACTGGTCTTCCGTCGCAAAACCCCAGTTCATCCATTAACGAATCAGTGGCTCATCTATGGTTACAGAATTCACTATATAGGTAGTGTTCTGCGTTCCGGAAAAAACATGATTCGGGAATGTTTGTTTCACTATCCGGATGAATTGAATGCAGAGCTACTGCTTTCTGCTCCAGTTTATTATGGAGCTACGGTGATACTGACACAATTTGTTTTTTTTTCTACATGTACATGATATGGGGCAAGCAATTCGTTAGTATGTTCTGCAGAGCTTTATGGTGAAATGTTTAACTGAACCTTCTTTTGGGAGGGGTTATCAGTGTTACTAGACCGTGCATTTTTTCAAACAATTTCCATCTTTGTCCTTTGCCATGGTGTTGTGATGGTTAGAGTATGTTCTTTATTAGCTAACGCTTGTGTATTTACTGTGATCTTATATCTGAGTAACAAAATAAATACTCTTCTGTTACAACTTGTTGCAGTGCATCAGAACCAATCATGTTATTTATCTGAACAAGCATCTAGTTCATCAAGGCCAGACAGCTTGGTCGGCAATGAAGGATCTTCTAGTGCTATCATGAATGGTGGTCCATCAGGAAATGGAGGCATCCATCTTGGTAATGGTTCTTCGGTTCTTTCTGGAAGAATGGATTTTTCACCAAGTCCATTGTCAACCCAGAGCTCCCACGTTGAAAGGCCTAATGGGATGAATGGGACAACAATCAAGTCCGAACCAAGCTACTCGAATAATTCTGGGTTTACATTATGTACTGATGGCAGTTACGCAGAAGCTCGTCCACCAGTTGAAGATGCACCTGGTGCATCTTTTAGCAGCCGTGAATTGACTGGGGGACCATTGAATGATCCTCTCCTGGACGTTGATTCATCATCATTTGGATTTTTAAGTCAGATACATCGAAACTTCAGTTTTTTAGACTTGACAGATGACTTCACTCAAAGTGCTGGTTTGTCCCTGCTCCACATAAAAGACACTAGGCATACTTATATTCCCTCAGTTTCTCCTTTAAAGATTATGTAAATGACCTGTTTCTTTCTTCCTTTGTGTCTAGATATTTTAGAGAACTATGGTAGGTCTCCATTTCTTGCACCCGAAGCAAATGACTTTTCAGACTCTCCTGGAGGTGATTGTAAAAGTTCAAACTCATGTTTCTTAGTTTACATTTCGTTAGGACGATTACTAATGTCTTCTTTCTTTCTGTAGGAGATGGTAGGAGACTCGACACCATATCTGAACGCTTCAGTTATGATGATTTTGTGAGCAACTGATCAGAAAGCTATTTGGAAAGATTATGTTGATGTAACCTTCTTTCTAGGTAAATTCACACCTTATTCGATATAGTGTTCAACAAAATGATCTATTAAAATCTACTGGAATATTTTATCTATGCCTAAATCAACAGTCTTGATTATTTTCGCCAATGCTAACTTCGAAGTTCCATCAGTAGATTGTTGAAGAATGTTCAGTTCCTGTGTTATTATTATTAGTTGGCTTGCATTAGCCTAAGATTGGGCTTAAGTGTTGAACTTGCAGAAGCAACGACATATATTTCCTATAATCATAGACCTTTGTAGATCCCTTCCATGATTTACGACAAGGACTGGCTATCAGCACACTTCTGTTTGAGGCCTGAATAAGGCTGGTCAATCTGGAGCTGGGCTTAGTCTGGTGAGCTAGGCTGACATGTCCAAGCTCTGGTATAAGAGCCAAATTGAATTTAGGACCGACCCTGTCTTTTTTGTATAGGCCCAAGAGGATATTACAACTACTAAGATTTTCACAACAAATGTTATATAGGCCCATGCAGTATGTGTGTGTTTATGTTGATCTTTGCTCCGCTCCTATGCAATATCCATCGGACAAGTTCCGTGCCCATTCCTAACTTGGTTCAAGAGAACTATTACAACTACTAAGATTTTCACAACAAATGTTATATAGGCCCATGAAGTATGTGTGTTTATGTTGATCTTTGCTCCGCTCCTATGCAATATCCATCGGACAAGTTCCGTGCCCATTCCTAACTTGGTTCAAGAGAACTATTGATGCTCAAGTTTGCATATTAGATAGAACCAAGCTCCCCACTGCTTGAGTTTACTTGGTGCTCATGCGGAGAATCTCCATGAACTTACGAAGCTTGATATGGCGAAACTCGGAACGTCAGTATGCTTCGTGTGCCGTAGTAGGCTAATGGTTTTGGGGGAAAATATTATGTACTAGAACTTTCTAGTATTATGGGTTGAAATTAGTTACACCAGACATGAAAAAGGGCAAGTGCACAAGCAACAACCGCTCTAAATGGGAAGGAGAATAAGCAAATACCTCATGCCCCTTCGTTAGGGGAGATATGAGGGCAAACGGAATAAGGGGAGTGGAAGATTGCTTGAAGAGCTAACGAGTCATACATTAGTCATCCAAGACCTGCAGGTAGCTGCCATAGTGGCAGGTAGCTAACGGAATATAGGCACCTTGAATGCATAATGCAGGTAGCTGCCATAGTGGCGAGCATCTTGTACCAAGAAGCAATTCAGGACGCAGAATACCAACATTATCTACCAACGTCATGGAGAAGAGGGAAACAATGATCACAGATGAGGCATAAAAGGGAGAAGAGGACAGGAAAGGAAGAATCATGTGTGATTCTAAAATCACAATTGGCTAACCCCGTCTAAGAAAGGTCCATTTTGTTTTGACTTGCAGTATTTGGAACGCAGTGGTTCATAGTCTATTATCAAGCCTCATTGAACGACTTAGTGGGCTCATTAAAGTCATTAAACCATTTTGCGACGAGCAGCCTAAGGAAGCTTAAGCAACCTTCCAGACTAACTGCTATTGGCATGAGGCCCTTATGGCTTATTGGAACAAGTCTGAATCTTTCTTGAGCCTAACTATGATATAATGACAATTTTGCTCTTTAGAAGTTTTTCTCTGCGGTTGATGTATATTTTCTTAAGAGGCTTATGTGAACCAGTCTAAATAACTGCCATATTTTCTGACATGGTCTGCAGGTCGACCAGACAACAGAAATACACTTTGTACATAGTTACGTGGAACAGATACTAGTTTGAGAATTGCCGCATGATGCCCATTGGTGTGCTTCTTGGGGGTATCGACTGTTGCCAGTGCATGAAGTAGGTATAATATCATATTGGTTTGTGATAAATATTGGCCTCCAGAAGGCTGGTGTACTTCTACTAGTATGCTGTGGATCGTCTTTTATTGATTTGTAATTTGTAAATTGTAATCACGACCGGGGGTCCATTTGATCTTGTTGCAGTGAGAAATGTGAGGGACGGGCTATGGTTGTGCTTGTTTGGATGTTGGCATGAATTTATATATGGAAATATAGCAATTGGTTATTTATGTGGATTTGTAAAAATTATTTGCAGTGAGAAATATAGCCCTTTGTGTGGCTATCACAGTTGTATATTCGAGCCAGGACTTGAGTGGCGTAGATGTAATCTTGATGTTATTTACTAAGAATCTCATTTCACAGGTTGAGCGCAAAAACCATTCTTCTCAAAGCTATAATTATGCTAATAGGCGATAGCAAATTGGTTTGCCAAATGCCGTGAGGACGTTCTTACTGAGGAGAGTGATGCCGTTGGAGATGGAAGGAGAATTTCTGGGATCCATATGTCGAGCAAGTTTTGCTTTATGTAAACTTGATCAATTCTCGTAAAGCTACTATTTTGGGTTTTGCTGGGAGCAAAATGGCTTCTGGACCGATTTGATTGTTAGGTCCATAAATTATAAACTCACAGCTTTGGTTTCTTTGGTGGATCATAAACATATCAATTCTGCTGTGTTACACAAAAATTATGGATGATACCATCTTCCATTATGTGATATATTTGAGATGACAAATTTTAATCCAAAAAATTATACATCCAATTTTTTTAAAATATTAATGTTAATTTTAAAACTAATATTAATGTTAAAAATTATCATATCAAGCTGTCCTGTCAGATGTAGACATCACCGAAAATTTTTTTTTTTAATATGAGGAATAGCATAATTGATTTTGTAAACATGGTATGGTTGGAGCCTCATGTCATGGTGATCTCACCCTTGATGTGATTGAAAGGTTGAATCGTGATTTCTCCTTGTTTTTGCAAATGGCTTCGTGTTTAACAATTACATCTTCGTCATCCTGATGACGCACATTAGACACAGGTGAATAGCGGGCAACCTTACACGAGATACAAACTTGGGTCCAAGTGGGTGCTTATGTGTCGGACTCGAATCGCATAATTATGCCATCTGGATTTGGAGAATGAAAGTTTTGGAAGAATGAAAATCTGTTATGTATCAAGAAACGTATTTTGGTTCCTAAATTGATCGGTAGTTGCCCTAAACAATTCACAGATCCAACCTCAGTTCCTCAACTAAATGGTATACACTTCGATTTTAAGACCAAAGTAATCATAAATTTTCTGACCGGGAATGGTATGAAACGAACAAAAAGCCAAAACGGGGGCAAACAAGAAGATAGACACCGAAACAGAATATTCGAAATGAGGAGAGCAAAAAAAGAGTATGTCATTAGTTCTCTCCTCACGTAGAGAACCACTTAAATAGTTGGTGAGAACTTACCGTTTATTGAGCAGAAAATTTACTGTAGCGAAATAAATTTACATTAAATTCATGTAAACGAAATAAGTTTAAATTTTTTTTAAAAAAAGTCACGGTCCGCCAACAGTGTTGGCGAAAAACGCAACTTTTGTACACGTACGCAAACAAACAAATAAAAAAAAAAAAAAACGTGGGCCCCACGGCCAATTTTCGCCAACAGAGTTGGCTGAAATTGGGGGGGGGCCAATTTCAGCCAACTCAGTTGGCGGAATTTGGCCCCATGGGGCCCACGTTTTTTTTTTTGGTTTTGTTTTGTTTGGTTTGGTTTGGTTTGGTTTGTTTACTTAGTTTGGTTTGGTTTTTTTCGTTGGTTTATTTTAATTAGTTATATTTTTGTTTTATTTATTTAGTTTAGTTTAGTTTTGTAATTAGATTTAAGTAAATTTATTTTAACGAAATAAAATTAAAATAAATTAATTGGAAAGAAATATTTAGAAATATTTTTTTCAAAACAAAACTAAATAAAAAATAAAACTAAATAAAAAAAATTCCTGAACCAACATCAATCCATAAATAAAAAAACAAAACTAAATATTTAGAAATTTATTTTTTTCAAACTGGGGTGCATCAAACCGAGAAGCATTATTCCCTTCCATGTGAACCAATTCCTGAACCAACATCAATCCATAAATAAAAAAACCAAAGCAAACCATAATTCAAAACAAAATTAAATTAAAAAAATTAAAATCTAAAACAGAACTAAATAAAAAAAACAAAATAAAAAAATGTTTGCTGAAATTGTTGGCTAAAAAAACTAAATAAAAAAAACTAAACCAAATAATAAAACAAAACCAATTAAAACAAACCAACTAAATAAAACCAACCAAAACAATCCAAAACAAACCAACCCAAACCACCCCAAAAAACCGTGGGCCCCACACCCAAAATCCGCCAACTATGTTGGCTGAATTTTGGTGTGGGGCCCACGGATTTTTTGGATGGTTTGGGTTGGTTTGTTTTGGTTGATTTAGTTGGTTTGGTTTGATTATTTTTTTTGTTTTATTAGTTCTTTTTTCATAATAGACATAAAATAATTAATTTAAATATTTCTAAATTTTTTTTTGTAGATCGAAACATCGTTTTAAATCCGTGGGCCCCCACATCCAATATAAATTTATTTTCCTACAGTAAATTTTAAATATTCAAAAATAATATTACCGAAAGTCAAATTTGGAGGTCAAAACATCGTTTTTTGACGATTCTAAAATTTTCCGAAGTCCGTTAAACGGTGAAACGGTTTATCCTGAAGTACTTTTCCATACGGTCATTTTGGCTCAAACTGGAGCTTGTTTCGATCTCCCAGTCAAAAGTTATGATAGTTTGAAGTTTTATATTTTATATTTTTGCCTGTAACATATGCGTCTTGTTTCGGATAAATTTTTTTTCTACATGATTTGTGTTACTCTCGTCGAAAACATACAAATCGACTTATTATTTAACGAAAAACGATCTCAAAACAAGTAGTTATGGCCTCTTGAAGTCTGCTCGAAGTCTGCTCGACGGCAGACGTAATAGTCTTACGACAGATTTTTAACATTATTATTTTTTAACGTCTGTTAACGACGAAAAAATTTACGATAAAAATATAATATTTATAAATATAAATGTCCAATTCATTTTGATATTTTTTCGTCATATTTTAAACTTTTATGCTTTAGATGGAATTTATACAAATTTTGATACTTTGGAAACAAATTTCCGAAAAAAATATTTATAAATATTTCTTTCCAATTAATTTATTTTAATTTTATTTCGTTAAAATAAATTTACTTAAATCTAATTACAAAACTAAACTAAACTAAATAAATAAAACAAAAATATAACTAATTAAAATAAACCAACGAAAAAACCCAAACCAAACTAAGTAAACAAACCAAACCAAACAAAACCACAAAAAAAAAACGTGGGCCCCATGGGGCCAAATTCCGCCAACTGAGTTGGCTGAAATTGGCCCCCCCCAATTTCAGCCAACTCTGTTGGCGGAAATTGGCCGTGGGGCCCACGTTTTTTTTTTTTTATTTGTTTGTCTGCGTACGTGTACAAAAGTGGCATTTTCCGCCAACACTGTTGGCAGACCGTGACTTTTTTTAAAAAAATTTCAAACTTATTTCGTTTACATGAATTTAATGTAAATTTATTTCGCTACAGTAAATTTTCTGTTGATTGAGTGAACAATTGATTAGCTGAACTTTGATACTGTATCAAAAATTTAATACAGATTCTATATGATATGTGGACCCCACATCAAAGATTATGTTTACACGTTTTATGAAAAGAGGGGACCCCACATGTTATACAGAGTCCTTATCAAAATTTTGATAAAGATTGTTGTATCAAGTTTTTTTCCCTTTTTTTCTATGATTGTTTGAAAAGGAACCACAAGTCCAAAAATCTATGGTTTCACTGAATTTTTCTCCATATATAATAGGGTTATTTAGTTTTTGGGTATTGTATAATGTTAAAAATTTGCGTTTAGGTTTTCATATTGTTCTGAAAAGGATTTGGGTTTCGTCCTAACTGTTGACTTGGACTCGACGTCCAAAATAGAAACCTAAATACCAATTTTGAATATTATATGACACGCTAAAACTAAACGAAAATATGTAAATGTTGTATAATTTGGGTCAGATTTATTTGTCTATTTATTTTATTTTATTAGTAATATCAATGGGTGGGGTGGTTTGGGGTGGGTGTGTGTTGTAGATACAAATAAATCTTTGGATTATTTAGGTTTTTCATGATCAATTGTAAATCCTCTCTCTCTCTCTCTCTCTCTCTCTCTCTCTCTCTCTCTCTCTCTATATATATATATATATATATATATATATATATATATATATATAATTGTTGTTATTAAATCTATTAATAGAATAAGAGTAGGTGTTACCCCTGATTAAAATCGAAGCATTAATAGTATTATTATTATTAATTTTTTTATATATGCTAAATTAATTTAGATGAGAGAATCCCATGTTGTTTCCAATTTTACTTTAATTCCCCAAACCCAAACTCATTACTTTCCCTATCAATTATTAAGCTCAATTATTTTCCTCCTTGTTATGATTTGGATAAACCCAAATATGGATGTCCTTATTCATATCCATAACAACCCCTATCATATTCCCTCTTATATATATTATCAATGAGAAAAGGCCCGATTCATTTGGCTACAATATTTTTTCTCTCATTTTCACAACACGTTATCAGCACGATTGCTCGAGGAGCTTGTTAGACTCGTCTCACTATTGCGTATTTTTCATGTTCATATCTGGTATATGTGTGCTATTGCTGTATATTGCTTCCCGTATATTTTTTTGGATTTTTTAGCTACTCTCATGTAATTTATAGATTTATGAATAGTGTTAAACACCCTTATTATATAACCCCTCTCTTTATCTCTCTTCCTCATCCTTTCACTTTTCTCTCTTTTCATTTTCTTCTTTCTCCCCCCCCCCCCCCTCTCCCTTCCTTTCGGCCAGAGCAACCCAGGCCGGTTTTTCTTTTCCTTGGTAGTAGTAGTAGTAGTTAGTGGTGGTTTTAGGCAAGTACATCTTGCCATTGATGAAGAATTCGCACTTTTACATTATTGTAATTTTTTTTGCATTTTATTAGTCTAGAGTGTGCTCTATGAACTCCTCTACATGTTTACTTCTGGATATTTTTGGTTTTGATAACTTGGTTGGTCTAGATCTACATTTCAATTTAGTGTGTTCTTGAGTTTTTTCTGGTTTTGATCTCTTAAAACTTGTTGTTTTCCAAAACTAGTTGTTCTATGTGAGAGAGCATCTGATTTCAAGTGGTTTAGAATTTTACTTCTCTAGATTTGGGCTGAAAACGAGGATTTAAGGGAGAAACTAGTTTTCAGACTTGGAGCTTTTTCCATGGCTGAAACTTGTTGTTCCGGGATGAAAGAGTTCCATGCGGCCTGCTTGGCATGCGGCCTGCTTGGCATGCGTCCTGGACTCCTCGCCCCAACTCAGCATGCGGTCATTTTGTTGGACGTATGATTGAATCTGCACATGCGCCCCTTGGCCAAATGCATGAAACTTGAACGAAAGAAATTTCTCTAAGTTTTCGATTCCATGCGGCCCAAAGGAGCATGCAACCGAGTCATCCATGTGGTCCCGAGCTATGCGTCCTTTTTCCAATGCATGACTCAGCATCGCCTTGGTACGATTTTCCCTAATTTTGTCTTTTCCTTCTCTGACACGCTTTATTGGCCAGTCACATCGGTCACTACTCTGACACGCTTTATTGGCCAGTCATATTAGTCACTTTCTGACCTTGTATTTAATTTCAGTCACTCAACCCTTGTCCCGAGGAGTGGACCTTGCTATGATCCATGTGGCCAGCTTGCATGCGGCCTATTTCTTGCATGTGGCGAGCTTATCTCATGCACCTCCAGCACTTGGAGTAGAAATGTTTTCCTTTGTTATATGTTCTCTTATGAATTATTTACTTTTTGTGCTTGTCCCATTTAGTTAAATTCATATGATGCATGTTTTCTCTACATTGCTTATAACCTGGATGCGATACTTACCAGAGCAAGGAATTCCCGGAACATGGATTGTAATGGCGCTATCAAGCTAAGAACTCCCGGTACTAGACTTGTACTGAATGAACCCGATCCCTGACTCCAGATACCTGACATGTATAGATAAACCTGATAGTGGCTCGATGTAGCTCACCCCTGACATGCTAGAATCTCCAGAACTGATATGCTTCACTACCATAATAAGTCAAATTAACAACGTAAAGAAATATTGCTAAATGGCCAAAAAATGTTGCTAAATAGTTTTAGCGACGTCGGTAGCGACGTTTTGGTGAAGTCGCCTTTAAGCTAGTCGCTGACAGAAAAAACGTCGCCAAACGTCGCTATTCCGACATTTTCTAGCGACGTAGATGCGTCACTATATTACCGACGTTTAGCGACGTAGATGCGTCGCTATATTAGCGACGTTTAGCGACGCAACGTTGCTAAATTAGCGACGTGTATTTTTTTCGCTATATGTCGCTAAATTAGCGACGTTGATATAGACGTATATAGCGACGTATATAAACATCGCTAAACGTCGCAAAACGTTTATAGCGACGTATTTAGCAACATATATAAACGTCGCTAAACGTCACAAAATGTTTATAGCGACGTATATAAACGTCGCTAAACGTCGCTAAAAATGTTGCTAAAGATATTGAAAAAATAAAAAAAATTGAATATTGAATTGTTTCCAAACCATTCTTCCTGCAGTTTATTAATTCACAATTTATACAAATAGACCCGGAGCAACCCTCTGTTGAATTTGCTGGGTTCGCCGACCCCTTCGGTTGAACACTCAACACCGATAAATTAACATACATTTAATATGAATAATATAATAAATTTTGAAGAAAACAAAATATTGAGATTAAAATCGAATCAGTAGAAAATCTCGTCGTAAAGAATACAACAAATATCCACACAACTGAGTCTAAAAGCCTAGTCCTAAAGAATACAAGAAATAATATCTGAATGCCTTAAAAATAAAGAATATTCATAAATGACCAAATATCATAAGTCTGAAACACAAACAATCAATAAACGTTCCTAACTAGGACTACTGCGGATCTGCAGGAGGATGACCACCGGCGCGCATGAGGGATAAGAATAGATCATACTGCTTCCGTGAAATCGACACCGATATTGATGGAGAAGGCAGTGACGTCGGTGGAGTCTGTGTCGATGTAGGCGCACCAGGAGGACGTATCTGCTCCAACTCTGCTAGTCGCCGGTTGTATGAATCCATGGTAGATAATAGCCTCGTACTGCTATGAACCATTGAATCCCGCATCATCGTTAGCCTCTTGCCCATGGACAGCTGTGATGCATGTAGCTCCGTCACGCTGTGCTCTGTCGACGCTCTAAGATCAGCTGTCATATCTCGGAGCTCCATGATGCTGCGCTCGAGCATATAAAATCGTGCGATAAGTGTCGCATCGTTCGCTTGCGGCTGGGACATGGGCTGCTCCTCCATCCTTCACAGCAACTCATCATGGAGAGACGCAATCTGACGGTCAATGGCCTCCTGGACTCGGGTCGACGACTGCGAGGGCTGTGGGGAATGCGCACTTGCTGGGGAGGCCCTAGATGACTACGTCGCAATAAGGGCGCCATAGGATCCTGTACCATAGTACGTACCCCTTTGGAGACCACCAGCGGCGGTCACCCACAGCTCGTCCGCCGACGGAGCTAGAGAGGGCTGCGAGAAAGTACCAGCCTCTCTCACTGTAGGTGCACTAGCAGTCGCCCGCTCACGCATCCTAAGATACTCGACCTAGAAAAGTTTGGATACTCGATAATTGCCTAAGTTATATTAAAATTAACACAAAGTAAAGTAATACTTACATAGGTCTGCGAGACCCTCACATCAATGAGATTTTTGTCCTTTCGATGGGTGGCCAGGAAGACGATCACCATGTTTGCATCCTCACCCCTCTGTACCTGTTAAAAATATATTATTTAGTACTAAAATTAAACATTTTTTTCTACTACCATTTTATCATACTTGTATTAAAATAATATATCTGAAATAAAAAATATACCAAACGACGAAAATATTCTGTCATCGGAATCGAGCCACCACACCACTTTGCTGCCTTCCGCCTAGCCGCCTTGGCCTTCTCAGACCTTTCCTTATACCTCGGATCGTCGAATCTAGCCTTCATCGCAGTCCACTGCTCAGGCGTGATCCAACCTTGGATCAGGTTTCTAACATGATCACGAGCCTTTTGGTCATCCAGAGCATCACGGATAAGCTTGGCAGCAACGACAAAAAATATCTGCTCGATCAACTCGGCCCAGTACGGAGGATAGAAATACGTTTGCTACAATAAGTAATTTAGTAAATATATAATATGCTTAAATTAGAGGATTGATGTAATATACTTTTACCTTAAAGTACGCAAACTAGAACGCCTTTCTCTCCTCCGGAGCTTCAGAGTAGTTGATCCAAGGGCCACCGTAGTTGTTCCTCAGAAAGAGGCCCAGCCGTCTCTGTACCGATGAGGGACGATATCTATACAGAGATAATTATTTTTATCGAAAAAGTCAATATATGATGAATAAAGAAATACACGATATATATGATGCTAAACCATCTAATTGACTTACTTTGTACCGTCGGCCCAAATCTCTGTCCTCGTCTCCTCCGGAGGTGCGCATGGAGGATCTAGCTAATGCTGGGACAACGTCGGCTCGACCTCCTCCATATGCTCATCTGTCTCCATGGTTCCGTCAGCAGAAGGAACGCTGGACGAGGGAGTACTATTAGGCCTGAAACTACTCGTCCTAGGAGTGATGTCACATAACGTTGTCGCAGTCGGAGATGTGACTGGTCGATATACTGGAGTACTAGGCGACGAGGATCCAGAACCAACAGTAGGCAGTACCGGAGGAGCACTCCGTCTACCTCGGGACCTGCCGAACCTTCCGCGTCGTCCTGTCATACCTGATAACAATATATAATGAATAAAGAAATATACAAATATATAGTACATTCTACAGTCAAAATGTTATGCATATCTCACAACATTCATAGAATTGTACAGTAAATAATTAGTGGTGTCACAAGTCTAAATGGATAGTACATTCTACAGTCAAAATATAATACATATCTTCGTCAAAATAGTATATTCTACAGTCAAAATATAGTACATTCTACAGGCAAAATATTTTATTTTCAATCATCTTCAGAAAATTTATCTTGTTCGCCTTCCTCGTCCTCCTCTCCCTCTTCCTCCTCATCTTTCCTTTCATCTACTTCATCTTTGTCTTTCTCTTCGGATAATTCTACATCTTCTACATAATTACTCGTGTAATGAGTAACTTTCGTTGAGTCCACATCTACAATATTTGTTACAAGAGGTAGCTCGTCCTCCTGATAAGCTATTTCATCAACGTAAAAGGTATTTCTAGCTTTAGTCTTGCATACTGCCCACTAATCCGACCTTGCTGTCTACCGTATAAAATAAGTTATGAAGTACACGAGCTGAGCATGACTTGATAGGACAAATAGTTCGTAGTCTTGATATCTACACTTGTAGTTTATATCCACAAGGCCATGCTTGTCAATTTTTTAACCTTGATCTTGAATCGGATCGAACCATTCATACTTGAATAGCACGATATTAGCAGGTTCTGTGCCATAATTATATGTCAACTCCACAATCTCTCGTAAGATGCCAAAGAAATCATTGCCTGGATCGACGTCTTTGTAGTTCGAATATTTGATACACAAACAACTATTTTTCGTGGAATCAAGATCCAGAAAGCTGTCTCTGATCGGAGCATTTGTTGAACCTAAACCCATTCACACAGAAACTTGGCCATATTTTGATAGCAGTAATTAATATACAAACAACTATGCATCAATTTTCTCGTATCCCATCTAGAGCGATCTCACCATCCTCTTAGATCGGTAGAAGTTTTAGGCAACTTTGCATCCTCTGGTAAGATCTCTATAATCAAATCCATCAGTCGGTTATAGCATTCTTGCGACATGTTAAAATCGGACTTGATGCTCAATAATCTTGTAACAACCTCCAACGGTGAATGATTTTCACAACCAGGATATAATAGAGTCCTTGCATTCTCCAACAACTCCATGAACTTTGCAGCATCGATATTCGGTGCCTCCTCAGCTGCATCATGATTGTCTGGATTAAAACTAGGCCCCGTCGCATCAAAAATCATGTTTACCTACCCGTCATCGTAAGCATCGTGGTCATGGACATCCATATACGGCTCCATATAAGGCTCCGACTTCGATGCTAAAGACACAAGTTCTCCGTGCACGGTCCACTGATAGTAATTCGACGTGAAATCCTTCGATTACAAATAATATGTGACTTTCACTTTTGGATGATATTTCAAGTTGCGACATCTCACACACATACACTTAATTTTGGTACCGTCCATGTACTGAGGGAACGCCTTGACGAACTGCAGGAACTGCTATACACCCTCAATGAATTCATCCCGCACACCGTATATGTCATCAGGATAGCGATTGTACATCCACGAACGATGATGCAGATAGTAATTCATATCCATTTCTAGATACTTCTACAAAAATGAATATACAATTACCTTTAAGTATATACTCATCGTTAAATATAATACATGCACTGATACTCCTAGTCCTAGCATATATACTCATCGTTAAATACAGTACATACACTGATACTCACTGCTACCTTCAAGTATGGTTGTTTGAGTGATTAAGTGAGCTCGGGTCACTAGGGAGAGCAGTTCACAGTTTTCATTGTGTATCATTTGGCAGTGATCAACTGAAGGGAGAGCAGTGTGCAGCTCTGTACTAGCACAGCAAGGGGGAGCACAACTGAGCAGTGTGTAGCTCTGTGCTACCACAGTACAAGGGAAAGTATACAATAGTTTATAGCAGTAGCAGCTAGCTGTACTGCACAGTACAACCGTGAGGAATCAGTGTGCAGCAACACAGCAGCAAGTTAACTCAGTAAGTAGCAGCAGAGCCAGTGTACTGCAGAGCCTTCAACAACAGGTTTAGCAGTCTGCAGTAGCCAATGCAACAACTTGTGCAGCTAGAAGCATCAGCCCAAGTTGGATACGAGTTCTAGAAGAAGCCAATACCGTATCGTGTCTCAGCTTTGAAGAGTCATTCCCGTGTCCGTGTATACGACTCTCCTTGAGTCAAGATCTGCATCGTATTATATACGCTGCAGATACGCAAGGTTGCGTCTAAACTTAGACAACTAACTAGAAGAGAGATAGGGTTAGGGTCTGTGTCATATTTCGTGTCATGTCAGTGTATGTGTCTGTGTCGTATCCCATGTCATATCTATGTCTGTGTCTTGTTTGTGTCCGTGTGTCCGTGGCATATCATATCTTGTCTATATTTGTGTGTATCCATGTGTCCGTGTCAGTATTAGGGTTAGTGTCCGCATATGTTAGTGTGTCCACGTACGTGTATGTGTGTCCGAGTTAGGGTTAGTGTGTGTCATGTCTTGTCGTATTGTGTTGTGTTGTGTTGTGTCGTGTTAGAAAGAGAGAGAGAGAGACAAAAAAGAGAGAGAGAGAGAGAGAGAGAGAGAGAGAGAGACAAAGAAAGGAGACAGAGAGAGGAGCTCACCGAGTGAGGAGGAGGGGAGCTGGAGAGAGGAGAACGCTCGAGGAAGGAGGAGCCGCTGGAGGGAGGAGGACGCCGGAGGGAGGAGGGGAGCCGGAGGAAGGAGGAGCTGACGGAGGGAGGAGCACCCCGGAGGGGGGAGTACGTGGCGGGAGGGGGGTCGCCGAGGTGGGGCGCCGGGATGGGGGGGTTTAATATTTTTTAGATATCGAAGAAAATGGGGGGAAGAGAAATTTGTCAAACCCTATATGAAATAAATTAGCGACGTCTGTCCAGACGTCACTAACCATCGCGGATATAATAATATACTGCGACTTAAATACATAAACGTTGGTAAACATCGCTAAAATTAAAAAGTTAGCGACGTTTAGCGACTGCCTAGTGACATTTTATATGATTATAATAATTATAGTCGCTAAACGTTGTTCCACGTCGCTATCATCGATGTATTACGACGTTTTATATGGACGTCGCTAAATACCTATAATTCAGCGACGTTTTATTTGGACGTCGCTAAAACCGTCGCTATTTGGATATTTTTTGGTAGTGCTTGTACTGATAAGATAATTTTCGTAGTTGATTGCTTTTTCGTCTTGATTGTAACTGTCAAGCTTTATCCAGTCTTGCATCATGTCTAAGGCAGATTTTTGAGCACCACGGTCAGGAATCCTTGATAACTTGTCTAAGTTAACAACTAGAATAATTATCTAGAAGCATATAGAGAGATTTTCTGGCTACATGCAATCTCGGTATCCCAGCAACACCTGATAAATTTGGAGCTCTCCGTCGAGAGGGCACACTTCCAGCACACCGTCGAGTGTTGCATCTACCAGTAAAATATTATACTTAAGTTTAACCTATGTTATGTATTCTTACGTCTGGATAACCCGGATAGTCTGCAGGGCATGTGGCTGTATGGAATCTCAACTATATTTGTTAGTAATCAGGATTGTGATAACCCTAGTTAGTTAATAGTAGCAAGCCGTAGGATATTGTTGGCCATGATTGCATATTTTCTAGTATTTTCTTGTCTTATCTCAGATTATCCAGCTACTAATCCTGAACTGTACTCGTTACTGATTTCGGAACTGCTTTAACTGTTTATTTGCATATTACTCTTATTTATATTTTCTTATGCTATTGAATGTTTTACATGCTGGTTTTAGTTTCTAAGTTGGCTCCTTTGTGGTACTTGCTATTTTTTTGGGGTCCGACCCCATTGATTTTGTATGTCCAGATTTTGGAGCAACACTGCAGGATCTCCCGTACTTCTTGCCTCCAGATGGTGAATACCAGGAGCACACGTGGACTTGAGTAGATTTTCTCCTTCATCACCCACCTGATCTTGTACTTATACTTTTGAGGCATTTAGCCACCGAGCACGTGTTTGGCTTGTATTTTGGTACTTGTCATTCTAGCCCGCGGGCCTAAATGTAAATCATATTCTAGACTATAGCTAGAGCTGATCATGTAATATTGCACTCTGCTAGTTATTTATTTTGGTAACTAGCTTCATGATCATCTATGTATGTATAGTTTGGGATGCCTTACTATTATATGTTTGGTGATTATATCTCTTATAACTTGTTGCTTGCTTAAGATTGAGACAACTGGGACTCTTGACCCAGGAATGCCTGTTGAATTGTAGAGTAAACCCTCACATGTCTAGACAACCGTGACCGTATCTCGGAGGTATAGAGTACTTTGGTGTACGTAGCTGGCTTTGTCCACCCCCGCTTTCCAGTATTTTAGTTCTGGGGCATGACACGGTCTAAGTGGTGACCTATGTATGTTTGAAAATTCAGAAGTGTGAGGGTTTATCATTGTTTAGATGTCTCAATCATGCTACTCCTTGATCTCCTCCAACATCAAATTTGTATCCCAGAAATCTTGATTCAATATCTGCTTTGATCCTCGATCTATCCTGTCCTTCCGATTTGATCCTAGTGTCCTCTATCTTTCAGGAACACTATTCCTGATCCTTTCGATCAGCCATCTAGAGTTTTATCGGTAGCAGGACAACCACAAGACGATCATCATCTCTTTGCGGTTCAGCCATAATATTCTGAAGCAGAGTCCAGGATAGCTCAAGATGTGGAATAATAGGTCCAGCCAGAACCACCAGTTATACCCGTAGTGGCAGTCCCGCCAGTACCACATAATATATAAAGTGATACACAGGCCCTGATAGGGATCATCAGGCAGTTACTAGCATCTCAAGAGCGACGGGGCGACGCTCTCACCCAGTTTGTATAGGAGGCCTTAGCGAGAGGTGGACATCATACTCCCAACTTAGCAAGCAACTTCAAGCGCCTCCAAACCTCTTATTTTTATGGTACCGAAGATGCGATTGCATTAGATGCATGGCTTCAGGACACTGAATCTATCCTAGAGGCAATATGAGTGCCCGACAGAGAGCAAGTGTCAGTAATTCGACTGCAGTTGTTAGACTTGGCTCGAGACTGGTGGACGACACAGATAATTTCTCTGACATTACCCGTCCCTTGGGCCGTTGTCACGACCCGCACCTAGTATAGGGGTATGAGTACATGAATGACGCCCAGCCTACTCCGCAGCATCGACGGTAGAACGCTGTTTGGGTAAACTATGCTATCTAATAATAATGATCATCAAGATATATAATTCTACCAATGAAATGTTAATACTCACAAGACAGAAGATAATATCCAATGAGTCTCAAATATAATAAAGTACTAATTGTCAAAGCTGGAGACAAATCTAGTACAAAATAAGCCTATTAACTAAGCTACTGGTAAAGTGTCATCTGTCTCAACAGGGATGAGTCCCTCCTGAGCCACAGTCTCTAGCTCTAAGCCAACTACATCCCGAGGTTCGTAATGAGTGGGGTACCACTCCTCAGTGTCATATAGGAAAAATATATCCATTCAGGAAAGGAGCAAAGTACACCTTTAGCAGCAGTTTCAACAAATGATAAAGACTATGTAACAGTAAATATAGAGCATATACCAGATGAATAGGGCATGGCAGGAATATACTGAAATAAAAAAATACAAAAAATGCATACAAGAGGTACAAACATCACATATGGAAAGAAAGAGATACAACTATCTAAATGAGTGAGTACTAGTGACAACATGTGATCGGCTTGGGTATTGCTCAAGAACCACGGGCCTGGTTAATCATACGTGCGGTGTATGAGTAATACTATACAAAAAAAATATAAACTGCGAGGGTATGATCACATATCTACACTAAATACTCCCCGCCCCGACTGGTATAGTGGATCCAATCCATGACACGCTATGACACGGGATTCCATGGGAAGGGAGCTAATCTTCTCCTGAATTAGTGTCCATACATGTACAAGAACAACGGGGCTCGCACAAGAAATATGCCAGCAACTACCAGGAATAATATCTCATGACGGGATCCAAGAATACCAATCCGTGAAACCAAGTGTCAAAAAAATCAAGTATATCTATACTAAATACAAGAACATAGAGGGTATCATAAATAAAAACTGTCAAAGAATGTACTCGCCTGGAATCCGGTGAACAGTATCGAAGATGTCCGAAACGGTGCCCCGGAGACCTAAATATGGAATATTACTCAATACAAGATTTTGTAATGAGTAGAAGTTAAACTAGTCTAATTCTAGGTCATTAAGCCATTTCTAGGTCAAAATAGTCAAACTAGGTCAACACTAAGTCAAACTAGCTATTTCTAGGTTGTATGAGTCAATCTCTAGGATATTGGGTCCATACGCTATATATATCTAGGCTATACTAGCTATATTTGGTTACCAATATAATACCATATCGTAAGATACGTAAAATACTATATACGAAAATACTATACAAGATATACAAATACTATATACTAATACCCCTTAGCTAAAACTAGTACTCATGGATACCTTGTCTTTGAGCCAACACGGTATCACACTAGCTACACCCTCTCTTGATCCAATACCTTGAGTTAACTCCATTACCTTGAGTATAAACCAAATACCTTAACATTACCTTGGTAACATAAGGTAATCCTAGACTTAGCTAATTATTTAACTAACTAGCCAAAGTATATATATATACCAATATATATATAACACCCTAACTTAAATATCTAATTATACATAACTACTGGTCCAACATCTATCAACTAACAGTCATCAAGTATTAACTTACCTTTAGTTCTAACATCTTATACTAGCAGCAATGTCTAATATACCAACTATACTTATTAACTAACACTCAACTCTCATCAACAGACCTTACTAACTAACAATAGACTCCCCACTAACAGACATCATACTTCAACACTAAAAGACTAATACTCTAACACCACTGCCACCTCTAACCACACCAACATCCATCAAGACTACAACAACAACAACAACAACCAACAACAATTACCCATAATAGCAACCACAGCAGCAATGCTACTGCTGCTGTAGGCTTAACCCGAGCTCCATACTTGTATCTTTTCCTCAAAGTCCAGACTTGCAACACTTGCACTCCCTACATGCCTGTTCTACCACCTGAGAGCACATACCCCCTTCTGTACAACAAGCTTGCAGGCTCTACTGCAGTTGTACTGCAATGGATGTGCTACACAGGCTTGCAAAGTTTGTTGCAATGCAACAACTCACCATCATACTGCAATTGCAACAGAACAGAACCAAACCTCCACAAGCAGCTGCTACTGATACTTGCCTAACTACACATGTGCCATGACTGAACACAGTTTGACTGCACATACTCACTGAAACCAAGCACCACACTGTGCACATGCACTCCTCTCTGAACCTAGCACCCCCTTTACAGTGAACATCACCACAGTCCATAACAGTCCACACATCCAAATCAGTCCAATACACTATGTAAACACCCCCTTTAACTATCGGGCATCCCCATGACAGTGCATACACTGTCAAAACAGTGAGCTCTCAAGAAACAGTCCACATACTCCTATGACACTATACACCAAGTGCACATATATATAAAGAGTATAAACATAGGTAAAGTAATATATATATATATATATATATATATATATATATATATATATATATATCAAGAGCAATCTAAAGTATGTAAAAACAATACCAAATAAAGTAGGATACAATACAATAAACACGAGGAGTGCATCGCACCCGTATCACACTCAATCTATGATACACTTATGATACATCTCCAACACACCACCAAATGCATCACAAAGGATACGAACAAGTCTAGAATCATAATTATGAATATTATAAAATGCTAGCTACATTACTACGTGTTCGTGTCAAAATATGACAAGCTCCAACCCCCGTGTCGAAGAAAAAAAATCCCCAAATCAACTCGTGTCATCAAATTGCCATGACACAGCCTACACATATCCAATTTTGGATACGACACTAGCCTCATATAATCAAACACATGTCAATTTGGTCTAATTGACCTATTGATAAACACATGATGTGCCAATATCAAAATTTCTCCAAAATTGGCACAAAATACATCATAACTTCCAAAATAAGGGTCCCTAGTAGTCAATTCTTCTTCTTATAGGTAGCCCTAGTACATGAGAGGGTTTCTAATGATTAAAATCTATATTTGGAGTCTAATTAGAAGGAAAATTCTAAAATATACCTATTGGGAGATGGATTTCAAATGCAAGTCTCCAATTGGATGCAATGAGCCCTCAACTTGTGCAATCTCCTTCTCCTTCTAGATCCTTGTCTCCTCCTTCTTTCTAGAGTTTCTACTGGTGAAATAGGAAAGTAATTGGAAGAGAATTTGGTAAGAATTTGGTGGTGGTAAGAGGGATTTGGGAAGGAAAATTCTAGATCTAAATTTTGGATAAAGAAAAGAGAGGAGAGATAAACTCTTCTTCCTTAATAATGGCCGGCCCCTCCTTGGCCTCTAAGAAATGTACAATATCTTTTTATCCCTATGGGCTTGTCATGAAGTAATATAATTAAGGAGGAAGCTTCTACTCCTAATAATTTGACTAATCAAATCACTATCTTAATGAATTTGACTAAAATATTGGGCTCAAGTCTAACTAAAATAAATATTGGTCCAAGAGTCAAGTCAAGTCTAGTTAGGTCAACTAACACAAGTCCAAACTATAATACAACATCTAACAATAAATAAATATTTAACATGAACAATAATTAATTAATTATGAAATGACCAAAATATTCTTTTCTAAAAAATATGGTAGTGACAGCCGTATTTAGCGAAAGGTTCCAGACAAGGTACTTTGACGCGGTATCGCGTTATGATCTTCAGCAAAGGTTTAACAACTTGAAACAGATGGACAGAACTGTCGATAGCTATGCGGCAAAGTTCTGCAGACTGAGCCAGTTTGCTCCCACCTTGGTGGCGATCGAATTAGATAGAGCTAGGAGGTTCCAACAGAAACTTCACCTGGAGATCATATTGATAGTAGAACAACATGTGTTCCAGACTTTTTATGCCATATTACGAGCAGCAAGGAGGCATGCGTATACCTCCCAAAAAATTGTGGATAGAATTGGAGGAAGGAAGATGACCCACACCTCAGGAGGATCTTACTCCCAGTCTTCAGTACCAGCCCCGACAGTTAGGGCCTTAACCATTGGATCTCTGAGGAGGCCAGCATCAACAGTGTCGATCCAGCAAACATCACCATCTAAACCCCAATAGCAAAGGGCATCTTCTTCAGTAGGGTGTTCTCATTATGAGCAACCTGGGCATGCATTTTTTGAGTACCGCAGAGCATAATGATTAGGTTTAGCCTATGGAGCTCCAGGACACAGAGTGGAATCTTGTCCACATAGAGCCAGTTCATCATCGTCGTCCCCATCAGGACTATAGTATAGGGCTCCAATGCCGGTTCAGCAAAACCAGGGTCAGAGGCCTTTGCCGACCCAATCTCAAGTATACCAGCAATAAAGGCCACATCAGTATGCGCAGACCCAAGCTCAAGTACAGGCCAGACAAGGAAGTCCACATCAGAGAGTACCAGCACCGAGAGAACGAGATCAGGCGATGGCGCTTATTATGGAAGAGCAGTTAGCTTCTGGTGAGGTGGTGGTAGGTACCATTCTTATCAACTCTCATATAGCTTCAGTATTGTTTGATTCAGGTGCACCACATTCTTTTATGTCTGCACGATTTGCGATACGAGTTGGTTTGGAACCCGAATCCTTATTTGTAAGACTCAATATACTTACTGGTAATGGTATCGTGCAGCCGATAGAGTTTATGTATCGTGTCGAGTCGTAGTGTGCAGAGAAATTTTTTTTGCTATATTGATAGAATTTTCTATGAGAGATTATGACGTCGTCTTAGGCATGGGTTGATTAAGTGCTCGATACGCGATGATAGATTGCCATGCTGGCAAGGTTATCTTTCGTATTCCCCAGGAAGAAGAATTCTCATTTTCTAGAGGCCAAATAGAGTCATCACCAGCAACCTTGAGAATGCTAGTAGCAGAAGAAGTACGATTCCTAAGAGTTGTTAGTGAATTCCCAGATGTATTTCTAGAAGAACTTCCAGGCATGCCACCAGAAAGAGAGATTGAGTTTACCATCGATCTACTTTCCGGGACAGCCCCAGTATCAGAGAGAGTCTACAGGATGACACCTTCAAAATTAGAAGTCTTGTACCGAATGATTGAAGATTGAGAACCAAGGGATCCATTCGTGCTCGTGGATTACCTTGGGGAGCTTCGATGCTACTTGTGAAGGAGAAGGATGGCACGTCACGATTATGTATTGATTAACGTACCCTCAATGAGGTAACCATCAAGAATAAGTATCCATTTCCTCGGATAGATGACTTGTTCGACCAACTTAGTGGAGAGACCATATTTTTAAAGATTAATTTATGGTCTGGATATCATCAGATCAGAGTCAGAGAGCAAAATATATCCAAGATGGCATTCAGATCAAGATATGGCCATTGGGAGTTTCTAGTGATACCTTTTGGAGCAACCAATGCGCCAGCAGTATTTATGGATCTCATGAATCATATTTTTATGCCTTACCTGGACAAATTCGCAATAGTGTTCATCGACGACATCTTGGTGTACAGTCGGAGTGAAGCAGAGCACAGGCAGCATCTTCGAGCAGTTCTTCAAATTCTCAGAGAGCATAAGTTATATGCAAAGTTCAACAAGTGCGAGTTCTGGCTTGATCGTGTTTCCTACTTGGGGCACATCATTGCCAGAGGTGGAGTGGAGGTAGATCCCAAGAAGATAGAAGCCATTGAGACATGGCCAGTACCTAGGACAGTTGCAGAAGTTCGTAGTTTCCTGAGATTAACAGGATATTACCGATAATTTATGGCAAACTTTGCTAGAATTTCTGCAACCTTGATGCAGCTAACAGGAAAGTATATGCACTTTGATTGGACAGATGCATGTCAGACCTCTTTGAAGAAGCTTAAGCAGAAATTGACCATGACACCTATTTTGATGCTTCCAGATGGGACAGGTGGATTCACAGTATATTGTGATGCGTCAGGCAAGGGACGGGGGTGTAAAACCCCTCACCCAAAAATATGTATTTTGTGTGTATTCTATATTTATTGTGTTTATTTAGAATATTTTAAAATTAATTTAAATCCAGTTGTTGTATTAGGATACTTCACCGTATTTTGAACATTAATGACATAGGATGACCCCAAAATCTATATCGCCCTTCATAGGTAGTAGCCTAAACGGGAGACAATACCCATAGGATCTTCAAGTGACACAAAATTAGACCATTTAGCATTAGTATGGCACTAGCGTAACAATCGTAGTTTATTGTGTTTAAAATTTAGATATATTTTAATATAAATAATTTATTTGTGATTATTTTTAATCCAATATTTTTCAAATAGCAACCCATAATTTCTCCATGCCAATTTAGGCCACTTTCCTCTTTTGTAGGATTTATTTATTACTATTTTAATCCCATAGAATCAAATCAAATCTTTGTCAAATTAATTAATTGATTAGTTATTGACTTTTAAATAACTAACTAATTAGGAAACCTCTTAACAAACTACCAACCTAATCCTAATCCTACCGCTCTCCCCGCGGCTACCCCCTCCTACCCGCGCACACCCATGCGACCCCCTTTCCCTTTCTCTCTCCTTATATATCTATATGTATATATATATTCTCCTTCTCCTCTTTCCTTCTAAAACCCCAAACTAAATTTTTTTACATCTAAAATCCTAATTTTCCTCTTCATCTTCTTCCTCCATTACCATAGCCACCACCTTCACCACCAAGGCCACCCCCCATTAACGTGGACACAACATCACCTCCTTCATCCAAGAACCCTAAATCTTTATCCTTCTTCTTCTAGTAAGTCCCATTCTTCCTCAAAACCCTCTCTAATATGTATGATTGCATGAATAGTTGTTGTTATATATAAATAAATAATTTTTATATTTATTTGTGATCCATTGCCATGTTCTTCATTGTAGGATTTATTTTAGGGTTTGCATGTAAAGAATTAAATTTATGAATAAATGTATGCACCCATAGGTAGAAAACTTGATTAAATCATGTTAATAATAAAAAATATAATATTTAAATTATTTTTATCCATATTTTTACTGTTTATTCCAGATTATTAAATTATTATTATTTTTTAAATAAATTACATGTACAATGGGAATGGTGACATAGTTTTTTATTTTCTCCAAAATCCCGCATCGAACCCTTCTAAAGCTTTGTAGATAATTAATATATGATGTTATTAACCTATATTAAATTTATTGTTAAATTATATTTTTCAGAAATATTATTTTTGATTTAAAAAATTTTTATGCGTAAAAAGTCACATAGTTGAACTAGTTTTGATATATGCTTGTTGGAGACCCTTGGACTTTGTTAGGACTTAATAGTAGATAGAAAACCTAATTTTTCTAGGTGAACTACTATTTTTTCAAAATATATATATATATATATATATATATATATATATATATATATATATATATATATATATATATATTCTGAAATTTATTAAATAAATATAAAATTGATGTCTATGATGTCACAACAACCATGTACCACCCTTTTTGCATGCATACTAGCAAGTTTGGTTGCAACCCTAATATGATCAACTTTTAGATAGTAAAATTCTAATTATTTTGCTATGGATAAAATAAATAGTATTTATTGTAATTATTATTGATTTTACTATATTTATTCAAATTTATTTCCTATTTAGAAAAATTAGAATTTTAGGTCTTTTATGTAACAAGTTTACCTAGTTTTGACAAAACTTGGCCCCGTCAATTTCAGAATTAAACCCCGACCAAAAATCTATATTTTCTATATCTAAAATTATATTATATTTTTTTAATTCTAATTTTCAATATTTATTCCAGAATTATCTATTTATCAAAAATTGGTTTTATTGACTTGTCGGTAACATGTTATGACCTAGTTTTAATTTCTACTTAGTTTTGGACTCATAGAAATTATAGTAGATGGCTGTAGAAGCATGAAAATATGCTGTGGAGTTATATGCAGTATTTCAGTGCTGGGCGGCGTAAAACATGACTTCAGAGCCATCGGCGTACAACATGGCTTCATCGCTAGTACAGCGTAAAATATAAGCTCCAGGACAATCTGCGTAATGCAGTATTTCCAGGCTGCTTCAGCGTAAAAAGGTTGTTACATCGCCACTTTGGCGTAAAACCTACTCGCTTTTAATGCAGTGGGAAGTCGTACGGGGAACTCTTCGTATTCCTCGAATGAACCTGTCAGATCATGCAGTGAACTTAACTCCTGACAAAGAGTACTGCACAACTATCCAGACGACGGCTGTAATGATGATTCGGCACAGAGACCCAAACTGTCATTTAGTGACATTTTCTTGATATAAATTGCTTTTACGCATTCAAGGAAATACACTGCCTAGTTTTATACAGGAAGATGTGAGCTTTTATGCTCAGCAGAAGACAAAACAAACTGCCACGTCAAAAGCTGCTCTTCGTACAGAGCTCGAGGCACGTCTCTGCATTTAATGAGCAGAATGGTGGCAGATCTCTGCATTTAATGCACGAGATTTGGTTCTACTTCCAAAGACTGGGTGAGTCATGATTACGGCTAATACGTCCACATCATCACCTTTGCATATTACGCTATCAGGCTATTTCCAGCTATAGGAGCACGCTGTACGCTATCTCCTTAAAATACGCCACCTGGCTATTTTTCAGCTATAAGGAGTACGCCGTTGCTATCTCCTCGGAATACGCCAACTCAGGCTATTTGGTCCAGAATACGCTCAAGACTTCATTCAAGGAAGGAAGATCGGCTATCTTTTACGCTAGCTACCTATCCATGAAGCATCAAGCTTCTACGCTTACTTGGCTTCTACGCCAACTTAACAACTATTTGGCTTTTGTGCCATGGTGACAGTTATTGGCTTCTATGCCAACCTTTTCTACGCAAGGGACAGTTACCTACGTGGCTTGCATGACGTGATCCTCGCAGCGGTTATACGCGTTACCTCATCATGGGATACACGTCACACACAGATTCAGAAGATCATCTATACGTGGGTGGCAGTTATTATAATCGCCGCGTAAAAAGTGCCACACTCTCCACTGTCCGGCTTCTACGCCGACTGGATGGTTACTGTCACTAAAACCCTTTAAATAGAGACCTCTATTGATAGAGGTCCAAGGTCGAAGATTTGGAGCTGGAGAACTTAAGGTCAGAAATTGATTTTCTTTGAGAGAGAAGAATCCAGAGCATAGACAGAGAGTAGTGATCGACAATTTTGGCATCAAGCATCCACTCCCCTTTGTAATCTTTGAAGCTTCTTCTTTTTTTACAGTATTTCTTCATCATCGTGTGGTCCAAGGGTCAAAGTAATCGACCGCATATCAGACTCCTATAGCAATATTTACCCAGATTAAATTTTGTACTTAACATCCTCGTATAGGATTAATAGTACTTCTTGTTTGTAAACCTAAGAAAGGGTTTCGTATAAACCTAGTTTTATTTCTTCCGTTTATTATCAAACATAAGATAGCGACTCTGCTGGGGATCTCTTTCTCATCTGGCGCAAAAGTAATTGCTCAACACGATGCAGTATCAATAGGATCAATGAAGAAGACCTTGGTCATCTAGTTCGACCAATCTGCCTACGAAGATATGCTTCGAGCAGGGGGTAGCTCTCACTCTCTCTCTATCCAAGACAATAGAAAATTGCTTAAGGTCTGGATGCCCCGGACATCCCCTACCATTCCTGCCGACTCTCTGATTTCTCTGATCAACAAGGTTGTAGCTTCGCAACCTCCGCGCCTCACGCGTAAAACCCTGTCTCCCGTATGTGACGTGGCAGACAAAACTTTTGGCAATGTCCCAGTGTTAGTCCAGAAGTCTACTCCGCGCTCTTCACGTAAAACTCTGTCTCCCGTCTGTGACGTGGCAGACAAAATTTCTGATAATGCCTCAGCGCCAAATCAGAAATTCCAAACGCGCTCTGCGCGTAAAAATGCATCTGCCCTCCATGGAAAAGCAGATGGTCCCTGCAATCTACGCAAGGGAAAACAAATGGCGGACTGCTAAACCTCTCGCCCTTTACGCCAGCAACAGAAGAATCTGCCCGCTCTCCAGATTACGCGAGAAGCTAATGGCCGATTGAGGGCTTCCTCAGTTTTATGCCATCCTGAGCAGAGCTCCAAATTACACCAGGTTAAGCCCCTCAGCGTAAAGAAAGCCCGGTTTGCGGAGAGACACACTCCTCGGGGATCATCTGCTACTCAGATGGCTGAACTGCTGTATATAGGTGGCAGGGGAAAAGTTATGGTTCCCAATATCCGCATGCCAACTGATGTAAACAAGAGGAATAAGCCTTCTTCTTCTTCTTCTTCTTCTGTAAATACTCCTGACTTGCGTGAATATCTGATCCAGAAGCGCAAGGATAGGGGATCTTCCATCATGTCTATTACGCCTCCTAGCACTATTGTAATAGTCATAGGATTGTAGTTAATTATTGCTGTTTTGAAGCAAAACGGTCAATTTTTGACCGGTTGAACTACTCTGTGCCTTTACAGGAAGAAGAACCTACATACGCATCAGTGAATATGGCTTCACACGTTCCTAGAGGAAGGTCGAATTCAAGACGTCATCCCTCTAGAACTCCAAGCCAAAGGAGATTCAACAAACTCCTTGAGAACATTAAAGCTGGGGTATTCCGAAACACCCGTTCGAGGTCACGACAACTGGCTTCGTATTCTTCTGATTTCGACACTGGGGGTCGCCAGTTTTCTGAATTAGATGCTGAAAGTATAGAGTCATTCTCTACAGAGACCTATACTATCCCTTCAATGACATCCAGAGAAATGGGGGTCTATGCCATTGAAGATGAACACGAAAAGGCTTCTTCGTCAGGAAGTACTGAGCAACGCATCGCTGTGCTGGAGACATCTCTGAAAGAGATACAGTCCATGATGGAAAATATGTACCAGATGATGCTGACTCAATACACAGCTGCTATAGCTCAAGCATCGGTCCCTCCGACTCAGATACGTGTGGGGGTGGACTTACCACCATCCAACGCGAATCAGGAGCCTGCTCTATATCAGGAGTCAGCAGCCCCTCCACTTCCTAATTCGGAGAATGTATTGCCTCCTGTTGGGGTTACGATACAACCGATCTCTCACCACTCCGCAGTTCTTCTACCGGCTGAAGATTCGATGCAGGCAGTACGGAAATTGAAGGCCCAATTTGATGCCTTAAAACATAAGGATCAGCTAAAGAAATTGGGAATTAACCAGCCTTACCCAGCTATCTGGGATGAGGTCCCTTTCCCTCCTAAATACAAACTATAGACTATGGCTTTGTTTGAGGGAAAGACATCACCGAGCCAGTACATGAACTACTTCAGTATGATGACGGTGTTATTGCAAAGGAATGACGCCCTTCTCACTTAAGTGTTCAAAGGCTGTCTCTCGGGAGTGGCTTATCAGTGGTACCGTAGTCTTGCGGACAACTGCATTACTTCCTTTGAAGATTTCAAGACTTTGTTCTTCGCGCGATTCTACGAAGGAGAGATGGACATGTCTATGTCTTCTCTCATCGAAGTAAAGCAGAAGGAAAAAGAGAACGTTCGCACTTTCATCGAACGTTTTTGTCAAGGCACTTTGCAAATGCCTTCCTGAGTTCCAGACTCAGCATTGGTGGACATTTGTAGGAAGAATCTTCTTTCAGTGATCTCGGTGTTCACAGGACCATATCAGTTCCATGATTGGCCCTCGTTCATCATCTCAGCGGTAGCCACTAAAGACAACAGTCGGAAGGCGCGTGATAATGGAATTATGATATCTGCCTCTGATAGAGGCAAGAGGTCATCCTCCAACAGCGACCATCCTCGTGGTTCCAAAGGAAAAGAAGCTCTGGCGATCAATACGTCCAGGCAAAAGACTGCGACAACCACACAGACGAAACCTGGGACTTCCAGGCCCATTGAAGTGTACTCTTTTGACGACGACGATATTCCGAGCATATTCGAGTGTCTTGTCAACAGCGGCAAGATTACCCTCCCTGAGGTAAAGCGGCCTAATGAAGTCGGCAGTACCAATAACCCCAAGTACTGTATTTTCTATAGGTACATACATCACCCCACAAAGGCGTGTTATGTAATAAAGAGGAAAATCCAGGAGTTGATCGATGCTAAGGCCATCACTCTGCGCAACAGCGAGAAGACGGTCACAGCCAACATGATCTCTCTTCAATTTGGCAATCTGCCTCCTCAAGAAGTTCCAGATGGTGTTGTATCTATTTTCCGGACAACGATGAACATCTTTAATCTTCCTCCAGCCAGGGGTCAAAATCATGACCTGGTACCCCTGACTGTCCAGCACGGCAAGATTATGTGGGTTTATCCAGATCTGGTGTCAGAGATCGAGGAAGAGACTCAAGCTGCTAAGGCTAAGTCCAGAAAGAACTCGAAGCATAAACACCGTCATATGGTTGCTATATCCTCGATATCAGAAGAAGAAGTATTGGCTACTGGAACCCGTTCAGGAAAAGCCTACCTCAAGAACTATGGAGGAAGTCAGGAAGATGCATCGGCAGATGCTTCAGCTGCCAAGCCTTCAGAACCTGAATTCGTCGTACCAGAGGCAGGTCCTTCGAGACCAACTTCGGCGGACAAGGGCAAGCTAAAAGAAGTGCGCTTTGACAAAATTTGAAGAACATGCAAAACAAAGGTTTGGAGAAGCCATATAACTTCGACATCCTGGCCTAGTTGGCTAATACACCAGCCAGATTGCCTATATTTGAACTACTCAGGCTCTCTACAGACACTCGTTAAGCCCTGAGTGAAGCATTAATGCAAGTGGATGCATACTTGACCCAGCTCAAGTCCCCTGATAAAGAACTTGTGGCATGTCCTCAATGCCATAGTGTGATGGAGGTGGTCCCGAATATCACTTTCACCCAAGATAACATGCTGTTGAAACACAACAAGCATGACAGACCCCTCTATTACACCGGATATGTCGGTTCCATATAGGTTGACCGGATTCACATAGATCCAGGATCGTCGATCAGCATCATTCCTCATAGTCTGCTCAGACCACTGAGGATTCCTACTAGCGAATTGGCTTACACCACTACTACAATCGTGGGCTTCAACGCCAGAAAAAGTAAGCCGTTGAGGAAGATTCGTCTGAGGATCCAAATTGGCGACCTCAGATCAGTAGCTATATGCTATATCATTGATTCAGAGGTGTCCTACAACATTATGCTGGGCAGACCATGGATCTACGACCACAATATCGTTCCTTCGACTCTACATCAATGCTTCAAATATGTTGATGTCCAAAGAACAGTACAAACAGAGTTTACTGATCTTAACCCGTTCAAAGGAGTAGAATCCTACTACTCCGATGCCATATTGTACACCCAAGACTACATGGAGGAGGTATCAGGCAAAACAGAGGAGAAATCCCACCGGGAGCCAGAAGAACCTTCTGCCGAGCAACCTCTGTCAATCAAGGTGAAAGGGCGAACTACTCGTCCAAAAGTCATGGAACCCCTGGCTATCCACCTGAACAAAACCAAGTCAGGAAAAGGAGGTAATCCTCTAGTGATTACTTTGAACCAGAAGCCTCCACCTTTGGTCATCAACCTTCAGCGCAACAAGCAGCCGATTAATGTAAATACAACCAGAAACGTGGTTTCTGACGATAATAAAGATCCTCTTTTTTAGTACATTGACGCCCAAATTCTGAATCAGGAATTCTCTCCCCATAACGATATAGAACCTATAGCACAAAGATTCTTGAAAGCTATAGATTCCTATCATCCGTATGTGTGGGAAGTAGCATCACCATCTAATGTCACCACGACATATGGTCCACATGAGGAATCTATCTTTATTGTCTCGCCTACTCGCAGCAGTCAGCATCCAATAGTCTTCGGTCGCATGCGCAATGAACCGACTGTACCAGAAGATTCTCCTAATGACGATGTTGGTAAAATACAGGTTCACAGATATAGCCCATAAGCTTTGAAGATTATGCAAAGTATGGGTTATGATTTGAAGCTGGAACCAGGCCTCAACTACGGGAAAGGCAGGCGAATGCCGTTGCACGGTGATCCCTACTGTCAACGAACTCATTTTGGGTTAGGGTATACCATCTCCTTTGCAACTTCTGAGTCAAATGAGGATATCTTTTTTTTTTCTCAAGATAGCTCGGCGTCCTCCGGCTCATCTGATGATCTCGAACGAGCATTATCAGTAAATATGGTATTGACAGATTCCCTCAAAGAAGACGAACAAGAATCTGAACCGTTTGAGAATGACTCTTAGGCTCAGCAAATGGATACACAATGGAAACTCCGGTTCGAGCAGAGAGAACCTCCCACTGAAGATAAAGTTATCCAAATCAACGTTGGGGATGAACTTTCGCCAAAGCCGATATTTATCAGTAACAATCTTTTCGAAGAAGAAAGGAAAGAAATAATCCAGCTGATAAGAGAATATATCGACGTCTTTGCATGGAATTATGAGGATATGCCAGGTCTTGATCCAAAAGTGGCTACTCATAAACTCAACATATTACCCAATTCGAAGCCTGTGAAGCAACATCAACGTCGGTTTCGTCCGGATATGATGGACGCCATCGAAGCTGAAATCAAGAAGTTGATAGCCTGTGGCTTTATTCGAGAAGAACAACATCCTGACTGGGTCGCCAATGTTGTCCCGGTCATGAAGAAAAATAGGAAAGTACGTGTCTGCATAGATTACCGAGATTTGAATGCAGCCTGCCCCAAGGATGAATTTCCTCTTCCCATCACAAACGTCATGATCGATAATACATGCGGTTTTGAACGCATGTCTTTCATGGACGGATTTTTAGGATACAACCAAATCAAGATGCATCCTGAAGACGAGAAGCATACTGCCTTCCGGACACCATTGGGGGTATATTGCTACACGGTTATGCCCTTCGGACTGAAGAATACCGGGGCTACATACCAACGAGCTATAAGTAACATATTCCATGAGCACCTACGTAAAATAGTGGAATGTTACGTAGATGATATAGCTGTCAAAAGCCGCATCAAGGATAATCACATCCAAGATTTGAAGACAGTGTTGAGTTGATGCGCCAACACCAACTCAAAATAAATCCTACAAAGTCCTTTCTTGGTGTATCAAGTGGCAAATTCCTGGGATTTATCATAACCGCTAAAGGCATTCAAGTGGACCATGATAAAGTGAAGGCTATCCTAAAAATGTTACCACCCCGTAATCTGAAAGAAATTGGGGGATTTCAAGGTCGTCTGGCTTATATCAGGAGATTCATATCCAACCTCTCTGGAAGGTGTCAGCCTTTTTCTCATCTCATGAAGAAAGGTGTATCCTTTATATGGGACGAAGCCTGTCAGTAAGCGTTTAATGATATCAAACGCTACCTCACTAATCCTCTAGTTCTGGTACCTCCCGTCATAGGAAAACTATTTTTGCTGTATGTTCGAGCAATGGATCATTCTCTGGGAGTTCTCTTAGCACAGAAGAACGATGAGGGTCATGAATATGCTATCTACTATTTAAGCAGGATGATGGTCGGAGCTGAACACCGGTACAGTCCAGTGGAAAAAGAATGTTTGGCCTTAATGTTCGCCATTCAGAAAATGCGACACTATGTCACAGGCCAGACTATTCATATCATCTCCAGGATCAATCCTCTTCGGGTATTGATGAACAAGCCAAGCGTTCTTAATTCCTGACTCGCGACTTGGGCGATGTTATTAACACCGTATGATATGGTGTACGTCCCTCAGAAGTCCATCAAAGGCCAAGCATTGGTTGATTTTCTAGCTGCTCATCCAATTCCGGAAACCTCCAGATTATACGAGGACATTCCCGACGAAGTTGCAGAATATAATTCTGTAATAGAAAGTGATACATGGTAACTCTTCTTCGATGGTGCCTCCAGGACAGGTCCCAGGGGAAGCGTGGTTTCAGGAGTAGGAATTGTCCTGGTCACTCCTGATAAACTCGTCATCTATCGAGCATATTCTCTTAGCGAACCCTGCTCTAATAACGTGGCAGAGTATAATGCCCTACTAATCGGGCTCCAAGTCGCTAAAGAATTGGACGTCGAATATCTGGAAGCATTTGGCGATTCTCTACTGATTGTCAATCAAGTCAGAGGAATATATGAAGTCCATAATCCAGACCTTATTCCTTATCACCAAGCAACGATCGAGATAACAATGACTTTCAAAGGGTTCTACCTAGAGCATGTGCCACGATCTCACAATCTGTAAGCTGATGCCCTGGCCAGTCTAGCTGCAGATTTAGCTATTCCTATAAGAAGGCAGAACTCGGTAATCCTTCTTAACATAGATTTATTCTGTGTAAAAAACAACTTTCACATAGAACGCAGCTACGCTGTGAACACAGATCTTTCCAAGAGAGACTGGAGAAGTCCCTTTATAGATTTCGTAGCATACGAAATCTTACCGGAGGATCCTAAAAAAACAGTATCTATCAAAAGACGATCATTACGCTTCTGTATTGATGCGTCTTCACAATGTCTATATCGCCGGACTTATGAAGGACTGCTATTACGATGTCTCTCCGGTGATAAAGCACAGCGGATTATCCGTGAGGCTCACGACGGCGTATACGGAGCACATCAACCCGGTCCTAAACTACAGGATCGTATCAGGAGGATGGGCTATTATTGGCCTACTATGATCACAGATACAATAAAATATGCAAGACAATGCAAAGCCTGTCAGATTCATGCAGATTTTATACATCAACCTTCTGAATATTTACATCCTACGGTGGCATCCTGGCCATTTGAAGCATGTGGTATGGATATCATTGGTCCTATTCATCCGTCTTCTTCCAGAGGTCATCGGTTCATATTAGCCATCCCGGATTATTTCTTTAAATGGGCAGAAGCAGTCCCTCTTGCTGAGGTTAAGACATCTAACATGATCAGCTTCATTAAGCATCATATCATTTATCGCTTTGGGATTCCCCCTTCCCGAAGGATAATTCATGACAACGGGCCTCAATTTATCAGCCAAGCGTTCCACCAATTTTGTGATAAAAACCGGATATAAAATATGGCCTCTACAGCATACAATCCTGCTGCTAATGGTTTGGCGGAAGCTTTCAACAAAACCATCATCAAACTCTTGAAGAAGTTCATCTCTTCAAACAAAAGAGATTGGAATGAGAAGCTAGGAGAATGTCTCTGGGCATACCGCACAACGGTACGAGCACCGACGGGTTGTACCCCATTCTTACTGGTTTACGGGAGTGAAGCAGTTCTCCCCATCGAAATTCAAATTCCGTCACTCAGAATAGCAGTGGCTAATGAGTTGACTCAGGAAAAGAATGACCTATTAAGGCTTCAAGAGCTAGAAGGATTAGATGAGAAACGCCTTCAAGCCCAACAGCGCATCGCGTTCTACCAGGCACGCATTTCCAGAGCTTTTAATCAAAAAGTAAAGAAAAGAGTGTTCAAAGTTGGTGAGCTAGTTCTAGCTGTGAAAAGGCCAATGATCATTACTCACAAGAGTAAGGGTAAATTCCAGCCCAAATGGGAAGGCCCTTATGTGATCGAGACGACGTTCTTAAACGGTGCTTACAGATTAGCCAAGCCTAATGGAGACTTGTTAATGGCTCATATCAACGACAAATTCCTGAAGAGGTACTATGCTTAATCTCCTTTGCTCAACGGAGTATGGTGAAGATCTCGTTCTGACAACACTACCTCCAAAAAACTAGTTGGATCATATTCTATCATGTTCATATAACCTTTGAATAGATATATTTAACTAATTTGGAACATCAAAATCTATCACTTCCATATTACCTCTGATAGTGTTTTGTGTACAAATTTTAGTTGGATCATATTCTATCATGTCCATATAACCTCTGAATAGATATGTCCAGCTGAAGCTTACCGAGAGTATATCACGTCCATATTACCTCTGATATCACTTTCACCCTAACCTATCATTTATATTCAAATAAATAATGGGTCCACCAAAGTCAGATAAAGCCTCTTTATTATCCCCAGAAAGAGCAAATTACATAGAAAAGCAAAAGGTACATCATTTGGGAGGAGCAGTTAAGTCGCGAATCTGCTGCGCCAGAGTAACCATTCTCTCATCCCTGGAGCTCAAAACGTCGGCACGAGCCCGCTCCAACCTTGCTGCCTCATTGTTCAAAGCAGATAGCTCGGACCGAGCATGTACAAAACCTGCGTGGATGACACCGAGATGTGTCAGGTTCTGCTGAGCAATCTCCATTCGATCCTTCAATACGTCGTGAGCTGTTGATAAAGAGAGAGCCTTCTCCTTGGCCTTAGCAAGGTTATCTTCCAATTTGCGGACCCTCGCTGCCTCTTTCTCATATTCAACCTCGCACTGAGCCAACTGGGGAATGACATACCCCAATACGGCACGCTCTTGATCCATCTTCTGCTGCTGTTCCTAGACGGATTTGTTCAGAGATTCTATTTTCCCAGCAAGCTCTACAGTTAAGGAGTCATACCTAGCTTGAATGAGACCGTCAATGCTGCCTCGAGATAGCTGCAAATAATCGTTAATGGGTTATTCCAAACCATTAACTATTTGCTCTAGCGCATCAGCTCTGTCATTATCGTTGAAATATCTAATCTGTGCTATACTAAAGTTGGAGGACGTCTTCAGAGCCTCGAAGCCTAGATTCTTCTCCAGCACCATCGATATCAGCGTTTTTAAAGTGGCTTAAAAACGCTTAAAAACTGCTCAACTAACATGGCAAGATTTGAATGGACGCCGGGAGTGGCTGCGATATCGGTGAATCCCCCTCCAGGAATGATTGCAGACGATGTTGCCACAGTCGTCGCCTCAACAGATGGCGAGACAAAAGAAGAAGCGCCAATAACGGTCGAAGTGGCTGGCATACTCAAAGGAGGCATAGTCATAATGACAGGTTCATCCTCCTCTCGTAATTTCGGAACTGTTTCGGGCGAACCGGCACCCGAAAATATTTTCCCTTCAAAGTTGGGCACCTCCGTGTCATCGACAGGAGCTAAAACAAAGCCAAAAATTGCGTCAACGCTGCCCTCCCCGTAGATGTCTTCCCCTGAAAAGAAGACAAGAGAAAGTTAATATCAACATGATGTTAATTTTTATGAAAGAGGTATAAAGACAAAATTTACCCATGGCCGATGGTATATATGGCGCGTCTGTAGCAAGTACAGCTAAATCATTTCTTAATGATGCTTAGCGAGCTGTCATACCTGGAGAAGGGGGTGTGCCAACTGACACTGACAGGTATTCTTCCAGGTCTTCACTGAGATCCACTCGAGGTTCATTGGGTAGAATCTCGCTGGGTATACTTACAGACGCGGCAGGGGTTTCTCCCGTTGCTGGTCTGGATAAAGATATTCTTATTTGGCTTGGCCCCGAAGGCGATCTCGTACCACTACCTGAAGAGGTAGCAGCGACAGCAGCCTCGAGCAAAGATTCTACGGCACTGCCAGCCAGAATTGTGGAGGTTCCCTCTCTAATAGGCGAAGGACCTCTAGTCAAAGAATCATCCCCAACAGGGGAAACAACAGGCTCACTCCGAGGAGCCTCATGGCCGAAAGTCCTGACAGGACCACTAACAGTCTTTTTTTTCTTGCGAGGGGAAGTCTCCTTCAGAACATGAGCCCTTCGCTTACCAGGGATAACCAGAGGTCCTGCAGGTGGAGGTATTTCACCTTTTGGTACTGTCAGCAAAAACTTATCTGGGGCGACAGAGTCTTCATCTTCGTCAGAGGAAACTGATGGGATTTCCTCTCTTCCAGCGGACTTAGAAGAGGGCATCCTAAAACTCCCACGTATATCAAAATTGCGATGGAAGGTATTGGTTGCCACAAAAAAATGGGTGTACGAATGGAGGATGCGCAACTCCATGGAGAGTGAAGTCACGGGCACAGTAAAAGCTGCTCCAGTATAACCCATTATGAAGTATCGCCATCCTCTCGCTCCATCAATAAGTCCACCCCTGGACTTGAAGCTGGTGATGGCATTGCCCACGTGCAATTGATCATACCCAAACTGCCTGACAAACCGACTAGGCAGGTAGGGCTCCAAGAAGCATTGGTCTTCACTTCTGTACAATAAATGGGAAGGTCTAATACAGACCAACCAATAAAAAGCTTCAGGAGAAAGAACGGTCTTCCTTTCACCTGAGTCCTGAAGCCTGCTTCCCTGTTGATTGAGATGTACAGTGAGGACGATACAGAAGAGCTTCCAGCTGTGAGAAAAATTTAATGCCCGCCGACAGTCTACGACGTTGGTCATGTTCCAGGTGGAATTCTTGTAATTCAACAAGAAATTATTTCCCGAACTACTGGCAGAGCCGGAAGACATCACTCCGGGGTTATGAAGAATTAGCCATCCCATCAAATACAGGAAAGGTAATTCTACCCTGGGAAAGCTGTCATGCCGTATTTCATCGGCAAGCAGCCCATCAGTAATGGCCCTCAGGCCAGCTTGTATCCGGCATACCATGGCAGGGAGCAGGTCCAGTCTTGCCCCAAATACCAAATGCACTGCAGGCCATAAGGTGTTACGGTGAATGCGATCCGAAGATGCAATGCCAGGTACTACCAATCGGCGTAGCCATACAGAGAGGAAGCCAGCCAGTTGAGCTTCCTTTGACAGAGGCCTGCGGCAATACCTCATATAACTGTAGGCTTTAGTGCCTGCAGGATATTTCTCTATCCCTTCATCAAGAACCCGATCTGAAGCCCCGACATCTTCAATAAGATCATCGACTACTTGAACATTAAGCACGCTCAGAAGGCTCAAAGGCTTATCCCTGCTATCCATGACTTTGTCGGGCTTAGCGTCTCTTGCATGATGAAAGAAGAGATAGGATGCCCATTTATTGGTATGAGCCAAATCAGAGGGCTCATTATAGAAGGCGGTGCACGCAAGATAATGGCTCATCAGCTCCTGGTACAATGCCACTACCCGAGGGTTTGTATCCCCCAGCTCCCGGTTTGTGGGAACATACTCTTCATAAGGAGTATCCCCCATTGACAGTCTTAAAATCTCTACCATTTTGTGAAGGGACAATCCCAACTCCCCTAGCAGAGTGGCGAAAGTTCCAATGAGCGAGATATATCGCTCCATCAAAGCCAAGAATAGGTTGGGGTTGAGAGGTAGCCCAACACTGGTAGCACTCAAAGCCGCGTACAGACCGATGCTCTCCAGCTCCGTCTGAAGGTTCTTCAGGGCCCAGGCAGACAAACGAACCCATCGAAGGTTTGAAGGGCTAACCCCCCCGTTGGTTCGAGGATTAACCTTGGGGTACACTCCTCCATGCTCCATAAAGTCATTGCAGAAAGTCGGCAATTGGACTGGTTGGAGCAGTGAAGTGTCTTCACTCAGGACATTGCCCGAAAATAATCTCCTGAAAGGCATCACAGGGCCTGAAGGGCGGCTCACAAATGATCCTTGGTCGGACCCTTTTTGATAAAATATCTTTCCCGGCTGGCCGTGAAGATTAGGGGTCAGGGTCCACGACATCTTCCTCGGATGCGTAGCATGGAAGAATATCGAGATAGGATAATCTCTCAGCATCTTGGGCCGGTACATGACCATGCCCCCAACAGTAAAAATCCAGTCTTCCTTCTTGGGCTTCGTCTGGGATTGTTTATCAATCATATCCCCAAAGAGGAAAGCTGGTTTTATGTATTTTGCCCTGTCTATATACGTCAGGGGCTCTCCATTGATCATGCTCAATAGCATTCGCTCTTCTTGAGACGATATCAGGATTCCCCTTCCTTCAGGATACTGAGATCCGGAAATAGGAAATGTCACATGGGACAAATCCTCCTGGTAATCGGAGTTCAGCATCCCAGCAGCAGAACCCATCACCTCAGCCAACGGAGGTATCTGCAAGTTAACTACAAAGCGCAAGAAAAATATGTCAGTTTTTATACTAGACCTCAATCTTGCAGCTTATGCCAAAGAGCAACAGTCTATGCTTTTACGCCAAGACTGTAGAAACTTGAGTTTTTTACGCTGGAATCTCATTCCGAGGCATAAAATTCAAGATTGGCAGTATACACAAAAATCTGACAGTCTGTGTTTTTACGCCAGACTGCCAAAGTTTGAGTTATTACGCCAGAATTTTTATCCAGAGCGTAACACCCAAAATTTGTAGTATACGCCAAATTTTGACAGTCAAAGCTTTTACGCCAGACTGCGAAAATATGGAGTTTTTACGCTGACACATTAGAAATATGGGCGTAAAAGATGAAACATCTCTGTGCATCATCTTCCTCGAAGAGGCTCTCAGCACAGAAGATGACCTAGCGCATTCACGTACAACGTGTGCGAAGGGTTTTCTTCATTTTTTGTCGTCCCAAAAGCTTAACCTATAACGCCCGGTGCACAGCTTGACGGTGGGATACTTCGTTCAGAGCGAGGTTCGCTCTGCCCGATGAGAGTCGCTCTTGCTTGGGTAGAGGAGCGAGAAGAGGAGGCAGCCTTCTTTCCCTTAGGGGTGGAGGTTGGTTTTGGTGCCATTTGCTAAAAACTCAGAATGCTCAGAGAAGAAACGAAGAAGAGTTCTCAAAGAGACGAAGGTTTTTCTTTCGCAAAAGACAGATAAATTTTTTTTTTCTCTGAAGACCTTGGGGTATTTATAGAGTTCAGATAAACTCTTCGAATCTCTAACCATATCCGATATTTAATATTTCGGTTATGATTGGGGACTACGTCAACCTATTATTCAAGGAAGACGGACAGTCAGCGAATTCAAAAAGTTTTTCGTGCAGAGCAGATTCGTAATTTTTACGCCAATGAGCTTTTTACGCTCGGAAAGTTACAAATCTACGGTTTTACGCTCAGAGGCTATAAGTCTACGGTTTTACACCCGGATGCTTTTACGCTAGGTAGCTTTTACGCTCGAGAGGCTACAAACCTATGACTTCACGCTCAGAGGCTACAAATCTATGATTTCACGCTCAGAAGCTTCTTACGCTCAGAGGCGACAAATCTACGACTTCACGCTCGGAAGTTTTCTTTTCAGAGGCTATAAATCTACAGTTTTACGCCCGGATGCTCTTATGCTCAGTTGCTTTTACGCTCGAGAGGCTACAAATATACGATTTTATGCTCATCTACACTACGGATCTATGACTTTTCGCATATCTTAAAATACGCAGGCCAGAGTATGCGTATATCTGAACAAATCTCAAGACGGTCAATTACAAGGGTTCACGCAGGAGATGCTCCTTCTTGGCCTCAAAATATCCCAAGTACCCAAAGCATACAGAGTCCAGCATAAAAAATGACTCTTCTTCTTGGGTCGATTGGAAGTTCATCTAAAATCCAGTCTGAATATTTTTTCTACAGTTCAAGATGGTGACTCAGTTTTGACAGCCATTTCTCGCATTTTCCAAAGGATTTTGGGAAATCATTCTTGAAAATGATGATCTGAACAAGAATTCTTCGCATCAGAAGTGACAATTCAGAAATTCTACACGACCTAAAGCAGCAGGAAAGTTCGAATATGCGACTTAAATACTAAGCAGCTTTCTACGCATCTTCACTTATGCGTAAAAGACGGGACGAGACTAGATACTCTTTTTATCAGAGTCGGCGTAAAGTTATTCAGACGTGTCAAAGCTACACATATTCAGACTTTATCACAGCAAAGAATATGGCAAATCATCAGATGCGTAAAAGAAGACAGTTTTATTAATCATGATTACATATGATGGAAATCCAGTTATAAAGGGTTTTTCATCTTCATGATTACATATGATGAAAATCCTTATTCTACCAAGGGTTTCTCATTTTCATTTAGGATCACGCCAAGAGTCTGTTCTGTCAGGTTCTTGTATTGTTGGAGATCTTTATCCGTCTTCTTCAGCAGTTAGTCGGTTTCCGCGGCCGATTAACAAGAAAATGATCAATGGCGGGAGGATACAAAATTGGGCCTGTATAAATTATTCAAAAGCCCATCCTTCATTCGCCATGACAGATTGAGTTGAGGTGTTAGACCCAACTCAATACTGGAAGACAGGACTAGTTTGTCTGCCCTCGTCCACCAACGGTGGAAGAAAATACAGCTTGCAAGCTGTATAGTCGAATGTGACCCTTCCTCTCTCCTGGACGAATCGCCATATGAAGTTGCTGATTATCTCGAGCAAAGGAAGCTATGATATTCTTCCATGATCCATCGTTGCAGAGGACATTTGCTAGAAGATGCCTTCTTTTTTCGCTCCTTATATGCTGGAAGAACATGATCTTCTTCTTCCTCAAGTCGACCCGACGAACACCGGCAATCATCTCTGTGTGGTGAAGGAAATATGGGAAGAACAGGTTAACTCATCAGCCTTTTTATAGGCAAAAGAGAACACACCGAATCCCAACAAACTCCCAAAAATCTGCCAAGAAATCAGCCTCGAGGAACGAGTCAGACTTGACCATTTCATGCTTCATTCAAAGTGTTTCAAATTACGAAGAATTTAAAAATTTTGATGGGGGTCTTGTAGAAGCATAAAAAATACGCTGTAGAGTTATACGCAGTATTTCAGTGCTGGGCGGCGTAAAATATGACTTCAGAGCCATCAGCGTACAATAGGGCTTCATCGCTAGTACAGCGTAAAATATAAGCTCCAGGATAATCCGCGTAATGTAGTATTTTCAGGCTGCTTCAGCGTAAAAAGGTTGTTACATCTCCACTTTGGCGTAAAATCTACTCGCTTTTAATGTAGTGGGAAGTCGTACGGGGAACTCTTCGTATTCCTCGAATGAACCTGTCAAATTATGCAGTGAACCTGACTCCTGACAAAGAGTACTGCACAACTATCCAAACGACGGCTGTAATGATGATTCGGCACAGAGACCCAAATCATTGTTTAGTGATATTTCTTTGATATAAATTGCTTTTTCGTATTCAAGGAAATATGCTGCCTAGTTTTATACAGGCAGATGTGAGCTTTTACGCTCAGTAGAAGACAAAACAAACTGCCACGTCAAAAGCTGCTATTCGTACCAAGCTCGAGGCACGTCTCTGCATTTAATACGCAGAATGGGGGCAGATCTCTGTATTTAATGCACGAAATTTGGTTCTACTTCCAAAGACTGGGTGAGTCATGATTACGGCTAATACGTCCACATCATCACCTTTGTATATTACGCCATCAGGTTATTTCTAGCTATAGGAGCACGCTGTACGCTATCTCCTTGAAATACGCCACCTGGCTATTTTTTAGCTATAAGGAGTACGCCATTGCTATCTCATCGGAATACGCCAACTCAGGCTATTTGGTCCAGAATATGCTCAAGACCTCATTCAAGGAAGGAAGATCGACTATCTTTTACGCTAGCTACCTATCCATGCAGCATCAAGGTTCTACGCCAACTTAACAACTATTTGGCTTTTGCGCCATGGTGACAGTTATTGGCTTCTACGCCAACCTTTTCTACGCAAGGGGCAGTTTACCTACGTGGCTTGCATGTCGTGATCCTCGCAGCGGTTATACGCGTTACCTCATCATGGGATACGCGTCACACGCAGATTCAGAAGATCATCTATACGTGGGTGGCAGTTATTATAACCGTCGCGTAAAAAGTGCCATACTCTCCACTGTCCGGCTTCTACGCCGACTGGATGGTTACTATCACTAAAACCCTATAAATAGAGACCTCTATTGACAGAGGTCCAAGGTCGAAGATTTGGAGCTGGAGAACTTAAGGTCGGAAATTGATTTTCTTTGAGAGAGAAGAATCAAGAGCATAGACAGAGAGTAGTGATCGACGATTTTGGCATCAAGCATTCACTCCCCTTTATAATCTTTGAAGCTTTTTCTTCGTTTACAGCATTTCTTCATCATCGTGTGGTCTAAGGGACAAAGTGATCGACCGCAGATCAGACTCCTATAGCAATATTTACCCAGATTAAATTTTGTACTTAACATCCTCGTATAGGATTAATAGTACTTCTTGTTTGTAAACCTAAGAAAGGGTTTCGTATAAACCTATTTTTATTTCTTCCGTTTATTATAAAATAATGGCCCTATCACTAAAAATGTTATTTTCTAATAAAAATTCCAGAATTAATATTTTTGATAATTAATGTCTATAAAAAAGGATGTTCGGTAATGTTTAACGTCTAGTATTATTTTTAGGGCTAGTTACTTGCATGCGCAATCAATGTAGAATTAAGAACTAGTTAATAACCTAATTTTAACTTGATTGTAAAAATCTAATTAGAGTAATAATTAATTGGTAGGTGTTTGAGATATTCTTGTGGAGAGCTCCGGAACAGAATTATTGTGCTCGCATCTTGGCTTGGAAGGCAAGTACACCTTGCTTGTTTGTATTGTACAGTTTACATATGCTTAGATCTTTTTATTTTGTTAGGTGTGTGCACGTGTCTTAGAGTAACAGACGTACCCGTTATATCGTGAAGATACGTGGTATCTTATGACCTGCCACTGTTTCAAATACGTTCATCGAGTGAGTGAGTGCATGGACTGGCGTATTGACTGGCTATCTGTGCGTGAGTTCGTGTCTTGTGTTAGCTGTTGGTGTTAGTTTAGGTTCTTGCTTTTATTAACATTGTTGCATTCTGTCTACACCGCGTATACGATTTAGATAGTTCATTGGGAGAGAAGAATCTGCTAGTGAACGTATGTGATTTCTGTTTCTTACTGTACTGTAAAAATGGTGCAACTGTGTAACCCTCGAGTTCTTTGGAGTGCCTGGTGGGACGACTATTCTTCTATTTCTCTCCCCTCATGCACCATTAGAGATATCTCGAGTGTATTTTACATAGATGGTTTAGTTACCCTATTTATTGTTTACTGCTTTACTTTCATGCATGCCAATTTCTTGTGCATTTATTATGTCCCTCTAAGGACCTGGCACCTTTTTCAGATCTCGATGAGCACTTATACCCGAGGTATTACGAAGTTGGAGATTTTGCAGACGAGGACTTCGAGGTGGAGCCACATGAGTTTTTTTGAGCATTCATTCATGGATGATAGTTGCTTAGTGTTTTGGAACTATTTCTTTATTGCTTAGTTGTATTTTTTCAGTATTCTTTTGTACTCATTTTTGTGCATTGTTCTCCACTGGATATTCTTTTGTAGTGGATTCTGAGACTTATTCTATTTCATTTAGTTTCCTATTCTATAATATTTTGTGGATGAGACTAGATTATACCTGCCTGTGATAGTGAGTCTTAGTTATATTTTACAGCGTACTACGACTGGTTAGGTCCATTAAATTGGGTTTCTTTACTTGTTTGTACAGCTGACATGTGTACGTATACCTAGTCCTACGTATTTTGAGTCTGGGCGTGACATATTTTAGTGGTCGCCCATGCAGGTCGAGTTAGTCATTTCAGTTACATAACTGTACCGAGTGGGCCTGCACTTAGGATTAGAGTTTTAGGTCTCATCCATATTTAACTATAACTCACCTTCCTTCCAATTCGTTCTATTTGAATAAATGCTTGCATCTTGCTTGATTCATGTACTTTTCCTAACCTTTCGTTCATCTCTTGCAGAGAGATAAATTTGCATAACAGATATGTCGCTACCGGGGGCAACACATCTCCAGGGGTCGATGACCAATCACCAAGAGAGTCATCGATGACTCATCGACTTCCAGGACCGGACGAACAGACTGACAGTCCATTTCCACCAGCTCCTCTCGAAGTGCCTAATAAAGCTCCCTCCAGCTCCATCAACACCACAGGACGGCTAGATGAAGATGTTCCAATTCATCCAGATGATGATAAAGGAACAGAGACAACAGACTGTCGCACTAGCTGTCGAGCAGAGGCTGCAAGCGGCAGAGCAGAGGCAGGAAGCCGTCGAGATGAGGCAAGGATTCCTGGCAGCACTTGAGAGAATGGCTGCACCAGCACCCGTACTAGCCCGGTACTAGCTCCAGTGCCATAATCGTATGTTGGTTCATTTAAGAATTTTATGCAAATGAACCCCAAGCCATATAAAGATAATGAGAGTCTAGAGGAGACCACAACTTAGATAACCAGCACCAGGAAACTTTTAGAGGCATCACAGTTGCCTACGAACTTATGGATGACAGGCATGAGGACTCAGTTATAAGGGAACATTCATCACTGGTGGAAATCGATGGAGCGCCAATTGGGTATACACTAGACTTGGGAGAAATTCTTGGAGTACTTTGAGAATAAATACTTTTTGGCCAATGTGAATGGTGTATTATACTACCAGTTTCTCCATCTAGAGCATGGGAATAAGACGGTCGATGAGTATGACTCAGAGTTTAGGTACCTCAGTAGATATGGCGCTATTCTGATATCCAATGACTTAGAGAATGCTAAGAGATTTTATCACTGGTTGACTAAGGAGCTTCAACACTATACCAGCTCACAGTCTCTGATCTTTATGCTGAATTATTGACGGAGGCCAGGATTCATGAGGCCATCAGCAGGGAAAAAGGGAATCAATAGAGGATTCAGCAAGGACCAGCAAAGATGCAGCAAGAAGGGCCTATCAGATGACCAATGGGACAATAACAGCAACAGATCACGGGATCCTACCAGCTTAGAGAGTCACTGACTTTCTATTTCTGCGGCAAGAAGGGGTACCTAGAAAAGTACAGGAAGAAACTGGGGACTTGCTTGATCTGCGGACCCGGACAACATCAGGCTCAGGATTGTCCATAGCGTAGAGCCATAGTTCCATTGGGAGGGTAGAAGCTAGCAGTACCGGCACCGGGAGCAACCAACCAAGGAGGAGGATTACTTAGTTTACCAGCACCAGGAGGTCAATAGAGAGGACCTCTATTAGCATCGCATGCAGTGCAGTTCGAGAGAGCCAGGCAGCATCCAGGAGACAAGGATATGTGTTTTCTCTGAATCAAGGAGGAGAAGAGACTGAAGGAGAGGCTATAACAAGTATTATTCTAGTCAGATCAGTACTTGCCACTGTTTTATTTGATTCTGGGGCCACTCTTTCATTCATATCATCTAGATTTTTAGTAATGCATAGAATTGCTACTTTACCCTTGCCTAAGAGTTGTAAGATTCTTATCGGGGGAGGAATAGTGCCTGTAACTTGTACCTGTAGGACTTGTTTAGTTATTGTTTGTGGTCAAAAGGTGAGAGCTCAAATTTTGGTATTTCTAATGCCAAATTTTGATATAGTATTGGGGATGGATTGGCTTAGCCAATATCATGCAGTGTTAGATTTCCATTAAGGTTGTGTTATCTTTAAGCCGCCAGGTGAGCCAGAGTTTGAGTTCATGAGAGGAACTACAGAGAAGGGAATAGGCCAATTAGATAGAGCTTACATGGCAATGAAAGTTGTGCCACCACCAATTATTGAGGAGTTTGAAGATGTTTTTCCAGACGAGTTGTCGGGTCTGCCACCGGACAGAGAAGTCGAGTTTACTATTGAGTTAGTACCGGGAGTAGCGACGATATCCTCTAATGTGTATGGGTTTGCAAAAAAGGAGCTAGATGAGCTAAAGGTGCAGTTAAAAGAGTTACAGGACAAGGGATTCATTAGGCCAAGTACATCACCTTGCGGAGCCCCAGTGTTGTTCGTGCCAAATAAAGATGGAATAGTCCGCATGTGCATTGACTACAAAGCACTTAATGCAGTGACCATCAAGAATAAGTACCCTCTGCCACGGATTGACGACCTGTTCGACCAACTGACAGAAGCACATGTATTTTCTAAGTTTGACTTGAGATCAGGATACCATCAAGTGAAGGTGAGGTGCGAGGATATCCAGAAGATGGCTTTTAGGACTCGCTATGGTCACTACGAGTTCTTGGTAATGCCCTTTGGATTGATAAATGTGCCTGCTGTATTTATGAACTTAATGGATCGAGTATTCCATCAGTACTTAGACCAGTTTGTGGTCGTATTTATCGACAACATTTGGTATACTCGAAGTGCCATGAAAAGCACGAGGAACATCTGAGAAAAGTGCTAAAAATATTGAGACACCAGAAGTTATATGCTAAGATGAGCAAGCGTGAGTTTCTCCTAGATCATGTCTCTTTTCTTGGGCATATTATTTTAGGAGAAGGCATATCAGTGGATCCAACCAAGATATCAGCAGTAGAGACATGGCCAACCCAACCGACGTCTCAGAGGTACGGAGTTTTCTAGGACTTGCCGGATATTATCGGAGATTTGTGGAGAATTTTACGAGGATTGCAGAGCCTATAACAAGGTTGACCCGCAAGGACCAGATGTTTATTTGAACAGAGGAGACTCATATAGCGTTTGATGAGTTGAAGAAGCACCTGACTACAGCACCGATCTTGACCATACCTACTGAACCAGGAGGATTTGTTATTTATAGTGATGCTTTTGGAAAGTGATTAGGTTGTGTCTTGATGTAGCATGGGAAGGTGGTAGCCTATGGTTCTCGGCAGTTGAGGATCGATGAAAAGAACTACCCCACTCATGACTTGGAGCTTGCAGCAGTAATCTTTGCTCTAAATCTTTGAAGGCACTATTTATACGAAAAAACTGTGGAGATCTATTCAGATCATAAGAGCTTAAAGTATGTCTATACTCAGAAGGATCTGACTTAGAGACAAAGATGATGGCTCAAGTTGATGGAGATTTTAACATTGAGCTGTTGTACCATCCAGGTAAGGCTAATGCAATAGCGGATGAGTTGAGTAGGAGACCGATGGCGTACTTCTTGACAACACAAAAAGAATTATTATATGATTTAGAGCAGCTGGACATAGAGGTAGTTATGCCAGGAGAAGTCGCAAAGTTAATGAACCTTCAAGTAAAATCATCATTGGTAGAGCGTATCAAGGCAGCTATGCCGACTGATACAAGATTTCAGAGGCTTAGACAGAGGACTGAGGCTGGATTACAGACTGGGCTGAGGATTCATGAAGATGGGACCTTGAGGTATAGGGATCGCCTCTATGTTCCAAATGGAGAGCTTAGGCAGGAGCTAATATCGGAGGCTCACAGTTTATCATACTCTATTCATCCGGGAGGTACGAAGATGTACGGAGACTTGAGACAACATTATTGGTGGCACGGGATGAAGCGAGAGATAGCACAGTTTATGGCAAAGTGCTTGGTGTGTCAGCAAGTTAAGGATGAACATCAGAGATCAGCAGGATACTCCAACCACTTCAAATCCTGCAGTATAAATGGGAGCACATCACCATGGAATTCGTTACGAGTTTCCCGAGGAGTCCAGCTGGCCGAGATATAGTTTGGGTGATTGTGGATAGATTGACTAAGGCAGCACAATTATTACCCTTTAGAGTTGGACAATCTACAGAACTTCTGGCAGAGATGTACATGAAGAAGATTGTACATCTACATGGAGTACCAATCACCATAGTTTTAGACAGATATTCGAGGTTCACATCACACTTTTGGAGGACTATGCAGGAGAGCTTAGGAACTAGATTGAAGTTTAGCACTTCTTATCACCCGCAGACAAACAGACAGTCAGAGCGCACTATTCAGATGTTGATGGACATGTTGAGAGCGTGCATGCTTGACTTTGGAAGATCTTGGGAGGATCACTTATTTTTGGTAGAGTTCTCTTACAATAATAGCTACCAAGCAAGTATTCAGATGGCTCCTTTTGAAGCATTATACGAAAGAAAGTATCGATTGCCAGTATGTTAGAGTGATGTGGGCAAGAGACAGATACTTGGACCAGAGTTGGTGACTCGCATAGTGGAGAAGGTCAAGCTGATTCAAGGTCACCTTTGAGCAGCACAAGATAGACAGAAGCAGTGGGCAGATACTCACCCTCGACTCCTAGAGTTCAAGTCAGGAGATCATGTGTTCTTAAGGATCTCCCCTACTAGAGGAACCATTTGATTTGGAGGTAGAGGAAAGCTTTGTCCGAGGTACATCAGACCGTTTGACGTATTGTAGCATGTTGGAGAGGTTACTTACAGACTAGCATTACCATAAACCTTGGAGGGTATCCACGATGTGTTCTATATCTCATAATTGAGAAGGTGTATGGCGGATCCTAGCCATGTATTGGATCATTCAGAGATCACTGTAGGACGAAGTTTGTCTTATGAGAGATCCTTGATCGCAGAGAGAAGGTGCTAAAGGGAAAAACCATTCGACTAGTCGTGTTGCTTGAAGCATCATTCACCAGGCGAATCGACTTGGGAGCGAGAAGATTCAATCTTATAGCATTTTTCTCTGCGAGTCTTCAGGTATGGACTTTACATACCGCGTTATTATTTTTCTAGATCGTGCCATATTCTTAATTTTGAGTACGAAATTTCTAAGGTGGATTGGTTGTAAAATCCCTCACCCAAAAATAGGTATTTTGTGTGTATTCTATATTTATTGTGTTTATTTAGAATATTTTAAAATCAATTTAAATCTAGTTGTTGCATTAGAACACTTCACCATAGTATGAACATTAATGACATAGGATGACCCCAAAATCTGTATAGTCCTTCGTAGGAAGTAGACTAAACGGGAGACACTACTCGTAGGATCTTTATGTGACACCAAATTTGACATTTAGCATTAGTATGGCACTAGCATAATAATCGTAGTTTATTGTGTTTAAAATTTAGATATATTTTTATATAAATAATTAATTTGTGATTATTTTTCAATCCAACCTTTTTCAAATAGCAACCCATAATTCTTCCATGCCAATTTAGGCCACTTTTCTCTTTTATAGGATTTAATTATTTATTTATTACTATTTTAATCTCATGAAATCAAATCAAATCTTTGTCAAATTAATTAATTGATTAGTTGTTGACTTTTAAATAACTAACTAATTAGGAAACCTCCTAACAAACTACCAACCTAATCCTAATCCTATCCCTCTCCCCATACCCGCGGCTACCCCCTCCTACCCACTCACACATACGCGACCCCCTCTCCCTTTCTCTCTCCTTATATATCTATATGTATATATATATATATATATATATATTCTCCTTCCCCTCTTTCCTTCTAAAACCCTAATCTAAAAATTTTCTCATCTAAAATCCTAATTTTTCCCTTTACCTCCTTCCTCCATCACCATAGCCGCCACCTTCACCACCAAGGCCGACCCCTCCTTCCCCTTCAAGTGGATAAAACATCACCTCCTCCATCTAAGAACCCTAGTTCTTCATCCTTCTTCTTCTAGTAAGTCTCCTTCTTCCTCAAAACCCTCTATAATGTGTATGATTGCATAAATAATTATTGTTATATATAAATAAATAATTTTTATATTTATTTGTAATCTGTTGTTATGTTCTTCATTGTAGGATTTATTTTAGGATTTGCATGTAAAGAATTGGATCCATGAATGCATGTATGCACCCATAGGTAGAAATTTTGATTAAATCATGTTAATAATAAAGAAATATGATGTTTAAATTATTTTTATCCATATTTTTACTGTTTATTCCAGATTATTCAATTATTATTATTTTTGGAATAAATTGTATGTACAATGGAAATGGTGACATATTTTGGTGTTTTCTCCAAAACTCCGCATCGAACTCTTCTAAAGCTTTGTAGATAATTTATATATGATATTATTAAACTATATTAAATTCATTTTTAAAATATATTTTTCCAAAAATATTATTTTTGATTTAAATAATTTTTATGCATAAAAAGTTACCTAGTTGACATATTTTTGATGTATGCATGTTGGAGACCCTTGGACTTTGTTAGAACTTAATAGTAGATGGAAAACCTAAATTTTCTAGGTAAAATACTTTTTTTTCAGAATATATATATTCTAAAATTTATTAAATAAATATAAAATTGATGTCTATGATGTCACAACAACCATGTACCACCTTTTTTGCATGCATACTGGCATGTTTGGTTGCCAACCCTAATAGGATCAACTTGTAGATGGTAAAATCTTAATTATTTTGGTATAGATAAAATAAATAGTATTTATTTTAATTATTACTGATTTTATCATATTTATTCAGATTTATTTCCTATTTAGAAAAAATAGAATTCTAGGTGTTTTATGTAACAAGTTGACCTAGTTCTGACAAAACTTGACCCCGACAATTTCAGACTTAAACCCCGACCAAAAATCTATATTTTCTATATCTAAAATTATATTATATTATTTTAATTCTAATTTTTAAGTATTTATTCCGAAATTATCAATTTATCAAAAATTAGTTTTATTGACTTGTCGGTAACATATTATGACCTAGTTTTGGTTTCTACTTAGTTTTGGACTCATAGAAATTATAGTAGATGATACTATCACTAAAATCTTATTTTCTAATAAAAATTCCAGAATTAATATTTTTTAATAATTAATGTCTTTAAAAAGGATTTTCGGTAATGTTTAACGACTAGTATTATTTTCAGGGCTAGTTACTTGCATTTGCAATCAACGTAGAATTAAGAACTAGTTAATAACCTAATTTTAACTTGATTGTAAGAGTCTAATTAGAGTAATAATTAATTGGTAGGTGTTCGAGATATTTCTCTGGAGAGCTTCGGACCAGAATTGTTGTGTTCCCATCTTGGCTTGGAATGCAAGTACACCTTACTTGTTTGTATTGTGTAGTTTATATATGCCTAGATCTTTTTATTTTGTTAGCTGTGTGCACGCGTCTTAGAGTAGCGGGCGTACTTGTTATGTTGTGAAGATACGTGGTATCTTATGACTTGATACTATTTCAAACATGTTCATCGAGTGAGTGGGTACATGGACTGACGTATTGACTGGCCATCGGTACGTGAGTTCGCGTCTTGTGTTAGCTGTTGGTGTTCGTTTGGGTTCTATCTTTTATTAATGTCGTTGTATTCTGTCTGCACCACGTATACGGTTTGGATAGTTTATTAGGAGGAAAGAATCTGCTAGTGAGCATATATGATTTCTGTTTCTTACTGTACTGTAAAAATGGTACAACTGTGTAACCCCCTGAGTTCTTCGTAGCACCTGGTGGGACGACTGTTCTTCTATTTATCCCCCCTCATGCGCCAATAGAGATGTCTTAAGTACATTTCATATAGATGGTTTATTTACCCTATTTATTGTTTACTGTTTTACTTTCATGCATATCGATTTCTTGTGTACTTGTTATGTTCCTCTGAGGACCTGACACATTTTCCAGATCCCGACGAGCACTTATACCCGACGTATTACAAAGTTGGAAATTTTATAGACGAGGACTTTGAGGTGGAGCCACTTGAGTTTCTTTGAGCATTAATTCATGGATAATAGTTGCTTAGTGTTTTGGAACTATTTTTTTATTGCTTCGTTGTATTCTTTCAGTATTCTTTTGTACTCATTTTTGTGGATTATTCTCCACTAGATATTCTTTTGTAGTGGATTCTGAGACTTGTTCTATCATTTAGTTTCCTATTGTGTGATATTTTATAAATGAGACTAGATTATACCTGCATATGATAGTGAGGCTTAGTTATATTTTACAGTGTACTGCGACTGGTTAGGTCTATTAAATTGGGTTCCTATACTTGTTCGTACAGTTGGCATGTGTACGTATACCTGGTCCTACGTATTTTGGGACAGAGGCATGACATATTATGGGTGCGTTCTTATGCAGCATGGCAAGGTTATAGCTTATGCGTTCCGGCAGCTTCGGGATCATGAAAGAAATTATCCGACACACGACTTGGAGTTTGCAGCAGTTATTTTTGCACTCTAACTTTGAAGACATTACCTATATGGAGATCGAGTAGAGATTTATACTGATCACAAGAGTTTGAAGTATGTCTTTACCTAGAAGGATCTTAACATGAGACAAAGAAGATGGCTGGAGTTGATGACAAACTATAATTTTGACCTTCAGTATCATCCTGGGAAGGCCAATGTGGTAGCGAATGCCTTGAGCCAGAGAGTAGGAGCTTATTTTTTCACAGCGCAACGAGAAATTTTAGAAGATCTTCAAGTGATGTGTATAGAAGTAGTATTGCCTGATAACGCAACATTGATGTCTGGTCTCCAAGTTTAGTCCAGTATTGTGGAAAGAATCAAGGTAGCACAGTCAGCAGATGCCAAGCTTCAACGACTTTGAGCAGAGTGTGAGACAGGGTGTAGACCCGAACTTAGCATTTCCAGTGACAGAATTCTTCGTTTTGGGAATAATCTTTGTGTGCCTAACGGAGACCTTCGTCGTGAGATTATGTCGGAGGCCCATAGTTCATAATATTCAGTACATCCCGGAGTAACCAGGATGTATAGAGATCTTTGTCAGCATTTTTGGTGGAATGGAATGAAGTACGAGATAGCTCGATTTGTTTCTCGATGTTTGGTATATCAACAAGTTAAAGTTGAGCATCAGAGACCAGCATGACTTCTTAAACCTTTACCAATTCTAGGGTGTAAGTGGAAGAATATTACTATAGATTTCATGACAGGTCTACCTAGGTCCCCAGGTGACAGAGATGCTATTTGGGTAATAATGGATCGACTTATGAAAGTTACACGCTTTCTTCCTTTCAGGGTTGGTCAGTCCACATAACAATTATCCGAGATGTAATTGAGACTGATTGTTAGACTGCATGGGGTACCAGTTAGCATAGTTTCAGATAGAGATTCCAGATTTACTTTTTACTTTTGGCAGAGTCTTCAGCAGAGCCTAGGCACCTACCTGAAGTTCAGTACGGCATATCACCCCCAGACATATGGTCAATCGGAGCAAACCATCCATTTTCTAGAAGATATGCTAGGATAATGTACCCTTGACTTTGGTGGTTTGTGCGAGGATTATCTGCACTTGGTCGAGTTCTCCTACAATAACAGTTTTCAGGCCAGTATCCAGATGCCTCCCTTCGAGGCACTGTATGGCAGGAAGTACAGATCCCCTATGGCTTAGGATAATATTGGCGAAAGGCAATTGTTTAGTCCCGAGATGATAGTCTAGACAGTTGTAGTAGTCAAGCAAGTTTGGAAGCATCTTCAAGTAGCACAAGATTGCCAGCGTCATTGGACCGATTCGCATCGACGACCTCTTAAATTTTTTGTCGACGACTATGTATTTCTTCTGATTTTGCTTACCAATGGGGTTATCAGATTTGGTGTATGGAGAAAGCTTAGTCCACGGTACATAAGTACGTTCAATATTCTTGAGCGAGTAGGAGATATTTTGTATCGTCTTGCTCTTCCATCGTCGTTTTATGAGATACATAATATTTTCCTTGTATCCCAGCTACGACGGTATATACCGGATACAAGCCATGTCTTAGATCATTCAAAATTGGTTGTTGGTACCAACCTTTCGTATAAGAAGAGGCTTTTATCCATTTTGGACCAGAGAAACAAAATTCTCAAGAACCAGACTATTCGTTTTGTCTGAGTTGCTTGGGGGCATCTGTCACGCCCCAGTCCCAAAATATATAGGACTAGGAATACATAAGCATGCCAGCCATATGTATATGGCGACTCCAATATATAGAAACCATAATACATACGTACGCTGTATTATGAAAAATAATTCACAAATGGTATAGATTTATGTCATAAGTCACAGGGCATAACTAGATCTCATCCACAGAATCAATAACCAATCAACTATATAACTGAATCAAGTATAAAATGCTTGATAAGAATAAGTAGTTGGGTGGAGACAAATCCATTACCAAACTAGAATATAAGAGAAATAAAATAAGTACATCTAATGAACAATGAGACTCGAAGAGAAGACCTCCTCAAAAGAGAGAGAAGTAGCAAGTCCTGATTCGTGCTCCTACGAATAGTCAAGATCGTCTACACCTGGAAAGGGACCAGGTCCTCAGAGGGACGTAACAAGATACATAGAAGCATGCCAATTGAATACAGTAAAACATGCATAATAGATAGAAAATATATAAGTATGCTGTACTAGACAATCTATATGAATGCATAATAAGGACAACCTTTACAATGTATGGGTAGGTGTAGGCTACTCTATCTATCTCACCACTCACACACACGTCCATGAACATCATAAGCCGTCATACCGCGAGGGTAGCGACCGTCGTGACACCATCAATCAACATACCGCGAGGGTAGCGACCATCGCGACACAACTATCGTAGTGCGTGATAGTTACTACGGTTTACCACAGTGGTAGCCCATACGCCTACTGATTGTCCTCCCCTCCCATGATACTATGTGTGAAGTGTGTGTCAACATATATAATATATAATTTTGATTGAAGAAAACATATATATAATGCATATATGAAAATATGATAAGCATGCAAAGTACTGTAAACAATTTGACAAGGTATACTTGCCTGGTCAGAAAAATAATGAAATCTTAACTCAAGACGTCGTCCGATCTACCCGTCACATAAATTAAACAAGTTAGGTTACAAAAGTGGGTGAATTGGTTCCTCCATTTTAATCTATTTTAATTTTGAATAAAATAACCTAAAATAGTATTTTAATTTTATTATAATCTAATTTTATTGTTAAACCCAAAATTTAGTCCAAAGATGGTCAACTTTACGGATTTGTGATCCGTAGCACACAAATCGAGGCAATCCGTTTACCAAAAAGTCAACAACTCAAATCTTGGATTTATGTGTATAATCCTATAGATTTTAGCGCTACATGAATGTCGGAATCGACAGTTTCATAAAATCATAAGTCGGTAAAGAGTTATGGCCACAAGGGCGCACAGATAACAATTTTCGATGATTTTCTATTTACGTCTACGTTGCATGAATTTTTCAGTAGATTTATGTTAAATGATGGAAAATTAACTTTATGTAAGTTTATTATGTCAAATTTTTGAAACTTTAAACGGCTCATAATTCCGAGTTTGGGATCTCCCAAAATCTTGAAATCATAAAAATGCGTTTGATTTCGGACGGCTGACACTTTTAGAATTTTTAAAAAAAATAGGTTCATAAATTATTAAAATAATTTATATATTCAGAAAACTAACCTTGATATGGTTCTAAAAAAAAACTGGAGCACATTTGGAGTCCGGAGTTAGGAGATATCGTCTTTTTAAGTCGTCATAACTACTAGAAAATGAGGCTGAATTTATGACAAATTTTGACTATTTTTGAACAAAAAATAGAGGAGTTTGGGGAAGAAAAATATGAAATATGAGTTTATTCCATAAGTCTAATAGGTATTTATAATGGTGAAGACTACTTAATTGAATACGACTAGGATTTGCTAATTTGGATATGATTATGATGAGTTTAAATAAGGATAGGATATGCATGAAGTTGCTTTCCTAGTAGGCTCATAATTTGAATTACTTTAAAATAGAGTTTGAGTTCATCTCAATAATTTATAATCTTAAATAGAATTAAAGATAATACAAATAATTTATATATAATCTTATTAATATCTATTAATACTAAATTAGCATCTATCTAATAATAACACTATATATATCCAAATAAATCCTAAATAATTTCAAAAATATAAATAAATTTCTTAAATTTCTAAATAAATTACATAAAAATATAATTAAATATTTTAACCTAAAATAAATATTTGGTAGGAACAATATGCAAGTATGGTCTCATAGTAAATCATGAAAGTCCTAGAAATTTATGTTTTCTATGTTTTAATTACCCAAAAAATCTAGAAAAATCTCCAAAAATCTAAAATAGCCTAAAAATGATTCTAAATAAATATTTACATAAGTAAATATACTAAGAACTTTATTTTCTAATTAACTAAGAGAATACTCTAAAGTAATTCAATATTTAAAATAATCTATAATGAATATAATAATATAAAATACACCCAAAATACCTATTTTGGGTGAGGGGATTTACAACATCACTCCCCGGGTGAGTCAACTTGGAAGAGCGAGGATGATATCTGAGCTTGATACCCGTATCTGTTTGACTCATGCGGTATACTTGTTCGTATATCCCGTACCCTGACCTTGTCTTATGCATGCTTGCCTTGTTCTAGATAGTTTATAGCTTATGATTGGCACCTGTACCTTGGTGCTTATTTTATTGTCTGATTCATATAGTCATCTTGGTAGATCCTGTGCCTTATTAAAATTTTGAGGACAAAATTTTTCTAAGAAGGAGAGATTTGTGAGACTCATTTCACTATTATGTATTTTTTATATTCATATCTGGTATATGTGTGCTATTGCTGTATATTGCTTCCCGTATATTTTTTTGGATTTTTTAGCTGCTCTCATGTAATTTAGATTTATGAATAGTATTAAATACCCTTGTTATATAACCCCTATTTTTCTCTCTCTTCCTCATTCTTTCACTTTATCCTCTTTTGATTTTCTTCTTTCTCTCCTCCTCTCCTTTCCTTTCGGCCAGAGCAACCTAGGACGGTTTTTCTTTTTCTTGGTAGTAGTGGTAGTAGTTAGTGGTAATTTTAGGCAAGTACATCTTCCCAATGATGAAGAACTCATAATTTTACATTATTATGGATTTCTTGCATTTTATTAGTCTAGAGTGTGCTCTATGAACTCCTCTACATATTTTGTTCTGGGTATTTTTGGTTTTGATAGCTTGGTTGATCTAGATCTACATTTTAGTTTAGTGTGTTCTTGAGTTTTTTCTGGTTTTGATCTCTTAAAACTTGTTATTTTCCAAAAATAGTTATTCTATGTGAAAGAGCATCTGATTTCAAGTGGTTTAGAATTTTACTTCTCTGGATTTTGGCTGAAAACGAGAATTTTAGGGAGAAACTAGTTTTCCGACTTGGAACTTTTTCATGGCTGAAACTTGCTAATCTGGGACAAAGGAGTTCCATGCGGCCTGCTTGGCAAGCTGCCTGGACTCTTTGCCCCAACTCAGCATGCGACCATTTTGTTGGATGCATGACTTAATCTGCACATGCGCCCCTTGGCCAAATGCATGAAACTTGAATAAAAGAAATTTCTCTAAGTTCTCGATTCCATACGGCCCAGAGGAGAATACGGCCCAAATGAGATGCGACCGAGTCGCCCATGCGGCCCCGAGCTATGCTTCCTTTTTCTAATGCATGACTAAGCGCTGCCTTGGCACGATTTCCCCTAATTTTGTCTTTTCCTTCTTTGACACGCTTTATTAGCCAGTCACATCGGTCACTTCTCTGACACGCTTTATTGGCCACTCACATTATTCACTTTCTCACCTTGTATTTAATTCCTGTCACTCAACCCATGTCCCGAGGAGAGGACCTTGCAATGATCCATGCGGCCAGCTTCTTGCATGCGGCCAGTTTCTTGCATGCAGCTAGCTTAACTCATGCACCTCCATCACTTGGAGTAGCAATATTTTCCTTTGTTATATGTTATCTTATGGATTATTTACTCTTTATGCTTGGCCCATTTAGTTAAATTCATATGATACATATTTTCTCTAAATTGCTTATAACCTGGTTGCGACACTTACCAGAGCAAGGAATTCCCGAAACATGGATTATAATGGTGCTATCAAGCTAAGAACTCCCGGTACTAGTATCACATCCCAGTCCTAAAATACGTAGGACTAGGAGCACGTAAGCATGCCAGCCGCATGTATATGGCAACTCCACTATATGGAAATCATAAAACATGCGTACGTTGTATTATGAACAATAATTCACAAGTGGTATAAATCTATCACAAGTCACAGGACATAACTAAATCTCATCCACAAAAATCATAAATAAATAAATAACCAATAACTATGTAACTAAAACTCAATATGAAGTATCAAAGAATGACAGTCGGGTGGAAACAAATCCACTGCCAAAATAGAATATAAGAGCAAACACAATATAAGTACATCAACTAACAATCAATGCGACTCAAAGAGAAGACCTCCTCGAAATATAAGTAACCAGTCCGGATCCATGCTCCAACGAACAGTCATGAACATCTACACCTAGAAAGGGACTGGGTCCTCAGAGGGACATAACAAAATACATAGAAGCATGCCAATAAAGTACTGAAAATAAACATCCACTGGGGTCGCCTAACCGTCTAAGTGAATGCAGTTTGAGAACAACTTTCCAACATGTGGGCTATCTGGCTAAAATGAGATTGGCATGATTCTCTTAGAGATTCAGGGGCTTACAAAGCATGTCGTATTTTGAACGGCAGAGGCCGCCTGATAATATATAATATATAGTGGTCATCATGACCGCGCATCTCCGGCGGAGCGTACGGGTTACACAAGAAAAGTGCAAAGGAGCCCAAATGCCTTACTTGTTGTTCTTTCCACCCCATGCTCTAACCATGTCATATCCATGACACGATAATACCTCTAATAACTGCCAAGTCTTCTAGCATACAAATTCTATCAGCAGCTATTCCCTATCACACGTCCCACACGTACATGAGGCCAAACCTGGCACGCAAGTCCGTGATCTATATGAGACTCACACTCGTGTAACAACTGTGTCACGGCCAATGAGACCTAAGAATGCCTCATGATAATGGGGTGGTCTCATAAACTAGGTCACATACATATACATAATAAAAACAGAATACAACGTCACCGTCATTGCACCCAAGTTTTCTTGGACGCGCAGTTTATATAGCAGTTAAAATATATGAACTAAATAACAGAAATAAAATGCATGCATCATATAGAATATAAATTACAGTACAATGGCAAGGTATACTTGCCTGGCAAGAAAGCTGCGTAGTACCAATAACTTGCTCCAGAAGTCTCGCAGAATAATCTGATAGTCCTATATACATATAATATAATACAATACAACATCAGCCTTTACACTAGCACATACACAACCATAAATACACTGTTCTCAGAGGGTACGCTAGGGGTGTCACTGGTCAACTAACAGGTTAATTGTGCGTCTAATTACGTGGGTATCACGTCTTCAAATGCTGTGCACAATCAGACAGTCAACTAACATGTGTCTAAGCCAGTATGTTAATGTACACAAGGCAGACAGATCACTAATACTCAGGGTCATTGGTATAAACAATTATGCAGGAAAATCTACAGTGTCCTAGGGTCGTACAGTATAAATATGCATATAGTCATAATTAGGTTTAGCATTTAATTACATATCTCTATATCCATATATTTATATATATATAATAACTAATATTATATGCATATGCACACACACGTACGAGCACACTAGTCCTTAGGTCAACCGACACGGTCTGAACTCATACAGCTAAACTAAACCATGAAGCAATACTAATCCCAAGCACACATACACAATATGAAAGGAGAGGGACAAGTTCAAACCTCGGGGTTAGCGTGCACAGGCACGAGGATCGGGGATGACTGCTGTAGGTCATCTTTGGCGAGGGTGACGGGTCCACGATGAATACAATAATGTTGATGTTGATGTTGATGATGATTACGGTGGTGATGATTGGTGACGACAATTATGATGATGATTGAGGTTATGATGATGATAAGATAATGAGATAATGAGATGATGATTAGGTGATGATGAGGGTGATGATGATTATGATGATTGGTGATGATAAGGATGATAATGATAATGATTGGTGATGATGATGGTTAAGATGATGGGGATGATAATTGTGATGATGAGGATGATAATGAAGGGGATGATGATTAGGTTGATGATGATGATGACTAGGATGATGATGATTAATGGAGATGATGATTGTGTTGAAGGGGGTGATATTTATGATGATGAAGATTATTATGATTAAGGTGATGGTGATGATGATGTTTAAAGTGATGATGATTGATGAAGGTGATAAGAATCAGGGATGGCCTGAGTCGGAGCTCAGGCAAGGTGAGCGAGGTATTGCTGAGGAGGTGGATGGGGAGGCTGTGGAGTTCTCAGGCGAGGGGGCGAGGGAGATGGCCGCGGTAGAGGAGAGAAGAGGAGGATGAAGAGAAGATGAAGATAACAGGGAGGAGATGGCCTGTGGCTTGCTACCCGCGTGGGGCTGTGGCGTTCATGCGGGTACGGTGGTACGGAGGATCCGGCGAGGAGAATGGATGGATGGAGGCTGTGTCAAGCACAGTGGCTCAGGCGAGGATGGCGGGGCTGGTGGGTGATCGACTGAGGAAGAAGATGAACAGATGATGACGGTGGTGGTGTTAATGGTGGTGTTGGGATGGCCGACTGGGAGCGTGCTGCTCTGTCGAGGAGGAGGGAAGGAAGTCAGGGACGATGATGGGTGGTTAGCTGGTCGACTCCGGCGGGGATGAAAGGAAGTCGGGGTGTTAATGGTGATGGTGTTAATGGTGAGTCGAGAGGGAGGTGGTCGAGTCAGAAAGAATGGTGGTGTTAATAGTGATGTTGGTCGGCTGAGGAAGGAGGTGACGGTGGGCTGCTCCGGCGAGGTAGAGAACGGAGGCATGGTGGTGGCTGTCAGTTTTAGGCGATGGTGCAGTTGGGTCCAGTTGATGGTGGGAGGAGAACGGCGGTGGTGTGTTTATCGAGCTCCGGCGGGTCTGGTGGTCGAGGCTCTGACCGGGGAAGAGGGGGTGAACAGGAGGAAGGAGAAGATGAATAGGGGATGGGATGGTGATGATGTCTGCTAGGTGTTGGTTTGGGTTGTGGAAAAAAAAGAAAAAAAAGAAAAGTTGTATATTTATACATGTAGAAAAGTAGGGTTTTGGGGTTGACCTAGGGAGTTGGGCTTGGTTAACATCCTTGGGATGGACTTGGCTTCACATAAAGATGTTTGGAGGGCTAGGATCGCATAATTTCAAATGCATGGCTAGGAATTGATGAGGGTGATGTTGTGTTTTGCATATTCCAAAAAATTATGAGAAAAATTCATATGGAGGGAAATGGGTTTCTTCATGGGCTGTGTCCAATGGTGTGGACACCTCAATGCACTTTTGCATAAAAGTGCCCAACGATTGGAAAATTACGCAAAGATGGAAATTGAGTTAAATTAATTAGAATTAATACAAATGGTGTTCTAAAATTAATTAGAAGTACATAGGGCTAAAATTATGTGGGACACCAGTATCATGGACGTAGAAGACTCAGAATATAATATTATCATAATTTGGGTTACACAAAACGGAGAAAGATTGTGTCTCCAATTTCGATTGAAACGTACAAGGATACAGAGTTAAATTTATTTAGAATTAAATATAAAAGTATGTGATGAATATTGTGCGACTAAAATATAACACAAGAGAGCATAATTATAAATTACCCAAAGGTCAAAATGGAAGACGGGCACGTCTAGGACAAGGGTGCGTAGGAAGGCAATGGCTAGTGTAGTGCTCCAATTATCGAAGCAACGGTAAGGTGCACTATGTTATATAAATTTTGTAAAACCATCTAAAATACCGAGTTCTATTTTTAATTGGATTCAAACTAGACCTAGTCTCTCTATCTAAGCCAAGTAGGCCTAATTTTGGGTGAGAGGGTTTATAATCTACCCAGCTTAAAATAATTTTGTCCTGGAAATTAAAATAAGGCATAATTTGTTAAATCCTTAACATTCGTACATAAGATAAGTCTATTGCAATCTCTTCCAAAAATTTAAATAATAATATCCGAATCTTATTAAAATCTATATGATTTCCCACATCAAAATTTGTATCATAATTTTCAGCTATCATAATCTCCTCTAAACTTTGAACAATCAACAATTCTAATCAAATCCTATTCCTATTCTCTACTTAAGAATTTTATACTCTTTAAATTTAAACTCAATTCTCATCCTCAATATTTCAAATAGGTGATCCAACAATCAAAAGTTAACTTTTAATTTAAATCATCAAATTATAAAATTTTGAATCTAATTCACTAATTGTTCAAGTCTAGAATTCTATATTTATCCTCAAACTTTAAATCGATGATTCAACCTTCAATATTCAAAATTTAATCATGTGCCCCAAGTATAAATATTTGGTTCGCGATATCAAGATTTTAAAATTTATTAAATCCTCATCGTCTTAATCCTTCCTCTAAAATTCTTAAAATGACTTAAATTTCTCAATCTAATCTTACTTGATCACAATCTAAAAGAAATTTATCTCAAGTTGACAATGCAACTTCTACCAAACTTAGAATTTATCCATGTATCACATAAGGCTATACATTTAAGAAAAATTATTCCTCAAATTATTTAATCATGTTATTCAATCCTCAAAGTTTTAACACCAAATATATCATCTATGCTATGCCCTTAATTATGAAAAAAATAGTCACCAAATAATGTGATCGGCCTATGGGGTATATCTAGCACTCTTTGTGCATCAATGTAAACCAAGCACGAGTGTTCATCTTTCCGAAATAGGGGAAGACAAAGAGCAATAATAAAGAATTCAAGGTGGAGGTAATAGAATAGAAGTATGGGGATCAAGGCGTTTAAGAAATTCAAAAGAAATTGTCAAGGCAGTTGTGGATTAAAATTCTCTTTTGGTAATTTCTATTAGCATGTTCATATCAGAACAGTTATGTAACTGATATGATATACTTGGACCTGTCTAGAGGGAAAGTACATTCGTCTAAGAAGCTAAGTCAACTTTATCTCAATCCACATAAGTAGTCATGCAAAGAGCGAACCAAGCGCACTAAGGTTAGCTAGACCATAATACACTGATTTTAATTTAGACAATGTATTAGTGTGTGCACCCAATAATACATATGTCATGAACAAGCTCGATAAAAGAATAAGCTTGCAAAACTAGGCTATAATAGCAACATAAGTTGAGGTAGTTCAAAAAATATAAGTACGTTGGATTATGATGAAAGAAGTTAAAAAATAATTCAAGTTTACTAAGAAGATGAGACTCATCCGGTGTTGTGCCTCTATAGTTGCCATACGAACTCTTTGTCTAAGTCGCTAGTTCAAAAAATATAAGTACGCTGGATTATGATGAAAGAAGTTACAAAATAATTCAAGTTTACTAAGAAGATGAGACTCATCCGGTGTTGTGCCTCTATAGTTGCCATACGAACTCTTTGTCTAAGTCGCTAGTCGACCAAATAGGGGTATGGGCCTCTAAGTTCTACAGTCTGGATAACTACTATCTTCTTATGCAAGTCTATAGTTGGTGTTATTCCATTACACTACATTAATGGGTCAAAAAGGACTATGTTACTAGGTTGTGAGGCATACTACCCAACTTTAAAGAATTAACTAATATTATGACTGCCTTAAAGGAAATTCTATAAAGTAACCTTGCACTTATAAAATAAAGTAGAAACTCTTATTGGGGTACACGAGAAAAAGATCTTGGTATCTATTACGGTATCCTATTGCATTATATAGGTAATGGTCATCTTAAGTCTTAATCATAGTGTTCATAGAACAAAAGGGTTAATATAAAGAATGGAGAAGTTACTGGCTCTCAAGTGAAAGAGGATATAACTTGTATTGCGGTGTGGGTACAAATTACGTGATTTAAAACTAAAGAATAATCATAAAATTATAATCTAAATGAGCAACTTAAACTATCAAGTTCTACTAAGCACATAATTTCAAATTTCAAGATTACAACTATAATCCTAGCAAAATATATATCTTAACATAAGAGAATATCACTTGGCCTACAATCAGAAGGGTCAGGTGGCACAAATTGAAAGATGAAGAAAAGAAAAAAAAACATAATTAGTCGTCGCACAAATAGTGAGCGTTAAGGTTTCAGAGAAACTAGACATGAAATTAAATAGAGAGACTCTTGATAACATCATGGTTCTCTAAGGAAAAGGTGGGATGCTAATCTCTGTGTTCGAGGTATGATCAAGGAAAATATTATATTCATTCCTCTTGGCTTCCTAAGGTACTATTCTGCTAATATCAAGACAAGAATCTAAATTTATAGTTCTCTAATAGTATCTCACTATAAAAGTTAGGTTTAGTTCTAATATTGAACCTTGGGTTTCTATTGGTTCCTCAATGCTAGGGTAAAATAGTTTGGTCAAATTTTTAGCTAATCCTAGTAGTGTCTATACTACTCTTAAGTCCTTTATAAATATATCAAGGGGTAATAGTAAATCAACCTATAGGTAAGAGATGCTAGGGTTCATTAGGTATGCTAAACTTAGTGATGTGTCAATATCCTAGTTGTATTCTTAGTAGGAATATTATCCTAATTATTATCCTAACAATAAAGATTTCTATATTCTAAGAGAAGGCTATACTCAAGAACTATTAGGGAAGCACATGAATCAAGCAGGATACAATTATTCAAATAGAACCGATTGGAAGGAAGATGAGTCATAGTTAAATGTGGATGAGATCCTATATTCTAATCCTAGATGCAGGCTTGCTCGGTACAGTAACATAACCGAGACAATATGCTCTCGACCTGCATGGGCCACCACTAAAAATATGTCACGCTCCAGTCCTAAAATACGTAGGACTAGGAACACGTAAGCATGCCAGCCGCATCCATATAGAAACTCCAATATATGGAAACCATAACACATGTGTATGCTGTATTATGAAAAATAATTCATAAGTGGTATATATCTATCATAACTCACAGGGCATAACTAAATCTCATCCACAGAAATCATAAATAAATAAATGACCAATAACTATGTAACTAAAACTCAATATGAAGTATCAAAGGATGACAGTCGGGTGGAAACAAATCCACTGCCAAACTAGAATATAAGAGCAAACATAATATAAGTACATCAACTAACAATTAATACGACTCGAAGAGAAGACCTCCTCGAAATATAAGTAACCAGTCCGGATCCATGCTCCTGTGAACAGTCATGAACATCTACACCTGGAAAGGGACTAGGTCCTCAGAGGGACATAACAAGATACATAAAAGCATGCCAATAAAGAACTGAAAATAAACATCCAATGGGGTCGCCTAATCGTCTAAGTGAATGCAGTTTGAGAACAACTTTCCAACATGTAGGCTATCTGGCTAAAATGGGATTGGCATAATTCTCTTGAAGATTCAGGGGCCTACAAAGCATATTGTATTTTGAACGACAGAGGCCGCCTGATAATATATAATATATAGTGGTCATCATGACCGCGCATCTCCGGCGGAGCGTACAGGTTACACTAGGAAATTACAAAGGAGCCCAAATGCCTTACTTGTTGTTCTCCCTACCCCATGCTCTAAGCATGTTATATCCATGACACGATAATACCTCTAATAATTGCCAAGTCTTTTAGCATACAAATTCTATCAGCAGCTATTCCCTATCGCATGTCCTACACGTACAGGAGGCCAAACTCGGCACGCAAGTCCGTGATCTATATGAGATTCATACTCATGTAACAACTATGTCACGACCAATGAGACCTAAGAATGCCTCATGATAATGGGGTAGTCTCATAAACTAGGTCACATGCATATATGTAATAAAAATAGAATACAACGTCACCGTCGTTGCACCCAAGTTTCCTTGGACGTGCAGTTTATATAGCAGTTAAAATATATGAACTAAATGACAGAAATAAAATGCATGCATTATATGGAATATAAATTACAGTACAATGGCAATGTATACTTGCCTGACAAGAAAGCTGCGTAGTACCAATAACCTGCTCCAGAAGTCTCGTAGAATAATCCGATAGTCCTATATATATATAATATAATATAATACAACATCAGCCATTATACTAGCACATACACAACCAAAATACACTAGACTCAGAGGGTATACTAGGGGTGTCACTGGTCAACTAACAGGTCAATTGTGCGTCTAATTACGCGGGTGTCACGTCTTCAAATGCTGTGCATAATCAGACAGTCAACTAACATGTGTCTAAGCTAATACGTTAATGTATACAAGATAGACAGATCATTAATACTCAGGGTCAATGGTATAAGCAATTATGTGGGAAAATCCACAATGTCCTAGGGTCGTACAATATAAATATATATATAGTCATAATTAGGTTTAGCATTTAATTACATATCTCTATATCCATATATTTATATATATATATATATAACAACTAATATTATATGCATACGCACACATACGTACGAGCACACTAGTTCTTAGGTCAACCGACATGGTCTGAACTCATACAGCTAAACTGAACCATGAAGCAATACTAATCCCAAGCACACATACATAATATGAAATGAGAGGGACAAGTTTAAACCTTGGGGTTAGCGGGCACATGCTCGAGGATCAGGGGTGACTGCTGCAGGTCATCTTCGACGAGGATGACAGGTCCACGATAAATACGATGATGTCGATATTGATGGTGATGACGATGGTGATGATTGGTGACGACGATTGTGATGATGATTGAGGTTATAATGATGATGAGATGATGATTAGGTGATGATGAGGGTGATGATGATTGTGATTATTGGTGATAATGAGGATGATGATGATAATGATTGGTGATGATGATGGTTATAATGATAGGGATAATAATGGTGATGATGAGGATGATGATGAAGGGGATGATGATTAGGTTGTTGATGATGATGATTAATGGAGATGATGATTGTGATAAAGGGGGTGATGTTTATGATGATAATGAAGATTATGATGATTAAGGTGATGGTGATGATGATGTTTAAGGTGATGATGATTGATAAAGGTGATGAGAATAAGGGATGGCCGAAGTCGGAGCTCAAGCAGGGTGAGCGAGGTATTGCTGAGGAGGTCGATGGGGAGACTGTGGAGTTCTCAGGCGAGGGGGTGAGGGAGATGGCCGCGGAGGAGGAGAGAAGAGGAGGATGAAGAGGAGATAAAGATAACATGGAGGAGATGGTCGGTGGCTTGCTGCCCGGTGGGGCTATGGCATTCAAGCGGGTACGATAGTATGGAGGATCCGACGAGGAGAATGGATGGATGGAGGCTGTGTCGAGCATAGTGGCTCAGACGAGGATGGCGGGGTCTGGTGGGTGATCGACTGAGGAAGAAGATGAACAGAAGACGATGGTGGTGGTGTTAATGGTGGTATTGGGATGGCCGACTGGGAGCATGCTGCTCTGTCGAGGAGGAGGGAAGGAAGTCGGGGACGATGATGGGTGGTCAGCTGGTCGACTCCGGCGGGGATGAAGGAAAGTCGGGGTGTTAATGGTGATGGTGTTAATGGTGGGTCGAGAAGGAGGTGGTCGAGTCGGGAAGAATGGTGGTGTTAATGGTGATGTTGGTCGGCTGAGGAAGGAGGTGACGGTGGGCTGCTCCGACGAGGTAGAGAACGAAGGCGTGGTGGTGGCTATCAGTTTCAGGCGATGGTGCAGTCGGGTTCCGTTGATGGTGGGAGAAGAACGGCGGTGGTGTGTTTGTTGAGCTCCGACGGGTCGGGTGGTCGAGGCTCCGACCGAGGAAGTGGGGGTGAACATGAGGAAGGAGAAGATGAATAGGGGATGGGATGGTGATGATGTCGGCTAGGTGTTGGTTTGGGTTGTGGAAAAATAAAGAAAAAAAGAAAAAGTTGTATATTTATACATGTAGAAAAGTAGGGTTTTGGGCTTGGTCAACATTCTTGGGATGGGCTGGGCTTCACATAAAGATGTTTGGAGGACTAGGATCGCATGGTTTCAAATGCATGGCTAGGAATTGATGAGGGCGATGTTGTGTGTTGCACATTCCAAAAATCATGGAAAAAATTTATATGAAGGAAAATGGGTTTCTTCATGGGTTGTGTCCAATGGTGTAGACACCTCAATGCACATTTGCATAAAAGTGCCAAACAATTAGAAAATTACGCAAAGATGGAAATTAGGTTAAATTAATTAAAATTAATATAAATGGTGTTCTAAAATTAATTAGAAGTACATGGGGCTAAAATTAGGTAGGACACCAGTATCATGGACGTAGAAGACTCAGAATAGAATATTATTATAATTTGGGTTGCACAAAATGGGTCGAGATTGTGTCTCCAATTTCGATTGGAACACACAAGGATACAAAGTTAAATTTATTTAGAATTAAATATAAACGTCTGCGACGAATATTGTGCGTATAAAATATAGCACAAAAGAGCATAATTATAAGTTACACAAAGGTCAGAATGGAAGACGGGTACGTCTAGGACAAGAGTGTGAAATTTGTAGGAAGACAATGGCTAGTGTAGTGCTCCAATTATCGAAGCAACGGTAAGGTGCACTAAGTGATATAAATTTTGTAAAATCATCTAAAATATCGAGTTCTATTTCTAATTGGATTCAAACTAGCCCTAGTCTCTCTATCTAAGCTAAGTAGGCCTAATTTTTGGTGAGAGGGTTTACAACTAGAACTGTACTGCATGAACCTGATCCCTGACTCCAGTTACTTGGCATATACGGATAAACCTGCTAGTGGCTCGACGTAGCTCACTCCTGACATGTTAGAATCTCTATATCTGATATACTTGTACTGATAAGATAATTTTCATGGTTGATTGCTTTTTTCTGTCCTGATTGTACTTGTCAAGCTTTGTCCAGTATTGCATCATGTCTAAGGCATATTCCTAAGCACCACGGTCAAGAATCATTGATAACTTGTCTAAGTTAATAACTAGAATAATTATCTAGAAACATCTAGAGAGATTTCCTAGCTACATGCAATCTTGGTATCCTAGCGACACTTGATGAATTTGGAGGTCTCCGTCGAGAGAGGCATACTTCCAGCACACCGTCGAGTGTTGCATCTACCAGTAAAATATTATACTTAAGTTTAACCTATGCTATGTATTCTTACGTCTGGATAACCCAGATAGTCTGCAGGGCATGTGGCTGTATAGAATCTCAACTGCATTTGTTAGTAACCAGAATTATGATAACCCTAGTTAGTTAATTGTAGCAAGCCATAGGATATGATTGGCCGTGATTGTATATTTTTTAGTCTTGTCTTGTCTCAGATTATCCAGCTACTAATCCTGAACTGTACTTGTTACTGATTCCAAAACTGCTTTAACTGTTTATTTGCATATTGCTCTTATTTTATTTTCTTATGATATTAAATGTTTTGCATGCTGGTTTTAGTTTCTAAGTTGGCTCACTTGTGGTGCTTGCTATTTTTTTTGGGTCTGACCCCATTGATTTTATATGTCCAGATTTTGGAGCAACACCGCAGGATCTTCCGTACTTCCCGTCTCCAGATGGTGAACACCAGGAGCACCCGAGGACTTGAGTGGGTTTTCTCCTTCATCGTCCACCTGATCTTGTACTTATACTTTTGAGGCGTTTAGCCACCGAGCACGTGTTTGGCTCATATTTTGGTACTTGTCATTCTAGCCTGCGGGCTTACATGTAAAGCATATTCTAGACTATATCTTTAGCTGATCATGTAATATTATACTCTGCTAGTTCTTTATTTTGATAACTAGTTTCATGATCATCTATGTATGTATAGTTTGGGATGCCTTACTATTATATGTTTGGTGATTATATCTCTTATAACTTGTTACTTGCTTAAGATTGAGACAACTAGAACTCTTGACCCAGGAATGCCTGTTGGATTGTAGAGTAAACCCTCACATGTCTAGACAGCCATGATCGTATCTCGGGGGTATAGAGTACTCTGGTGTACGTAAATGGCTTTGTCCGTCCCCGTTCTCTAGTATTCTGGTTCTGGGGCGTGACAGAGCTCTATGCATAAGGTTTAATAATAAAACAAGGATAAAGCACGACCCTCTAATCAAGATCTACAACTGGCTCTTGGTACCGCCTCCAATATATTTTATTATTTATCCTCCAATTAAGATCAAAAAATTTCTTTTTTTTTCTTCTTCCTTGTTTCGATTCCATGTTTTGATGTTGAGAGAAATAGTTGCAAACTTAATTTTATCGTTGATCATCATAATTCTTGGATATACCTACATAATGCAAATCCTAACACAATTTTTTATGAATTAAATATATTTGATATGACCCAAATTGAAGAAACATAATGCATGTCCATGCTTCAGTCAGCATCTTCTATCAATACATATTCATCCATATATATTTTTAATTATTATATACAATGATGAATCAATTTTTTTGTTTATGACTTCCTCCTACTCGATTTGGATTTGTTATTTTTTGTTAGATCTTTTTTCCTGACATGTCATTAATTGATTCTTAAGATCACATTGATCAAGAGAAAAACCTAATCTTGATCAATTATTTAATTTTATCGCTATATGGTATTAGATTTAGAATGGTTAAAATTTGGAGGCTGCATTTTATAGCAAATCATCGCTGGGATATCCTTGATCCCACTTATATCTCACAAAAAGAAGCATCACCATATCAGCAGCCAGTGGCGAATCCAGGTTGACATTCTACTAGGACGCAATCATAAGGGAGTTCGGAGACAAAGTCCCCAAAAAATGAACATATAGGAACAAAGTGCAGAATTAAAAATTGAACAAACAGACCACTCCAAATAATCCCAAACAAAAGGCTAATTCTTAGTACGAAAGGTAGAAATTATTCTCTACGAGTTTTCATACAATAAAGTACTACATCTCAGTAATCTTACAATTATTTTCTACGAGTTTACATACTTTGAAAGCGTTTAACTACAACATCATTTGTCATACTACTAGCAACTTTTTTCTTTGAAACATAAAAGACAATTATTTAAAAACTGATCACAAATTCGATTTTGTAAATCCGTCTTTACAATATTCATTACAGAGAAGCATATTTCCCCACTTGTTGTTGCTATAGAAAAAATCAATACTCTTCAAAAGTTGATACACCATAGTGTACGAATGATATTTCTTTGTTTGCACTAGCAATCTAGATAGATCACCAAGCCCCTTCAATTGACTAAATTTGTTATCTGTTCGTACATCCATAATATATGCCTCTAATTGATGCTCAAGAGTCATGCATTCAATGAGAGTAAAATTACTAAGATAAAATTGGGCCAACTTTGTCAACTTTGATTTATTAAAATCACTAAAATTATCACTTGGATTCAAGCTAGAAACACAAAAAAACAACTAAGAATTGACCTCATTGAATAGCTCATTAATCTCCAAAAGGTGCTATCCATAATCGCATAAAAGCATTCCACATGATAATAAAATTCATTAGTAGTGTTACTTTTATGCCGAGGATGGTTAGGATCAACATATTCATCATTCATATCGAAATAGTCAATCTTATTCTCATTGCAAAATGTGGTAGTTTTACTTAGGAGAGATTCCCATCCATTATCTTTTACTACTTGCAATCGCCCCTTAGCTAATTTGACAAATGCTATAGCATTCAAAATATCTTCATCTTTCCTTTGCAAAGCTAATAGCAACTAATTTACGATCCTTAATAAATTTAGCATCAATTACAAATTGAAGACAATCAAATGATTACAAATACTTGCAAATCCAATGACAATTTGATTGTGATCCCCAATAAACTTAGCATCAATTTGTCACTTTCCATTCCCGATATACATATTTGAAATGTATTCTTGCTTGCTAACATGTTTGTCAAGTTGGTTAGAGACCAAACTATTTTCTGATAGAGTTGATTCTTGGTTTATTTTGAGATCAGGGCTTGGTCATGACTTGAACCATTGGTTAAGTGAACCCAAACCCTTCCTATATAAACCAAAACACACTCTCTCTTCTCATTATTTCCTTTCCATTCCCTCTCTTAGATTTTCTCTCTCACTCCATTGGCAAGTACACCTTGCATGAAAATGGAGAAACCTTCTATTTTATGAGTCTATTATGTTTGCTATGTGATTCTCTATATGTTTAGAACATGGTATTTTTGGATTTTGTGGATGGATTAGTGTAGATCTAAATTTTTTAGCTGAGAACATTTTATGTGTTCTTGAGTTTTCTTGGATTTTGACCTCTAAAAACTTGTTGTTTTCGAAAACTTGTTGTTCCATGTTGATAAGCATTTGATTTTGAGTAGTTTATAACTTTACGTTGTTGGATTTGGACTTCGTTTGAGGTTTTCATGGAAGGAACAAAATAAGTTCTAATAGTAATATAAACAAGTTTTAATATACATTGCACGTACAGACTCATATAAGCCACGACAACAACTAAGCCACGAAAAACCAAGTGAAGCCAGGTAAAGCCATATGAAGCCAGGTACAACCATGTGAAGCCATTTCCATCCAGATGAAGCCAAGTGAAACCAAGTCAAGCCATGTTCGATGAAGCCATGTAAAGTCATGCCAAGTCAAGTCTAGTCAATCATGTCATCACGTGTAGCTGGGCAAAGTCGGGTGAAACCGACTAAAGCCAAGTCAAGTCCTCTGAAGCCATGTAAGTTCATGTCTAGTCAGGTCAACTCATCGCGTGTCCAAGCAAAAGCCAGAAGAATCAAAATAAAATTACGAAAAACCAAGAATTCCTAATGAAAGTACACGATCGTTATACCGTCGGTACAGTCCAGTATACCTTCGTTATACCAGTCCAGAGATAGAAAAATATACCAAGTTCTGGATTCCAACAAATCGATATACCGTCGGTATGTCGTTTCAAGTAGGCAAGAAATTTGTTGGAAAACAAAGTTTCACAAATCTTTATACTATCGGTATACTATAGTATACCGTCGATATGCCAAGACAAATATCCTAAAATTGGTGAAGTCTGTCAAAATTGGTATACCGTCGGTATACTGTAGTATACTATCGGCATGCCGATTTCCAAAGTTAAATATGGTTAAAGTCAAGTCTGATTTTCGGGACCCAAATTAAACCCTTAAAATTACCAGAACCAAGTCTAACAAGAAATCAAGTCTAGGGTAAGTCTAATATCACAATATGGACTAAATCTCAAGGTCACAACTCCGGTACCGTTTTCGTTACCGAGTTACCAAAAAGGGACGGAACAAGATTCTACTAGAAATCAAAATTAAGATGGTCAAAAGGCTAGAAAACATGAGATGAACAATAATAGTAAAGCAAGTCTAAACTAAAAAGCAATAACCAAAGCTTCAGGAAAGTAAAATGATAGAAAGTAAAAGAAGTTCACGAAATCGGCAAGGTGTACTTGCCTAAAGAGAGCTCCCAGCCTAAACCTTTTAGTCCATTACCATGAAAGGGTTCATAAACCATACTTCAGGTCTCAAAACTAAGCTCTAAGCTCGAGAGAAAAATGAAGAAGAGAATAAAGAGAAAGAAATAAAATAACTCAAGTACTATATATAGAGAAATATCTCAAAAATATCTCAAAAAGTGAAACAAATATCTGCCGGACAGTATACCATCGGTGTACCGATCAGGTAGTAAAGTTTTAATTTTTGAGAATTTTGGAGCTTCCTCGAGATCCAAAAAATACAATAACTAGCAAAAAATACGTATTCACATAAAATATGAATACTGTGAGAAGAGTGTCATAACTCTCCCCTCCTTATAAAAATTCCGTCATCGAAATTTCCATAAGGATCCAAAATCAACTAAAAAGAAAATTCAAGAAAGCAAGCACGAATCTGAAAATAAGAAGAAAACTCATGTGAGCATAAAATTTTCTGATCAACAACAAAAAATCAGAAAAAAAACAATAACAGACATAACAGATAAGCTAACAATCAGTTACATGCACATGCTAAGATAGGACATGGGTATACAAATAAGTATACCTCCCAAGTCGAAAAGAAATGGATAACGAGTACGCATATCATCCTCGTGCTCCCACGTCATCTCGCCTAGTAAATGATGCCCCTAAGCAACATGAACTAATCAGATAGTCCTGTTCTTGAGAACCTTCTTCCTCTCGTCCAAAATAGACACATGCCTCTCCTCATACGATAGGTCGATATCAACGACAAACTCCGAATGACCCAGGATATGGCTAGGGTCTGGAAGATACTGGTGCAACTGAGATACGTGAAAGACATCATGTACCAGAATATCGAACGGGCCTATATATCTGGGACTAAGCTTTCCCCGTACTCCAAATATGATAACTCCACGGGTAGGCAAAATTCTCATAAATATATGGTCGCCGACAGAGAACTCAAGATGACGACGGTGCTGATCTGCCCAATGATGCTGGTGATCCTGAGCCACTCTGAGATGCTCTCTGATCTGCCAGATTACTCCAACCGACTGAGTAATCATCTCTGGACCAAGCATCTGTCTCTCACCAATATCATCCAAAGCTAACAGTGATCTGCATCTCCTACCATACAAAGTCTCAAAGTGTGCCATCTGAATGCTCGCCTGGAACCTGTTGTTATAGGAGAACTCTAATAAATGCAAGTGAGCCTCCCAAGATCCACTGAAGTCAAGTATACAAGCTCGAAGCATATCCTCCAAAATTTGAATAGTATGCTCCGACTGTCCGTCTGTCCTTGAATGGTAGGCTGAACTAAACTTCAACCTAGTAACCAGACTCTGCTGTAGGCTCTGCCAAAATTGAGACATGAACTGCGGATATCTATCTGAGACTATGCTAACTGGTATGCCATACAATCTAACTATCTGTCTCATGTACATCTCAGCTAGCTGCTCTGTAGACTAGCCCACTCAGAAAGAAAGAAAATAAGTAACCTTCGTGAGTCGATCTATTATAACCCATATATCATCTCTGCCAGACGGGGATATAGGAAAACCGGTCACAAAGTCCATAGTAATATGGTCCCACTTCTACTCCAAAATTGGTAGAGGTTGAAGTAGTCCGGCTGGTCTCTGATGCTCAACCTTGACCTGCTGACAGACTAAACACCGAGAAATAAACCGAGCTATCTGCCTCTTTATACCATTCCACCAGAAGTACTGACGAATATCCTGATACATCTTCGTCCCTCCTGGATGTACTGAGTACTGAGAATTGTGGGCCTCTGACATAATCTTCTGCTGGATATCTTCTCTCGACACACAAAGTCGACCCCCAAACCTGATAGTCCCATCGTCATGAATGCTCAACTCTGGTCTGTGTCCTGACTCACACTCTGCTCTGAGCTGCTGAAGCCTGACATCACCAGTCTGCTCTGCTCTAATCCTCTCAACTATTGAAGACTGGACCTACAGACTCGCCATAAAGCCGATATTACCAGGTTATACTACCTCGATTCCCATCTCCTATAGATCCTCCAAAATATGGTACTGCTCTATCAAGAAGTAAACTCCTCCTCTCCGGCTCAAGACATCTGCTACGACATTGGCCTTTCCTGAATGATACTGGAGGTCATGATCATCGTCCGATAATAACTCGAGCCACCTCCTCTAACGCATATTGAGTTCCTTCTATGTGAACACATACCTCAAGCTTTTATGGTCTGTGAAGATCTCTACTCAATCACCATATAGGTAATGCCTCCAGAGCTTAAGTGCAAACACTACTGCTGCCAACTCAAGATCATGTCTCGGATAACTCTTCTCATGGTCTCGAAGCTACCAAGATGCATAAGCTATCACTCTACCATGCTACATAAGAACACACCCTAGTCCTACTCCTAAATTATCATAATACACTGATAACCTACCTGGTCATACTGAAAGTGTCAGAATCGGAGCCAAAATTAAATTTTGCTTGAGCTTCTAGATAGAATCTAACATGCATCTCACCACTCAAAGCGTACATCCTTATACGAAAGCCATGTCAAGGGTACGAAGATCCTAGCAAAGTCTGCCATAAAACGTTTGTAGTAACCTGCTAGACCCAAGAAACAACGCACATTTGAAGCTGTATGGGGTACTGGCAATATTTAACAGCCTCCACCTTCTTGGGATCCACCTCAAATACTCCACCAAAAATGATATATCCCAAGAATGAGATACAATTAAGCCAGAACTCATACTTGCTGAATTTCGTATACAGCTGCTGCTCTTAAAAAATCTGAAGAACTATGCAAAGATACTGCTCATGCTCTTTCTCACTCCGACTATAGACCAAGATATCATTAATAAACAATATCACAAACTGGTCTAGGTAAGACATGAAAATGCTATTCATGAGAGACATGAATATAGTTGGTGCAATTGTCGCTCCAAATGGCATAACTAGGAACTTCCAATGACTATATCTAGATCTGAATGCCATCTTGGGTATATCCTTCTCTCTGTCACTACCATATTTCTAGATTAGGACATTATTGTAAATTGCCATATTTAATTTATTGTGTAAATAAATATGTCTGATAAGTTTATTAAATAAATGGTTGGGTGTTCTTTCATGCATAGGTTATAGGTTTGACCTAAAAACCCATTAGGTTTAACCCTTGTGACCAAACCCTAATTGGTATTTTTTAGTTTTAGTTAAAACCCTAGATGAATGACTAAACCCTTATTAATTTAAGTTCTTCATGACTAATTATGAAGGGCTAATTAAAATACTTGGCATTAGAAATCCTAACCCTAGTCCTATTTAAATGAGTGGGAGCCTCCCTCAAGCTTCTTCATTCATGAAGAAAACCCTAAACCTAGCCTCCACTTAGAAAACCCTTCCTTCCCCAAAAATTTCAGAATTTATAAGCCCTAGAAACCCATTTCCTTCTCCATCAAGAGAGATTTAGGAGCTTGGACCAAGGAGGCTTGAAGAAAGAAGAGCTACATTGGGAAACCATCTCCCAATAGGTGAGAATCCGAATTAAAATCCTATTTAATTCTATTTTTAATTGTTGTTTGGCCTTTAGGAGCCCACCATTTGATTTAGGATTGGTTCTTTGGGTTTTTCCATGAAGCCCTAGGTGATTCTAGGGTTTTGGTGTTCCAACGAGGGTTTTCCCCATTTTTGTGAACCCTAATCATGGGGGTATAAATTTACACCTGATTACATCTCATACTCATAGGTTTGATCTCGAATTTAGGGTTTTGATTTGGGTATTCAAGAGCTCTTAGTGTGGAATCCGATTTTCAGCCCTAGGTGTTCGATGAAATGCCTCATAGGGGTTTACCTATCTAATCTATTCTAATACTGCATGTTTTGATATATAAATATATAAATATATACATATATATATTTTGCATATGTATATAGATAGGTTTGTGTGATTTGGAGAAGAAATGTACCATGGGGAGGTTATTGTACAGTCGGGTTCATGTGCTAGGGTTCAGTGTATCAGTATTTTAGGGGTTTTATTACTGTGAGTATTGTGTCGTCTGTGGGGAGTTCACTGTGCAGAGTCGGGTTATTGAATTCCTGTGTATATCAGTGATTCCTGTGTGTATCAGTGATTGGGGATAAGAGGGCCAGGTTCTGTATCAGTGTGTACTTCTGAGTTCAGTTTTTGAGTGATTCCTGTGTGCAGTTGGGTTTTCGGATGTGTGTTAGGGTTCTATGCATTAGTAGGTATTAGGGGTGAGTTCCTGATACTGTGGATCAGAACCAGTGTTTGGGGAAAACATTGTTTGAGTTCAGATATACCACAGTACCAAAGCAATGGTTGAGATGACTGTGTAACTGTGAGCTTAGTTCTTAGTGAGCCCTAGTATTATGTGATAGGTATATTAGTTAACTAAATTCCTGTATGTGCCTCAGTAAGGGAGAGGTGTAGGGTGAGCAGTCGAGTTCAGTGTTGAGTTCTTAGTGTGTGTGCATGAGTAGGTTAGGTGTTAGTCGTGTGTCTCAGTAAGAAACTGAGTAGTGAGTCTCAGTGAGATAAAATGGTGTCTGTGCAGTTTGATCACTGTGTGGTGTCTAAGAAATTCTCAATGAGAGTGTATGGATTTTGAGTGTCTCAATGACACTGTGGTTCAGTAACAAGGTGATAGTGTAGGAAGTTTCTTTGTGTATCAGCAAGGCTAGCTGTGCAAAATTCTTCAGTAGTGTGTGCGTGTGTGTGCCTGTGTGTGTGTATCAGTGAGTTGATACCGTGTATCAGTGTGTTTAGTGAGTTAGAGTGTATTGTGTGTAGTCAGGTTCCAGGTTCTAGAGTCAGTAGCAGTGTAGGATTTGGGTTGTGTTGTGTATCAGCAATTCAGGTTTCCTGATACTGTGATTAGCCATGTGTGCCTGTGTGTAATGTATCAGTGAGTTTAGTGAGATAGTGTTATGTACCAGTGTTTTTTTTAACTGAGCATCAGTCTCAGTGAGGGGTTTAGATACCTGTCAATGTATACTTAGTATTTGGGGATCGGGTTCACTCCAAGTTGTGAGTTCCTGTGTATATGTTAGAGTTTCAGTTGGGGGCTGATGAGTTAAATTCCACATCGGCTTTAAGCTATCACCACCCACTTAGAGTTGAGTTGATGTCAATTATGTAAGTATCCTGGAAAATTTTAATGATGGAGATGTGGCTACCTTGAGTATCCTATTCAGTTGTATCTAATATAGTGATCATGATGGATGTATTGTTACCTTGAGTAATTTGTTCAGTTGGTTTTCCTGCAAATGTGTGACTAAGCTGGAATTAATTTTGATGGGAATTTTTCCTGTTGTTGCTTTCTAAGTCTATATGTTGCTGCCTTTATTCCAGTTCAGGGCCTTCAGGTTGCCTATGCCAGTCAGTAGGTAAGGGAGATATGTTAGTTATTGGGTTAGGTCCCTGTGTCTACTGTTAGACTACCAGTAGTTTAGCCTTTAAGTGAGATTGGGTGAATCTAGGAAGTATCAGTATCAGTATGAGTAATAGACTATGTGTCAGTAAGGTGTAGGCATTAGGGAATTGATTAGTCTAACTATTTGCTAAATTAGCTAGATGTATATAGTTAGTAGTATACTGGTTATATATATATATATATATATATATATATATATATATATATATATATATATATATATATATATATATATATATATGGGTTACGTGTATGTGTAGTATTTATTATAACCTAGATATCAAGGTTAGAACTAAATAACTAGGTTTAAGAGTTGTGTTTATCTAGTACCTACAGGAACCAGTATTTACACATCTAATGAGTTTTGAGATACCTAGTATTATAGGCCTAGTGACACCAAGGTATGGTTAGTGCTTAATAGTGAGGTAGTAGTAGGTGGGTACTAGAAGTGTTGAGTTTGGCAAGGTATTAACTAGTTAACCTAGTATTGACCAGTAAACCTCAGAATTGACCTAGAGGCCTCGCATTTAATTAGTTAAACATGTTTATTCCCTTAATTCAATATTTTGACATTGATATTCCATAATTAGGTCATTGTGATCTCGCCTTGGATATTGATCCTCGCACCTTCCTCGGGACCACAGGTGAGTACATTCTCTGACAGTTTTTGTTTTGTTGATTAATTCTATAATTCTAGTTGTATTATATACTTGATCCTGACACTGTGGATACACGAGTTAGCATCCTAGATACCTGTCATAAGGAGTCATGATTGGAATCCATCGTGCTAGCTGGGGATGTAGAAATATTAGCAGATTATGTGATCATACCCCACCTTACATGCATCATAGCTCACCCCACACATCACGTCGGGTGTAGCCTGACCATTTACATGCCTCATAGCCTGATATATATGATTAGCATGACTATTGCTCGCATCATAGCTAACCAGATGGTTAGCCTGAGCTCACATGTATCATAGCCAATCATATATATCAAGCCTGATCTCGTCCCAAGCCGATCACATAATAAATTGATATTTCAAACACATAGCTAGATATTTATTTCTTTATTTCAGATTACTTGTTCTAGCATTTACTTATATTTTTATTCATTGCTAGATGTTCTATTGCTTATTTCATATTCTCTAGTATTCCATATTCCATTATTCTTTCATCTATTATTTCCTTACACTGTTTTATAGTTTTTGTCAACATAAATGAAACTGCTGTTTAGTGTCTGTGCTTCGCTCCAATCCTGACTGGATAACATTTTTCAGAGGACTTGGAGGACTTCCCATATTAGAGGAGATTCCACCTGCAGGCATTAGACTGTCTTATTTATGTATCATTGTTCTAGAACTGAGATTTGGGTTGTATTATTGTTGAGACTTTTTGAGGACATCTAGACTCTAGACTTGTGATGTATTTATTTTTGTTCTTGACTTATGTCAGTACTTTCTATCCTTATATCTCATTGTGCTATTACTTTCCAATAGTCTTGTGATTGAGTATATTATAAACTGTTGATTCATGTATTATCATTGCCCTCCCTATGGAGTTGAGACCATCGAAAGGATGAGTTATGTTAGAGACCTAGACAGCGTTCTACCGCCGATGCTGCGGCGTAGGCTGGACGTACCCACGGCTCATGTCCAATTTCCGGGTGCGGGTCGTGACACCTTTTTAGTGGTGGCCCATGCAGGTCTAGATTCGCATTTAGAGCGATATCATAGTGGTGCTCGCTTAGAGTATTGCTACGAGCCTATTTTTAGAAATAGGATTTAGGCCGAGAATATGCTCAATCACAATTAGAAAATTTCTGATCGTTATAATGCTACTCTTAATGATTACTTCCTTTAGAATTTTTTTACTGTCCTTCCTTAATGATATCGTGTCTATTGCCTTAATTGATTCTTTTTAATCTGTCTTCAGGATGCCGCCGAAGACCAGGTCCTTGAGATTGGGAGCAGCAGCTTCAGAGAGGTCTGCCACCTCTCGTCCTGTTGGACAGACACCCGCAGTACCTCCTACATCTCCTGTGTATGTGGGAGTATCTGCACTTTTTGGGGGTCCTCCTCCCCCACCTGTTTAGAGGGTTCCCACAGCTGTGACGGAGCCTCTTCCACCACCACCGACTCAGTTTTTCGGAGGTGTGCCCGTTGATGGGGCACAGATATTCGTGCTGATCCAGGGCATGGTTGATGCCCAGAGGACGTCAGCGGAGGCTCAGAGGGTGCAGGCGAAGGCGCACCAGGCCCAGACCGAGATAAAGAGGGTGAGTATGGAGAATGCTCATCAGGTGGCTCTCCAGGCTGTGGAGAGAGTTGCGCAGCAGCAGCATCCTGGCTAGCACCACCAGAGGCCGGGCACTATTGTGGACTTCAAGAGGATGATGCCTCGAGAGTTCAAAGGTACCGAGGGGATACTCTACGCCGACGATTGATGAGAGGACATAGAGAAACTTGCGCTTAGCGCAGCTTTCGGAGGCTCTTCAGATCGAGGCCGCCGGCAGCCAGATGTTCGACATCGCCCTGATGTGGTTTCGCACTGAGCCGAGACTCGTTGTTGGGGGACTTGGGAGGCCTTCAGGGAGCTCTTCAAGGAGAAGTTCTTTCCTGATGTTGCCCTGGGAGTCTTGGAGAGTCAGTTTCATGACTTGGTCCAAGGGAGCATGTCCGTTGATGAGTACGCCACAGAGTTTTGCCGCCTGAGTCATTTTGCGGCATCGATGATTCGAGATCCAGGAGACAGGGCCTGAAAGTTCAGAAAGGGGCTGGCAAAGAAGATCAAGTCTTGCACATCGGGATGTCGCACTGCTACCTTCGAGGGCATTTTGATGGATGCCCAAATAGCTGAGGGTGACTTGGACCTTAGGCCCAAGAGGGGATGCGATACTTCAGGAGGAGCAAACAGTAGTACGGGACCAGACAAGCGTCCATACTTCCAGCAGCAACAGAGGCCATACCAGCAACAGTATCAGCAGCACCAAGCACCAGCCCGAGGATACGCCCACCAGCAGCAGCAGAGACAGACTCAGCCCGCTATCCAGTGTGCGTACTGCCGGAAGGCATGACACACTAGAGAGATCTGCAGGAAGAGGTTGGGCACATATTTGTCCTACGGATCGACAATACATCAGCTGAGAGATTGCCCTACCATTTAGACTCGTCCAGGTCAGGGTGGAGCAGCCGCCCAGAGGGGATCAGCCAGGGTACCTATTGTACCAGGAGGCCAGCAGAGGGGACCTCCACTTCCACCGCAGCAACAGAGGTTTGCTCAGCACCAGCAGCAGAGAGGTGCACCCCATGGGCGAGCATACGCCATGATGGTCGAGGAGGCCAAGCCAGCAGGAGACGTGATTACAGGTTCAGTTCTTCTCGGTTGAATTCCAGCATTTACATTATTCGACTCTGGCGCTTCCCATAGTTTCGTGTCTGTATCTTATGCTCTTCAACATTATTTAGAGACAGAACCATTAGATAGGTCTTGCAAGATCACGACTGGCGGAGGTATTATCCTAGTCCGTGATTATTGGAAGGACCGGAGAGTATTATTGGGAGGCCGAGAGTTGAGCGTGTGCTTACCCGTCATGCCACTTCCGGGATACGATATTATACTCGGAATGGACTAGTTGAGTAGGCACCATGCTACTATAGATTATCATGGAGGAAGAGTAATATTTTGACCACCAGGAGAGTTGGAGTTCGAGGTCGCCAGAGGAGCAGCGGAGCAGAGCAGAAGCATATTTTGCGGAGCCAGGATGGAAGAAGAGGAGTTGCCACATCCTCTGATAGCGGAGTTCCTGGATGTATTTCCAGAGGAGTTTCCAGGCTTGCCGCCAGACAGAGATGTTGAATTTTCTATAGACTTGGTGCCAGGAGCGTAGCCCATTTCACAACATGTCTATAGAGTCAATAACAGCGAGCTGGCAGAACTGAAGAAGCAAGTTGAGGAGCTGCAGGACAAAGGCTTTATCAAATCCAATTCATTACCATGGGGAGCTCCAGTATTGTTCGTGCCGAAGAAGGATGGCACAGTGCGCATGTGCATCGATTATAGAGCTCTGAACAACCTCACTATCAAGAACAAATATCCGCTGCCGAGGATAGATGATCTTTTCGATCAGTTGAGCGGGGCGAAGGTGTTTTTAAATATAGATTTGAGGTCAGGCTATCACCAGGTGAAGGTGAAGAGAGAAGACACGTCGAAGACAGCTTTTCGGACCAGATATGGCCAGTTTGAGTTCATGGTAATGCCATTTGGTTTAACCAATGCACCGACAGTATTCATGAACTTGATGAACAAGGTGTTCCACTAGTACCTTGACAAGTTCGTGGTGGTGTTCATTAACGATATTCTTGTGTATTACAAGACCCAGAGGAGCACGAAGAGCACCTGAGGTTGGTCTTAGAGACTCTCAGGAAGGAGGAGCTGTACGGGAAACTTTTAAAGTGCGAATTCTTCCTTGACAAGGTTGAATTTCTTGGGCATGTGGTGACGGGTGACGAAATCTCAGTTAACCCGAAGAAGATCAAGGCAGTAGAGTCATGGGCTACCCCCAGTTCGGTAGATGAGATCAGGAGTTTTCTTGGGCTAGCAGGATACTACCGGAGGTTTGTACAAGACTTCTCCAGGATTGTAGTGCCAATGACCAGGTTGACCAGGAAAGATGTAGATTTTGTCTGGACGGAGGATTGTCAGGCCGTATTTGATGAGCTGAAGAAGAGATTGACGACAGCTCCAGTTTTGACGTTGCCACCGGGGACAGGTGGATTCACTATCTACAGTGATGCTTCAGGGAAGGGTTTGGGTTGTGTTCTTCAGCATCATGGGAAGGTAATTGCCTATGCTTCCAGGCAATTACGCCCTCATGAAAAGAACTACCCTACCCACGATTTGGAGTTGGCAGCGGTTATCTTTGCTCTAAAGCTGTGGAAACATTACCTGTTCGGAGAGCGTGTGGAGATCTTCACAGACCATAAGAGCTTGAAGTACGTATTCACACAGAAGGAGCTGAACATGAGACAGAGGAGGTGGTTGGAGTTGATGAAGGACTTCGATATCTTATTACAGTACCACCCAGAAAAGGCCAATGTGGTCGCCGATGCCTTGAGCAGGTATCCGATGGCTATGTACTTGACGACAGATAGACATTTATTGGCTGATCTGGATAGCTTGGGAATTAAGGTGCTAATTCCTGGTATTGAGATTCAGATGTGGGGATTACAGATATAGTCTGAGCTGATGGACAGAATCAGAGATGCGCAATATGATGATGAGGCTCTGAGGAGTATCAGGGCACAGGTCCGGACAGGATTGTCAGACGACTTTACTATTGTGGATGATGGGTCTTTACGGTACGGCACGAGGATGTGTGTGCCGAGCGGGGAGCCGCGGGAGGAGGTTTTACAGGAGGCACACCGCTCTCAGTACTCGATGCATCCCGGTGCCAACAAGATATATCGAGACTTGAGGGAGCACGTATGGTGGTATGGAATGAAGTGCGAGGTAGCATGCTTCGTATCCTGGTGTCTAGTGTGCCAGCAGGTAAAGGCGGATCGGTAGAGGCCAAGTGGATTGCTTCAACCTTTACCTATCCCAGAGTATAAGTGGGAGCACATGACCATAGATTTTGTTTCAGGGCTTCCGCATTCTCCAGGAGGGAAGGACGTAATTTGGGTCATCGTGGATAGGTTGACCAAATCAGCCCACTTCTTACCCTTCAAGGTGGGTACATCGACATAGAGGCTAGCAGAGATGTACGTGCGGCAGATTATCAGACTACATGGGGTTCCTATGAGCATCATCTCGGATCGGGATAGTCATTTTACTTCCCACTTTTGGAGGAGTCTGCAGGCTAGCTTGGGCACTCAGCTCAAGTTCAGTACCGCATACCACCCCAAATAGACGGGCAGTCTAAAAGGACTATTCAGACTCTCGAGGATATGCTACATACTTGCGTTCTACATCTCGAAGGTTCTTGGGAGGATCATCTACACCTGGTAGAGTTTGCATACAACAACAACTACCAGGCCAGCATTGAGATATCACCATTCGAGACTCTATATGGACGAAGGTGTCGTACACCGTTATCTTGGGGTGATGTCGGAGAGAGAGCCTTGTTAGGACTAGAAATGGTCGTGGATGCAGCAGAAAAAGTAAAACTCATCAGAGACAGACTGTGAGTGGCGCAGGACAGACAACGGCATTGGGCCGACAGCCACCGTAGACCCCTTGAATTTTAGGTATATGTTGTTATTTTTCTGGCTTGTGATTATTTTCTTTTAGACTGTGTGTTGAGCCTATTTTGTTCTAGGTTGGCAATCTATTATTCCTACGAATTTCTCTGACACAGGGCATGATTCATTTTGGTGGAGGCGAGAAACTTAGTCCACGCTACATCGGACCTTTCGGTATTCTTGCGAGGGTCGGTGCAGTAGCGTATAGACTAGACTTGCCACCTGCACTAGAGGGAGTGCATAACGTGTTTCACTTGTCACAGTTGAGACGGTACGTGGCAGACCCTAGTCACGTACTAGATTACTCGGAGATCGAGGTTGGTCCGACTCTCAGCTACCCTGAGCAGCCCGTAGAGATCTTGGATCGTAGAGAGAAGGTATTGCGAAACCAGACCATTCCTTTGGTTCGTGTTGCATGGAGACATCACTCTCCAGGGAAGTCAACCTGGGAGAGAGAGGACGAAATGCGCGAGCAATATCCTTATCTCTTCGAGACTTGAGGTATAATTCCTTATCTGATTTCGTTCTTGTTCTAGTTCAATTCAATTTCGAGGACAAATTTTTTTTTAGGAGGGTAGACTTGTCACTACCACAATTCTAGATTAGGACATTATTATAAATTGCCATATTTAATTTATTGTGTAAATAAATATGTATGATAAGTATATTAAATAAATAGTTGGGTGTTCTTTCATGCATAGGTTATAGGTTTGACCTAAAAACCAATTAGGTTTAACCCTTGTGACCAAACCCTAATTGTTATTTTTTAGTTTTAGTTAAAACCCTAGATGAATGACTAAACCCTTATTAATTTAAGTTCTTTATGACTAATCATGAAGGGCTAATTAAAATACTTGGCATTAGAAACCCTAACCCTAGTCCTATTTAAATGAGAGGGAGCCTCCCTCAAGCTTCTTTATTATGAAGAAAACCCTAAACCTAGCCTCCACTTAGAAAACCCTTCCTTTCCCAAAAATTTCAGAATTTATAAGCCCTAGAAACCCATTTCCTTCTCCATCAAGAGAGATCTAGGAGCTTGGACCAAGAGCTACATTGGAAAACCATCTCCCAATAGGTGAGAATCCAAATTAAAATCCTATTTAATTCCGTTTTTTAATTATTGTTTGGCCTTTAGGAGCCCACCATTTGATTTAGGATTGGTTCTTTGGATTTTTCCATGAAGCCCTAGGTGATTCTAGGGTTTTGGTGTTCCAACGAGGGTTTTCCCCATTTTTGTGAATCCTAATCATGGGGGTATGCATTTACACCTGATTACATCTCATACTCATAGGTTTGATCTCGATTTTAGGGTTTTGATTTGGGTATTCAAGAGCTCTTAGTGTGGAATCCGATTTTCAGCCCTAGGTGTTCGATGAAATGCCTCATAGGGGTTTACCTATCTAATCTATTCTAATACTGCATATTTTGATATATAAATATATACATATATATATATATATATATATATATTTTGCATATGTATATGATAGGTTTGTGTGATTTGGAGAAGAAATGCACCATGAGGAGGTTACTGTACAGTCGGGTTCATGTGCTAGGGTTCAGTGTATCTGTATTTTGGGGGTTTTATTACTATGAGTGTTGTGTCGTGTCTGTGGAAAGTTTACTGTGCAGAGTCGGGTTCTTGAGTTCCTGTGTGTATCATGGATTCCTGTGTGTATCAGTGATTGGGGATAAGAGGGCCAGGTTCTTTATCAGTATGTTCTTCTGAGTTCAGTTTTTGAGTGAGTCCTGTGTGCAGTCGGGTTTTAGGATGTGTGTTAGGGTTCTATGCATCAGTAGGTATTAGGGTGTGAGTTCCTGATACTGTGTATCAGTACCAGTATTTGGGGAAAATATTGTTTGAGTTCAGATATACCACAGTACCAAAGCAGTGGTTGATATGACTGTGTGACTGTGAGCTAAGTTCTCAGTGAGCCCTAGTATTGTGTGATAGGTATATTAGTGAACTAAATTCCTGTATGTGCCTCAGTGAGGGAGAGGTGTAGGGTGAGCAGTCGAGTTCAGTATTGAGTTCTTAGTGTGTGTGCATTAATAGGTTAGGTGTTAGTCGTGTGTCTCAGTGAGAAACTGAGTAGTGAGTCTCAGTGAGATGAAATGGTGTCTGTACAGTTTGATCACTGTGTGGTGTTTGAGAAATTCTCAGTGAGAGTGTATGGATTTTGAGTGTCTCAATGACACTGTGGTTTAGTAACAAGGTGATAGTGTAGGAAGTTTCTGTGTGTATCAGCAAGGCTAGCTGTACAAAATTCTTCAGTAGTGTGCGTGTGTGTGTGCCCGTATGTGTGTATCAGTGAGTTGATACTGTGTATCAGTGTATTTAGTGAGTTAGAGTGTATTGTGTGTGCAGTCAGGTTCCAGGTTCTAGAGTCAGTAGCAGTGTAGGATTTGGGTTGTGTTGTGTATCAGCAATTCAGGTTTTCTGATACTATGATTAGCCATGTGTGCCTGTGTGTAATGTATCAGTAAGTTTAGTGAGATAGTGTTATGTATCAGTGTATTTTTTAACTTAGCATCAGTCTCAGTGAGGGGTTTAGATACCTATTAATGTATATCTCAGTATTTGGGGATCGGGTTCACTCCAAGTTGTGAGTTCCTGTGTATGTCTTAGAGTTTCAGTTGGGGGCTGATGAGTTATATTCCATATCGGCTTTAAGCTATCACCACCTACTAAGAGTTGAGTTGATGTAAATTATGTAAGTATCCTGGAAAATTTTAATGATGGAGATGTGTCTACCTTGAGTATCCTATTCAGTTGTATCTAATGTAGTGATCATGATGGATGTTTTGCTACCTTGAGTAATTTGTTCAGTTGGTTTTCCTGCAAATGTGTGACTAAGCTGGAATTAATTTTGATGGGAATTTTTCCTGTTGTTGCTTCCTAAGTCTATATGTTGCTGCCTTTATTCTAGTTTAGGGCCTTCAGGTTGCATGTGCCAGTCAGTAGGTAAGGGAGATAGGTTAGTTATTGGGTTAGGTCCCTGTGTCTACTGTTAGAGTACCAGTAGTTAAGCCTTTAAGTGAGATTGGGTTGAATCTAGGAAGTATAAGTATCAGTATGAGTAATAGACTATGTGTCAGTAAGATGTAGGCTTAGGGAATTGATTAGTCTAACTATTTGCTAAATTAGCTAGATGTATATAGTTAGTGTTACGTATATGGGTAGTATTTAGTATATCCTAGATATCAAAAATTAGAACTGAATAACTGGGTTTAAGAGTTGTGTTTATCTAGTACCTACAGGAACCAGTTGTAGAAGCATGAAAAATTTGCCGGATGGCTATACGCAGCATATTGGTGCAGAGCAGCGTAAGCAGAGGCCTTCAAAGCCACCAAGCGTGCAACAGAGCTTTTTCCGCTAAATCTAGCGTGAAATATTAAAAGCTCAAAAGGCCATCCGCGTAAGGCAGTACATCCAAACCACTTTAGCGCAAACGGGGTGCTTCATCGCCTCCAGGGCATAAAACTCATCCTCTTTCAGACGCAGCATTGAGGTGTACAAGAGATGCTTTGTATTCTTCGAAGTGAACCTGTCAGATCCTACAATGAACCTGACGTCTGAACTTCTGACAAAGGGATACTGCTCGACTACCCAGGGATACTGCTCGACTACCCAGACGACGGCTATAATGATGGCACGGCACTGCGACCCAGGCTGTCATTTACCGCCATCTCCCTTACGTAAACTGTTTTTACGTGCACGAAGGGATGCACCGCCTTGTTTTATACAGGCGGATTTGAGCTGTTTACGCTCTGCAGTTGATAAACCCCCTGCCATATCAAAAGTTGTACTCCGTACGAGGCTCGAGGCACGTCTCTACGTCAAATGTACAGAACGATGACAGTTGCTCGAGGCACGTCTCTACGACCAATGCACAGAGCGGTGACAGTTTCTCAAGGCACGTCTTTGCGACTGATGCGCAGAAGGGCTGCAGACCTTCAAAACATGCTTTCGCATTTAATGCACAGGATGGTGGCAAATCTCGGTATTTAATGCAAGAGATTTGATTATATCTTCAAAAGCCGTAAATCCGGCTAAGACGTCGACATCAGCACTCTGGCACGGTACGCAGCGGCTTCTACGCCCATTCAGTTCCGGCGCCCACTCGGCCTCTATGACCACTCGGCTTCTACGCCAACTCGGCCTCTATGACCACTCGGCTTCTACGCCCACTCGGCCTCTATGACCACTCGGCGTCTACGCCTATTTTCGGCTTCTATGCCTGCTTGGCTTCTACGCCATGGTGACAGACACTGGCTTCTACGCCCACCTCTTTTACACAATGGATACCTACCTACGTGGCTTCTACGCCGTGATCTTCGTAGCGATTATATGCGTTTTGTCCCTTAGTTGGACCCGTGTCACACGCTCATTCAAAGGATCATCTATACGCAGGCATTGGTTACTTTAACCGTTGTGTAAAAGGGTGCTGTACTTTCCACTCCTCGGTTTCTACACCGACAGAGTGGTGACTGTCACTAAAACTCTATAAAGAGAGACCTCTATCAATGAGGAACAAGGTCAAAAAATTGGTCAAGGTCAAAAAATTGGTCAAGAAACCAATATCAGATCCAAGGTCAAGAGAGAGAGAGAGAGAGAGAGAGAGAAGAATCCGGAGCTCAGGCAAAGAGTAGGGATCGACGACTTTGGCATCGTGCATCCACCCTCTTCTGCAACCTTCGAAGCTGCTTCCTGTCTTCTACGGCACTTCTTCAACATCGTGTGGTCCAAGGGCTAATCGACTGCAGATCAGACACCTATAACAATATTTACCCAGATTGAATAAATTGTACTCCCATATCCTCGTATAGGATCAAATTGTACAAGTTTGTTTGTAAACCAAAGAAGGCGGGTCTCGTATAAACCCTATCCTGAATAAATTTTCATTCTTTTGTTTAATACCACAAACAAGATGAGTGACGCTTCGTATTCTCCGAAGTGAACCTGTCAGACCCTGCAATAAAGATCCTACAATGAACCTGACGTCTGGACTTCTGACAAAGGGATACGGCTCGACTACCCAAACGACGGCTATGATAATGGCACAGCACAGCGACCCAGGCTGTCATTTACCGCCATCCCCTTTGCGTTAAATGCTTTTACAAAGCACGAAGGGATACACTGCCTTGTTTTACACAGGCAGACACGAGCTGTTTACGTTCTGCAGTAGACAAACCGCCTGCCACATCAAAAGCTGCACTACGTACGGGGTTCGAGACACGTCTCTGCGTCCAATACACAGAGAGATGACAGTTGCTCGAGGCACGTCTCTACGTCTAAATGCACAGAGCGGTGACAGTTTCTCAAGGAACGTCTCTGCGACTGATGCGCAGAAGGGGTTGCGGACCTTCAAAAATGCGCCTCCACATTTAATGCACAGGATGGTGGCGAATCTCGGCATTTAATGCAAAAGATTTGATTATATCTTCAAAAGCCGTAATTCCGGCTAAGACGTCCATATCAGCTCTCTGGCATGGTACACATCGGCTTCTATGCCCATCCAGCTTCTGTGCTCACTCGGCCTCTATGACCACTCGGCTTCTACGCCTGCTCGGCCTCTATGACCATCGGCTTCTACACCTGCTCGGCCTCTATGACCACTCGGCTTCTACGCCTATTCGGCTTCTACGCCTATTCGACTTCTATGCCGGTTTGATAACTATTTGGCTTCTATGCCATGGTAACAGACATTTGGCTTCTATGCCAACCTCTTCTACATAATGGATACCTACCTACGTGGCTTCTACACCGTGATCTTCGTAGCGATTGTAGAAGCATGAAAAATATACCGAATGGCTATACGCAGCGTATTAGTGCAGAGCAGCGTAGACAGAGGCCTTCAGAGCCATCAAGCGTGCAACAGAGCTTTCTCCGCCAAACACAGCATAAAATATAAGCTCAACGTAAGGCAGTACGTCCAAACTGCTTCAGCGTAAACATGGTGCTTCATCGCCTCCAGGGCGTAAAACTCATCCTCTTTCAGATGCAGCATTGAGGTGTACAAGAGACACTTCGTATTCTCCGAAGTGAACCTGTCAGACCCTGCAATGAAGATCCTGCAATAAACCTGACGTCTGGACTTCTGACAAAGGAATACGGCTCGACTACCCAGACGACGGCTATGATGATGGCACAGCACTGCGACCCAGGCTGTCATTTACCGCCATCCGCTTTGCGTAAACTGCTTTTACAAAGCACGAAGGGATACGCTGCCTTGTTTTATACAGGCAGACACGAGCTGTTTACGTTCTGCTGTAGAAAAACCGCCTGCCATATCAAAAGCTGTACTCCGTACGGGGTTCGAGGCACGTCTCTGCGTCTAATACACAGAGCGATGACAGTTGCTCGAGGCACGTCTCTATGTCTAAATGTACAGAGCGGTGACAGTTTCTCAAGGCACGTCTCTGCGACTGATGCGCAGAAGGGGTTGCGGACCTTCAAAAATACGCCTCCACATTTAATGCACAGGATGGTGGCGAATCTCGGCATTTAATGCAAGAGATTTGATTATATCTTCAAAAGCCGTAATTCCGGCTAAGACGTCCACATCAGCACTCTGGCACGGTACGCAGCGGCTTCTACGCCCATCCAGCTCCTGTGCTCACCCGGCCTCTATAACCGCTCGGCTTCAACGCCCATTCGGCTTCTATGCCTACTCGGCCTCTATGACCGCTCGGCTTCAACGCCCATTCGGCTTCTATGCCTACTCGGCCTCTATAACCACTCGGCTTCTACGCCTGCTCGGCCTCTATGACCATTCGGCTTTTACGCCTTCTCGGCCTCTATGACCACTCGGCTTCTACGCCTATTCGGCTTCTATGCCTATTCGGCTTCTATGCCGATTTGATAACTATTTGGCTTCTATGCCATGTTGACAGACATTTGGCTTTTATGCCATGGTTACTTTAGCCGTTGTATAAAAGGGTGCTGTACTTTCTACTCCTCGGTTTTTATACCGACGGAGTGGTCACTGTCACTAAAACTCTATAAATAGAGACCTCTATCAATTAGGAACAAGGTCAAAAAATTGGTCAAGAAACCAATATCAGATCCAAGGTCGAGAGAGAGAGAGAAAGAGAGAATCCGGAGCTCAGGCAAGGAGCAGGGATCGACGACTTTGGCATCGTACATCTACCCTCTTTTGCAACCTTCGAAGCTGCTTCCTGTCTTCTACGACACTTCTTCATCATCGTGTGGTCCAAGGGCTAAAGTGATCGACTGCAGATCAGACACCTATAGCAATATTTACCCAGATTAAATAAATTATACTCCCACATCCTCGTATAGGATCAAATTGTACAAGTTTGTTTGTAAACCAAAGAAGGCGGATCTCGTATAAACCCTATCCTAAATATATTTTCATTATTTCGTTTAATACCAAAAACAAGATGGCGACTCTGCTAGGGACATCTTTCTCTTCTGACGAGGAAGCCATTGCTCAACACGATACGGTATCTATAGGAACCGTGAAGAAGACACTGGTCGTCCAATTCGACCAGTCTGCCTACGAAGACATGCTTCGAACCGGGGGTATCTCTCACCCTCTCTCCGTCCAAGACAACAGGAAGCTGCGCAGGGTCTGGATGCCCAAGACATCCTATACCATTCCTGTGGACTCTCCGATCTCTCCGATCTCTCCGACCAATGAGGTTGTAGCCTTGCTCCCTCCGTGCCCTGCACAAAAATTCAGTCTCCCGCTACGCGCGGTACAGACAAAACTTCGGGCAAAGCCTCAGCGCTAACCCAAAAGTATCCACTGCGCTCTACGCATAGAAACCAGTCTCCTGCTACGCGCGGTACAGACAAAACTTCGGGCAAAGCCTCAGCGCTAACCCAGAAGTATCCACTGCGCTCTACGCGTAGAAACCAGTCTCCCGCTACGCGCGGTACAGACCAAACTTCTGATGATGCCTCAGCGCCAAATCGGAAGTATAAATCACACTCCGTGCGCAAGACAACATCTGACCTCTACGGGGAACCAGATGAGCGCTATGATTTCTGCAAGGGAAAGCAAGCGGCAGAGTACTCAACTTCTCGGCCTTTACGCCAACAAGGTAGCAATCTGCTTACCCTCCGGATTACGCGGGAAGCCGACGGCCGACTGAGGACCTCTTCAGCTTTACGTCAGTCTGAGCAAATCTCCAAATTATACCAGGCGAAGTCCCACGGTGTAAAGCAAGCTCAGGTTGCGGAAAGACACCCTCCCCGGGGATTATCTGCCACCCAGATGGCCAATCTGTTGTACACAGGTGGCACAGGGAAAACCATGGTGCCCAATCTCCGCGTGCCCACTGATAGAAACAGAAGGAACAAGCCGTCGTCTTCTTCCTCTACTCCTCCTGACTTGCACAAATATCTAATCCAGAAGCGTAAGGAGAGGGGACCTTCCAACATGTCTATTACGCCCCCTGGCGAGCAATGTTGTAATAATCATAAAATTGTGATTGACTGCTGCTGTTCTAAAGCAAAATGGTCAATTTTTGACCGATTGAGCTACTCTCAGTCTTTTCAGGAAGAAGAGCTCGCGCATGCATCCGTGAATATGGCTTCACACATACCTAGAGGAGGGTCGAGCTCAAGACGTCATCCCTCTAGGCCTCCGAGCCGAAGGAGATTCAAAGACCTCTTCAGAAATACTGAAGCTGGGGTGTTCCAAAATACCCGTGCAAGGTCACAGCAACCAGCTTCGTACTCGTCTGATTCCGACGCTGGGGGTCGCCAATCTCCCGGATCAGATGCTGAGAGTATAGAGTCGACTTCTGCGGCGACCTATACTAATCCTTCGATGACGCCCAGGGAAATGGGAGTTTACGCCGTTGAAGATGAATACGAGGAAGCTTTGCCATCAGGAAATACGGAACAACGCATCACTGTACTGGAGACATCTCTGAAACAAATACAATCCATAATGGAGAACATGCACCAGATGATGCTAACTCAGCACGCAACTGCCATGGCTCAAGCGTCGGTCCTGCCAACTCAGATACGTGTGGGGGTGGACTTACCACCATCCAACCCGAGCCAAGAGCCTGCTCTAGATTAAGAGTCAGCAGTTCCTCCGCTTCCTCACTCGGAGAATATATTACCCCCCGTTGGAGTCGCGATACAACCAACTCCGCACTACACCATAGTCCCACCTCCAATTAAAAATCTGATGCAGGCAGTACGGGAGTTGAAAGCCCAGTTTGACGTCTTGAAGCACAAAGATCAGCTTAAGAAACTGGGAATCAACCAGCCTTACCCAGCTATTTGGGAAGAGGTCCCTTTCCCTCCGAGGTACAAACCTCAGACTATGGCTCTGTTCGAGGGAAAAACATCACCAAGTCAGTACATGAACTATTTCCGTATGATGACGGTGTTGCTACAAGGGAACGACGCCCTCCTCACTCGGGTGTTCAAAGGCTGCCTCTCAGGACTAGCCTATCAGTGGTACCGTAGCTTGGCAGACAACTGCATTACTTTCTTCGAGGACTTCAAAGCTTTATTCTTCACGCGATTCTACGAGGGAGGAATGGACATGTCTATGTCCTCTCTCATCGAAGTTAAATATAGGGAAAAGGAGGACGTTCGCACCTTCGTCGAATGTTTTCGTTAGGCCACCTTACAGATGCCTTCAGGAGTTCCAGACTCTGCGTTAGTAGACATTTGCAGGAAGAACCTCCTTTCCGTAGTCTCGGTGTTTACAGGACCATATCAGTTCCATGATTGGCCCTCGTTCATCATCTCGGCAGCAGCCGCCGAAGACAACAGTCGCAAGGCGTGCGACAATGGCATTATGATCTCCGCCTCTGACAGAGGCAAAAGGTCATCTCCCAGCAGCGACCATCCTCGCAGCTCCAAGGAAAAAGAAGCTCTGGCAATCAATACGTCCAGACAAAAGACTGCGGCAACCACGCAGACGAGAACCGGGACTTCCAGGCCCGTCGAAGTCTACTCTTTTGACGACGACGATATCCCAAGTATATTCGAGTGTCTCGTCAAGAGAGACAAGATCACCCTTCCGGAGCTAAGGCGGCCCCAAGAAGTTGGCAGTACTAACGACCCCAAATACTGCATCTTCCACAGATACGTACACCACCCAACAAAGGCGTGTTACATACTGAAAAGTAAGATCCAGGGGTTAATCGATGCTAAGGTCATCACTCTGCACAACACCGAGAAGACGGTCACGGCCAACATGATCTCTCTGCGGTTTGGCAATCTGCCTTCCCAAAAGGTCTCGGACGGTGTCACACCCATTTCCCGGACCACGATGAACATCATCAATCTACCTCCAGCTAGGGGTCAAAATCATGATCTGGTACCCCTAACCACCCGGCAGGGCAAGATTATGTGGGTTCATCCGGATTTGGTGTCAGAGCTCGAGGAGGATACTAAGGCTACGTCTAGAAAGAGCTCCAAATACAAACCATGCCATATGGTCGCAACTTCTTCGCCATCAGATGAAGAGGAGGTATTTGCTGCAACCCGTTCAGGGAAAGCCTACCCCAAGGACTACGGAGCAAGTCAGGAAGAGGCACCGGTGGACGCTTCAACTGCCAAACCTTCAGGACCAGACCCCATCGTACCAGATGCCGGTCCTTCAAAACGAACTCCGACGGACAAGGGGAAGCAAAGAGAAGTGCGCTTTGATAAACCTGTGAAAAATATTCCAAACAAAGGTTTAGAGAAGCTGGGCGAATGTCTCTGGGCGTACCGCACAACGGTACAAACACCAACAGGTTGTACCCTATTTTTACTGGTCTACGGGAGTGAAGCAGTTCTCCCCATTGAAATCCAGATCCCGTCACTCAGGATAGCCGTGACTAATGAGCTGATTCAAGAAAAGAATGACCTGTTAAGGCTTCAAGAGCTAGAGGGATTAGACGAGAAATGCCTCCAAGCTCAACAACGCATCGCGCTCTACCAAGCACATATTTCTGGAGCTTTCAATCATAAACTAAAGGAAAGAGTGTTCAAAGTCGGCGAGCTAGTTTTAGCCGTAAGAAGGCCGATGATTCTTACTCACAGGAGTAAAGGAAAATTTCAGCCCAAGTGAAAAGGCCCTTATGTGATCGAGACAACATTCTCGAACGATGCTTACAGGTTAGCCCAGCCTAATGGAGACCTGTTCATGGCTCCTATCAACGGTAAATTCTTGAAGAGGTACTATGCTTAAACCTCCTCTACTCAAGTGGAATATAACGAGAATCTCAATTCTGACAAAACTACTTCCAAAACGAAACTAGTTAGGTCATATTTTATCATGTCCGTATGACCTCTGAATAGGTATGTCCTGCTAGAAGTTTATCGAGAGTCTATCACGTCCATACTACCTCTGATATCACTCTCGCCAAAACCTGTCATTTACATTCCGAAATGATGGGTCCACAAAGTCAGAAAAGATTTGCTTTATTTATTCCCGAAAAGAGCAAAATTACATCGGGGAAGCAAAAGGAAGAAAGGGTACATCATTGTGGGGGAGCGGTCAAATCACGAATCAGCTTTGCCAGTGCAGCTACCCTCTCGTCCCTAGAAACCAAGGCATCAGCGCGGGCCTGTTCCAGCCGTGCCTCAGGATTGTTCATAAAGGACAGTTCGGCCCTTGCCCGAAGAGAGCCAGTTCGGCCAGCTTTCGCACGCTCCAGATCCCGTCGTGCTGTGCTCAGTCGACCAGTCGCTACATCTAGACCTGCCAACGACTGAGAAGCGCACTCCTCTGCCTGAGCGAGTTTTTTTTTCAACTTGCGGGCCCTCGCTACATTCCCTTCGTGCTCGGATTGGCACTTCGTCTGAAGAGCAAGAGCCTCCCCCTCGATAGCTTTTCTTTTATCCATCTCCAGCTTATGTGCTTTGATGGAGTTATCGAAGCTCTCCAGCTGTTTGGTAAGCCGCGCAGTCATGAAGTCATATCTGGCCTGGACCTCAGCTTCAAAACTGCCCCGAGTCAGCTGCAAGTATTCGTTAATGTGTTGCTCCAACCCATTAACCATCGCCTCCAAGGCATCAGCTACCCCAGAATCGCCGAACTCCCTGACCGCCCCAATAGAAAACTGGGAAGCCTTCTTCAGACGCTCAAAATCCAGATTCTTCGCCAACACCATTGATATCAGCGTTTTCAAACTGGTGTAAAAGAGGCTGGTATACAGCTCGGTCAGCGCAACCAGATCTGGTTGAACGCCAGGAGTGGCCGTGATATTGACGAGTTCCCCTCCAGGAATGATTGCAAACGAGGTGGCCACAGTCGCCGCCTCGACGAGTAGTGCGACCGAAGAAGGTGCGACAACGACGGTCGAAGTCATCGGCATACTCGCAAGAGGCGAGGTCACGATAACGGGTTCGTCCTCCTCTTAAGGTGATGAAACTACTCCGAGCGAGCTGGCCCCCGAAGGTATTTCCTCCTCGAAGTCGAACGCCTCCATATCATCGCCAGGAGCCCGAATAGAGCCAGAAGGCGCTTCAACGCTATACTTCCCGTAGACGTCATCCCCTGAGAAGAGGACAAGAAAGTTGATATCAATATGATAGTAATCTTTCTAAGAGGAGACATAAAGATGACCTTTACCCGTAGCCAACGGTATATATGCCGCGTCTGCAGCCGATGTAGCTATATCACGCCTTAATAACGCAATACGAACTGTCATACTGGAGAAGGAGGTGGGCCAACCGACATCGCCAGGAGCTCTACCAAGCCTTCACCAAGACGCAGTCGAGGTTCATCAGCTGGAATCTCACTAGTCATGCTCACGGACACGGCAGAAGTTTCATCCGTTGCTGGTCTAGGGAAAGATTCTTCCATTTGCCTCGGCCACGCAGGCGATTTCATTCCACTACCGGAGGCAGTGGCAGCAACGACAGCCTCAAGCAGGAGTTCTCCGACACCACCAGCCGAAACTGAGGGTCCCTCTCCAAAAGACGGGGAACCTCTAAACAAAGAGACATCACTAACAGGAGAGACAGCAGGTTCCTCTTTGGGAGCCTCAATGCCAGGAATCCGGAGAGAACGATTAACCGTCTTCTTCTTCCTCTTGCGAGGGGAAGTCTGCTTCGAGGCAGGAGCCCTTCGCTTCCCAGAGATTACCAAAGCCCCCGCAGGCGGAGGCACTTCACACCTCGGCACCGACACCAGAGGCTCATCCGGAGTGACGGACTCCTCACCCTCGTTAGACGAAACCGAGGGGACTTTGACTCTTCCCCCAGGCTTGGGAGAAGGCACCCTAAAACTTCCACGTTTGTCAAAATCGCGATGGAACGTGTTGATCGCCACGTAGAACTGGGCATACGAATGGAGGATGCGCAGCTCCGTAGAGAGGGTGACGACCGACACGATAAAGATTGCTCCCGTGCAACCCATGATAAAATACCGCCATCCTCTGGCTCCATCAATGAGTTCGCCCCTGGACCTGAAGCTGGTGACGGCATTGCCCATGTGCAGCTGATCGTACCCAAACTGCCTGGCAAACCGACTGGGCAAGTAAGGCTCGAAGAAGCAATGATCTTCACTTCTGTACAGCAAATAGGAGGGTCTGATGCAGACCAACCAATTAAAAGCTTCCGGAAAAAGATTGGTCTTCTCTCCACCTAAATCCTCAAGCCTAATGCCCGACCGATTGCGATGCACAGAGGGGACAGTACAGAGGAGCTTCCAGCAATGACCGAAGCTCAACACCAGCCGACAGTCTAAGACTGTGTTCACGTTCCAGAGGGAGTCCTTGTAGTTCAGTAAGAAACTACCCCCCCGAACTACTGCCAGGGCCGGAAGACATCACCTGGGGGTTGTAGAGAATTAACCATCCCATCAAGTACAGGTATGGTAACTCTACCCGGAGAAAACTATCGTGCCGAGCTTCATCAACGAGCAGTCCGTCAGTCATGGCTCTCAGGCCAGCCTGTATACGGCACACCATGGCAGGGAGCAAGCCCAGTCTTGCCCAGACGAACGGCAGGCCACAGGATGTTCCGGTGAATGCGGTCCGCAGACGCGATACCGGACACAACTACTCGACGCAACCATATGGAAAGGAAACCAGCCAGTCGGGCTTCCTCAAACAAAGGCCTGCGGCAGCACCTCAAGTAACTATAGGCCTTAGTGCCTTCAGGGTACTTTCCTACCCCGTTATTGAGAATCTGGTCTGGAGCTTTAGCCTCCTCCATAAGATTCTCGACGACCTGGGCACTGAGCACGCCCAAACAGTTCACGGGCTCATTCTTGCCCCCCGAAACTTTCTCTGACTTGACGGCCCTCGCCCGGTGGAAGAAGAGGTAGGACATCCACTTAGTGGTGTGAGCCAAATCAGAAGGCTCATTATAAAAAGTAGTGCACGCGAAGTAGTGGCACATCAGCTCCTGATACACCTCCACAACCCGAGGGTCCGAGTCCTCCAACTCCCGGCTGGTGGGAACATACTCTTCATATAGGGTATCCCTCATCGGCAGTCTCGAGATCACTGCCATCTCATGGAAGGCCAACCCCAAATTCCCCAGTGGAGTTGCAAAGATCTCGGGGAGCGAAATGTATTCCTCCATCAGTGCCAGAAACAGGTTAGGGTTGGGAGGTGACCCAACACTCGTCGCACTCACAGCAACATACAGTCCGATGACCTCCAGCTCTCTCTGAAAATGTTTCAAGGCCCAGTCAACTAGGCAAGTCCATCGGAGGTTTGTTGGGGTAATCCACCCATTGCACCGAGGATTCTCCTTGGGGTATACCCCCCCTCGCACCATGAAGTCATTGCAGAAAGTCGGCAATTGGACCGGCTGGATCACTGAACTGTCTTCACTCGGACGCTGCCCGGGCACAGTCCCCTGAACAACGTCACGACGCCAGAAGGACGGCTAACAAACGACCCCTGGTCAGCTCCTTTCAGATGAAAGATCTTCCCCGGCTTGCCGTGAAGATCGGGAGTCAGCGTCCACGACATCCTCCTGGAATGTGTGGCATGGAAGAAAGCCGAGATGGGATAATCTCTTGGCATCGTGGGCAGATACAAGACCACACTCTCGGCGGGAAAAACCCAGGGTTCTCTCTTGGGCTTCGTCTGGGACTGTTTGTCAATCATGTCCCCAAAGAGAAAGGCCGGCTTGATGTACTGGTCCCCGTCTAAGTACGTCAGGGGCTCTCCATTAATCATGTTCAGCAATGTCCGCTCGCCCTGAGTCGATATCAAGATCCCTCGTCCTTCGGGATACTGGGGTCGGGAGATAGGAAATGTCACGTGCGACAGATCCTCCAGATAGTTCTAGTGCAGCATCCCGACAGCGGAACCCATCACCTCGGCCAGTAGAGACTCATGCAAGTTAACTGCAAAAGTGCAAAGAAAATACGTCATTACAAATCTTGCAACATAAAGACCAAGAAACGACAGTCTGTGCTTTACGCCAAGACAGTACAAAATTTGTACATTTTACGTCGGAAGTCACATCCTGAAGCGTAATTGGCGGTATACTGTCCGTGCTTTACGCCAGACTGCCAAAATTCTAGTTACTACGCCGGAGGTCCCATCCACAAGCATAAAACTAAAATTTTACAGTATACACCACGTTTTTGACAGTCAGAGCTTTTACGATCAAAACTGCGAAAACATGGAGTTTCTACGCTGGCACATTAGAAATATGGGCGTAAAAGATGAAAACATCTCCGTGCGTCATCTTCCTCAAAGAGGCTATCAGCATAGAAGATGACCTAGCGCGGTCACGTTCAACGTGTGCGAAGGATTTTTCGTCGTTCTTTGTCATCCCAAAGGATATACCTCTAAGGCCAGGTGCGTTACTCGTCGGTAGGATGCTTCGCTCAGAAGGAAGTTCACCTTGCCCGATCGAAGACTCTCTCGCCGGGGCAGAAGAACGAGAAGAAGAACCTATACTCCTTTCTTTAGTGGAGGGGATTTGTTTCGGCGCCATTTCTGAAAACTCGGAGTGCTCGGAAGAAGAACGAGGGAAAAAACTCAAAACAGTTGAAAGCTCTCTTTCGCAGAAGACAGATGAAAAGTTTTTCTCTCAAAAGCTTGGGATATATATAGAGTTCGGGTCGACTCCTCGAATCCTCGGACGGGCTCCTCGAAACCCCAACCAAATCTCACAAATTAAATATTTGGTTATGATTGGGTACTACGTCAGCCCACTACTCTCGAAAGACGGACAGTCAGCAAATTCAAAGAATTTTTCGTGCAAAAACAGGTCAGCGGTTCCTATGCTAAAGAGCTTTCTACGCTCGACAACAACAGATCTACGGTTTTATGCTCGCAAGCTATAAGTCTATGGTTTTATGCCCGGATGCCTTTGTGCTCGGTAGCTTTTATGCTCGAGAGACTACAAACCTACGACTTTAGGCTCAGCAGAAACCAAATCAATGATCTCACGCTTGGTGGCTTTTAGCTTACGCTCGGAGGCAACAGATCCGCAACCTTACGCTCGGAAGATTTCTTTTATTCACAGGCTACAAATCTACAGTTCTACGCTAAGGAGCTTCCTACGCTCGACAGCAACAGATCTACGGTTTTACGCTCGCAAGCTATCAGTCTAGGGTTTTATGCCCGGATGCCTTTGTGCTCAGTAGCTTTTACGCTCGAGAGGCTACAAACCTACGACTTTACGCTCAGCAGCTACGAATCTACGATCTTACGCTCGGTGGCTTTCTACGCTCAATAGACTACGAACTCAGGATTTTTAGCTCATCTACACTACGGATCTCTGACTTTCCGTATATTTGAACAGTTCTCAAGACGGTCGATTACAGGAGTTCACACAAAAGATACTCCTTCTTTACCTCAAAATATCCCAAGTACCCGAAGCATACAGAGTTCAAACATTGAGAAATTACTCTTTTCGGGTCAATTGGAGGTTCATCCAGGCTCCAGTCTGAATATCTCGTCTATCAAGATGGTGAACTCAGCTCGACAGCCATTCCTCGACCCTGTTCCAAGGGATTTTCGAGAAATCATTCTTGAAGACGAAGTCTGAACAAAAATTTTGTTCATCAGAAATAAAAACAACAGAGCTCTACGCGGTTCCTCAGTCCTAGCAGCAGGACAGTTCTAAATGTTCAAAATGCTCAACAGCGTTCTATGGACTATTCGCTATGCGCAAAAGGACAGGACCTAGCACTCTTTCTAAATAGAGTCGGCGTAAAAAATCAGACGTATCGAAGCTACACATATTCAGACTTTACAGCAACGTATGGCAAGATGATCATATGAAGAAGCAAGACAATTTTATTAAAAGATTAAAGTCATGATTACATATGAGGGAAATCCAATCTACAAGGGTTTTTCTTCATGTGCGTGATTACATCTGAGGGAAACTCCATCGACAAAAGGGGTTCCTCATCATCCGCAGAAGATCGCGCCCAGAATTTGTTCTGACAGGTTCTCGCATTGGTAGAGATCTTCCTCTTCTTCTAAGAAGATGATCAGTGGCGGGCAGATACAGAACTGGGCATGAACCCATACCGCCAACAGAAGAAAAGCAGAGTAAATCTGCTTTCTTATATCCCGTGCCACGGAGGTAACGGAAGAAGGCGCCACATGCAAACAGTGTGGTCTAATACAACCCTTCCCTTCTCCTGGAAGAACAGCCATATAAAGTTGCTGATTATCCCGAGCAAGGGAGGCTAAGATATCCTTCCACGATCCATCATTGCAGTGGACACTTGTTCGAAGATGCCATCTTTTTCGGCTCCTTACACGCTGGAAGAACATGATCTCCTTCTTCCTCAGATCGACCCGACGAACTCCGACGATCATCTCTGCGTGGTGATGGAAATATGGGGAGAACAGGTTAACTACCCCAGCCTTTTTATAGGCGAAAGAGGTCACACCGGTCTCCAATAAATCTGTCATAAAGTCAGCATCGACCGTTTTAACGCTCAATTCAGAAACGTTTCGAGTTACGAGGAGCGGTTCATGCTTCATTCAAAGCGTTCCAAATTCCGAGGAATTTGAAAGCTTTGAAGGGGGTCTTGTTGAAGCATGAAAAATATGCCGGATGGCTATACGCAGCATATTGGTGCAGAGCAGCGTAAGCAGAGGCCTTCAAAGCCACAAAGCGTGCAACAGAGCCTTTTCCGCTAAATCCAGTGTGAAATATTAAAAGCTCAAAAGTCCATCTGCGTAAGGCAGTACGTCCAAACCACTTCAGCATAAACGTGGTGCTTCATCGCCTCCATGGCGTAAAACTCATCCTCTTTCAGACGCAGCATTGAGGTGTACAAGAGACGCTTCGTATTCTCTGAAGTGAACCTGTCAGACCCTGCATTGAAGATCCTACAATGAACCTGACGTCTGGACTTCCTACAAAGGGATACGGCTCGACTACCCGACGACGGCTATGATGATGGCACAGCACTGTGACCCAGGCTGTCATTTACCGCCATCCCCTTTGCGCAAACTGCTTTTACAAAGCACGAAGGGATACGCTGCCTTGTTTTACACAGGCAGATACGAGCTGTTTACGTTCTGCAGTAGACAAACCGCCTGCCACATCAAAAGCTGCACTCCGTACGGGGTTCGAGGCACGTCTCTGCGTCCAATACACCGAGCGATGACAGTTGCTCGAGGCACGTCTCTACGTCTAAATGCACAGAGCGGTGACAGTTTCTCAAGGCACGTCTCTGCGACTGATGCGCAGAAGGGGTTGCGGACCTTCAAAAATATGCCTCCATATTTAATGCACAGGATGGTGGCAAATTTCGACATTTAATGCAAGAGATTTGATTATATCTTCAAAAGCCGTAATTTCGGCTAAGACGTCCATATCAGCACTCTGGCACGGTACGCAGCGGCTTCTACGCCCATCCAGCTCCTGTGCTCACCCGGCCTCTATGACCACTCGGCTTCTACGCCTGCTCGGCCTCTATGACCATTCGGATTTCTACGCCTGCTCGGCCTCTATTACCACTCAGCTTCTACGCCTATTCGGCTTCTACGCCTATTCGGCTTCTATGCCAGTTTGATAGCTATTTGGCTTCTATGCCATGGTGACAGACATTTGGCTTCTATGCCAACCTCTTCTACACAATGGATACCTACCTATGTGGCTTCTACACCATGATCTTCGTAGCGATTGTAGAAGCATAAAAAATACGCCGGATGTCTATGCACAGCGTATTGGTGCAGAGCAGCGTAGACAGAGGCCTTCAGAGCCATCAAGCGTGCAACATAGCTTTCTTCGCCAAACATAGCATAAAATATAAGCTCAATGTAAGACAGTACGTCCAAACCGCTTCAGCATAAACATGGTGCTTCATCGCCTCTAGGGCGTAAAACTCATTCTCTTTCAGACGCAGCATTGAGGTGTACAAGAGATGCTTCATATTCTCTGAAGTGAACCTGTTAGACCCTGCAATAAAGATCCTGCAATGAACCTAACGTCTGGACTTCTGACAAAGGGATACGGCTCGACTACCCAGACGACGGCTATGATGATGGCACAGCACTACGACCCAGGCTATTATTTACCGCCATCCCCTTTACGTAAACTGCTTTTACAAAGCACGAAGGGATACGCTGCCTTGTTTTACACAGGCAGACACGAGCTGTTTACATTCTACAGTAGATAAACTGCCTGCCACATAAAAATCTGCACTCCGTACGGGGTTTGAGGCACGTCTCTGCGTCCAATACACAGAGCGATGACAGTTGCTCGAGGCACGTCTCTACATCTAAATGCACAGAGCAGTGACAGTTTCTCAAGGCACGTCTCTGCGACTGATGCGTAGAAGGGGTTGCGGACCTTCAAAAACACGCCTCCACATTTAATGCACAGGATGGTGGCGAATCTCGACATTTAATGCAAGAGATTTGATTATATCTTCAAAAGTCGTAATTCCGGCTAAGACGTCCACATCAGCACTCTGGCACGATACGCAGCGACTTCTATGCCCATCCAGCTCCTGTGCTCACCCGGCCTCTATAACCGCTCGGCTTCAACGCCCATTCGGCTTCTACGCCTACTCGGCCTCTATGACCGCTCGGCTTCAATGTCCATTCGGCTTCTACGCCTACTCGGCCTCTATGACCACTCGACTTCTACGCCTGCTTGGCCTCTATAACCATTCGGCTTTTACGCCTGCTCGGCCTCTATGACCACTCGGCTTCTACTCCTATTCGGCTTCTACGCCTATTCGGCTTCTATGACGGTTTGAAAACTATTTGGCTTCTATGCCATGGTGACAGACATTTGGCTTCTATGCCAACCTCTTCTACACAATGGATACCTACCTACGTGGCTTCTATGCCGTGATCGTCGTAGCGATTATACGCATTTTGTCCCTTAGTTGGACCCGCGTCACACGCTCATTCAAAGGATCATCTATACGCGGGCATTGGTTACTTTAGCCATTGTGTAAAAGGGTGCTGTACTTTCCACTCCTCGGTATCTACACCGACAGAGTGGTCACTGTCACTAAAACTCTATAAATAGAGACCTCTATCAATGAGGAACAAGGTCAGAAAATTGGTCAAGAAACCAATATCAGATCCAAGGTCGAGAGAGAGAGAGAGAGAGAGAGAGAGAGAATCCGGAGCTCAGACAAGGAGTAGGGATCGACGACTTTGGCATCGTACATCCACCCTCTTTTGCAACCTTCGAAGCTGCTTCCTGTCTTCTACGCATCGTGTGGTCCAAGGTCTAAAGTGATCGACTGCAGATCAGACACCTATAGCAATATTTACCCAGATTAAATAAATTATACTCCCACATCCTCGTATAGGATCAAATTGTACAAGTTTGTTTCTAAACCAAAGAAGGCGGGTCTCGTATAAATCCTATCCTGAATACATTTTTATTCTTTCGTTTAATACCACAAACATCAGTATTTACACATCTAATGAGTTTTGAGATACCTAGTATTATAGGCCTAGTGACACCAAGGTATGGTTAGTGCGTAATAGTGAGGTAGTAGTAGGTGGGTACTATAAGTGTTGAGTTTGGCAAGGTATTAACTAGTTAACCTAGTATTGACCAGTAAACCTCAGAATTGACCTAGAGGCCTCGCATTTAATTAGTTAAACATGTTTATTCCCTTAATTCAGTATTTTGACATTGATATTCCATAATTAGGTCATTGTGATCTTGCCTTGGACATTGATCCTCGCACCTTCCTCGGGACCACAGGCGAGTACATTCTCTAACAATTTTCGTTTTGTTGATTAATTCTATAATTCTAGTTGTATTATATACTTGATCCTGATACTGTGGATACACGGGTTAGCACCCTAGATACCTGTCATAAGGATTCGTGATTGGAATCCATCATTCTAGCTGGGGATGGGGAAATATTAGCAGATTATGTGATCATACCCCACCTTACATGCATTATAGCTCACCCCACACATCACGTCGGGTGTAGCCTGACCATTTACATGCCTCATAGCCTGATATATATGATTAGCCTGACTATTGCTCGTATCATAGCTAACCAGATGGTTAGCCTGACCTCACATGTATCATAGCCAATCATATATATCAATCCTGATCTCGTCCCAAGCCGATCACATAATAAACTGATATTTCAAACACATAGCTAGATATTTATTTCTTTATTTCAGATTACTTGTTCTAGCATTTACTTATATTTTTATTCATTGCTAGATGTTCTATTACTTATTTTATATTCTCTAGTATTCCATATTCCAGTATTCTTTCATCTTGTATTTTCTTACATGTTTTATAGTTTTTTTCAACATAAATGAAACTGCTGTTTACTGCCTGTGCTTCGCTCCAATCCTGACTGGATAACATTTTTTAGAGGACTTGGAGGACTTCTGTCCTACCCACTATAGCCCGGGAGCAGAGAGAGATTTCTACCAGAAATTCCAGAGAAATTTCCCATATTAGAGGAGATTCCACCTGCAGGCATTAGACTGTCTTATTTATGTATCATTGTTCTAGAACTGAGATTTGGGTTGTATTATTGTTGAGACTTTTGAGGACATCTAGACTCTAGACTTGTGATGTATTTATTTTTGTTCTTGACTTATGTCAGTACTCTCTATCCTTATATCTCATTGTGCCATTACTTTCCAATAGTCTTGAGATTGAGTATATTATAAACTGTTGATTCATGTATTATCATTGCCCTCCCTATGGAATTGAGACCATCGACAGGATGAGTTTTGTTCCAGACCTAGACAGCATTCTACCATCGATGTTGCGGCGCAGGCTGGACGTACCCACGGCTCATGCCCAATTTCTGGGTGCGGGTCGTGACACTCTCTGACTCTGATATGATGATACCCATACCGTTAATTGATCTTAGAAAATATAGTTGCCCCACTGAGCTGATTAAACAAGTCATCTATCCTGGGCAAAGGATACTTGTTCATAATGGTTGTCGCATTTAGTGTTCTATAATCAATAATTAAGTACAATAAATCATCCTTCTTTTTAACAAGAAGTAACGGGCTCCCCAAGGAGATGCACTAGGTCTAATGAATTCCTTGGCTCTCAAATCCTCAATCATCCGGTATAAGATCTCCAACTTAGATGGTGATATCCTGTCAACTCTCTCTGAAACTGGCTCTACTCCCAGGATTAAATCAATATAAAACTTTATATCTCTAACTGGTGGTACACTTGGTAGCTTGTCAAAAAATATGTCAGGAAACTCATAAACTACTATAGGAAACTGTGCCTTTTCGGCCTCCGCCATCATCAATATAACCTCTGGTGACTCTACTGCACCTCTCAAGAATGAGAACTCCTCCCCACCTGGTACACGAAAGTTAACCTTGTCACTATGGCAATCTATCATCGCGTGTCTCGCACTCAACCAATCCATTCCAAGGACGATATCATAATCAAACATAGGAAACTCTATCAGCCTCGCGAGAAACTCTCTCTCACACACTATAACTCTACACGAGAGATATACTCTATCTACTCCCATGAGACCATTATTAGTAAGTATATGCATCCTTACAGGTAAGGACTCGGACTCTAATCTAACTCGTGTCACAAAGCATGCAGATATAAATGAATGTGATATACCAGAATCAAATAAAGCTAAAGCTAAATAAAAGTGGACGAGAATGGTACTTGCTACCACCTCTCATACTGCTAAAGCCTCCACTATCGATGGCAAGAAGGCTCGACCCTGCTATCTGGGTGCTGGTTCCCTCTGTTGTTGACCTCTAGGTCTCGCCTGTGCCTGGGCCTGCGCATACTGCTGCAGCCTCTGCTGGAATGCCTGAGCCTGTGGAGGCAAAGGCCTCTGAACCTGCTGCTGCTGCACTAGTGCTGGTACCCTATACTGCGATATTGCTGGCCGAACTGCTGACTAGGCTGATGATAATCGAGTCTGGTTTCTCCTAGTACATGCTCCGACCATGTAGTCTGATGCCCCACACACTAAGCACAATCCTTATGCCCTATGGCACTCTGATACTATATGCCCAGGTTTTCTGCAATGAAAACAACTATGGGTAGAAGAAGAAGATGACTGCCTCTGCTGAGGGAACGTCTAGGAAGACTGCAGAGATGATGCTGTCCTTCTAGAGGATCCAATCATCAGGGCTCGAACTGCTAGAGATGGTGCTGATGACTGGGATGCTGATCCTCCTAAAACATTTGGTCTCTTCTGGCTCCCAACTCGATCTGTAGTCCTCTACGATGTGTACTCATACCTCCTGGATGTTATGACTTGCACCCGGATATTCTGACACAAGTACGTGGGTACGTCCAGCCTACGCCGCAACATCGGCGGTAAAATGCTGTCTGGGTCAACTCTAACTAATTAATATCTCAACAATATATATATGGTACCTGTCAATCATCTCAACTCCAAAAGGAGGAACCATATGGTATCTCACAAATGTAACTATACTCAATCATAATGCAAACTAAGAAAAATAGAGCACGAATGGAATAACGAAGAAAAGAATCAAGATACAATCCACAAGTCTGAAATAATATACATGCCATGAATCTCAATAACAGTCTAATACAAGTCCATCAAAATAAACTAAATTCCGTCAGGCTCTGGAACTAAGTCTTCCTGGTCTATAGGAGTATCCTATAATGAAATACCGTCCTATGGCCCGTAGAATATAGGACACTGATCTATGAGCCAATCATCTGAAAAAATATATCCAGTCAGGATTGGAGCAAAGTACATACCTCTGAAAGTATTTTAAATACATAATTGAGCATATAAAATAGATAATAGAAAAGAATACAAGATAACTAAATAACAGAATAAAATGAACTAGAGTGAACAAGTAATGTACTGGAATAAAGAACAAGCAATATGAATATCTACAATAATGGAAATAACTGAAATCTAACTAATGTGCCATGGAATACAAGTTCATTATGTGATCGATTTAGGTTAAACATGAATACAATAAGGTAACTCGATTATAAGTGTGATATATAATCGACATGTACACGAATACACTGGGGCTAAATCACATAATCAACTCCAACTCTCCCATTTCCAACTAATACCAATAGATCCAATCATGACACATTACGAACAGGAAAATTGGCACACTGAACACGAGTAGTGTGCGTACACGAATATAAGCACACTGAACACGAGCAGTATATGAATACAAAATAAAATAAATTAATACCCGATATACATGATAAAATACATGTAAAGGAGTACCCACTGAACACGGTAGGGGATAACATCTCCTGATAGGATCCATGTAGTATCAGTCCGTAAAACCACTGTGTCAGAATCAAGTATACAGTTTTAGAACATGAGATATATACACTATTATGAAACAAAAACTAACATAGAAATGTACTCGCCTAAGGACCTGAGCAAGGTGTGTCTCTCGATGCCCAAGCTGGTGTCACACAGACCTATATATGATATATTGCATCAATACAAGATTTTGGAATAAAAATAAGTTAAACTAGTTTAATTTTAGGTCATAAAGCTATTTCTAAGTCAAAACAGTCAAACTCGGTCAACTCTAGGTCAAACTAGCTAATTCTAGGTTGTATGAGTCTAACTCTAAGATATTAGGTCCATACACTATGTAACTAGGCCATACTAGCTATGCTAAGATAGTAGGATACCAATAAAGTATCGTATCATAAGATACACAAGTTATTAGATATGAAAATACTAATATATATATATATATATATATATATATATATATATATATATATATATATATATAAGACAATATATATAGTACTTTTAGCTAACTAAAGCTAAGTGGATACCTTGGCTTTGAACCAATACGATATCACACCACCTACACACCCATCTTGATACTCAAACCCAATACCTTGAGTATCAACCAATACATTGATATTACCTTGGTATCACAAGGTAATCCAGATTCTAATATGTAATTTACTACCCATACACCTAATTACATACTAATATGCATTTAATTTATACAATACTCTACTAACTAATGCTAACTAGTGCTCATCTACATATGTATCTCTCATCTTTATATGTATAACTTACTAACCACCAATATATATATATATATATATATATATATATATATATATATATATATATGTATACATATTGATTACTAGTTAGTTATATATATATATATATATATATATATATATATATATAACTACTAGTTATCAATATGTATATATATATATATATAGCTAACTAGATAATCAATAAAACTAACTAACTAGACTATCAATCAAACTAACTAACCCTTGCTACTGCTGCACACTCCCTAGCTACTGCAGCTGCTGCCCTTGTTCTGCACATGCTGCTGCTCCTCTTACTATTGTGACTGCAGCTGCTGCTCTTGCATTTGCTGTTGTTGCTGCAGTTGCTGTTCTTGTTGCTAATGCTGTTGCCTTCGCTGTGGATTGCTGCAGCTGCTGTTGGCTTTGCTACTGCAATAGCTTGCTGCTGAAACCACTGTGTCCTGACCCCCTCTCACTGAATACAAACAACACTCACACTCACTCACTCACTCACTCACTCACTCACTCACTCACTCACTCACTCACTCACTCACTTAACCAATGCACCACACTAAGACACACACACACACACACACAAGTAAATATATATATCTATACATACCCACATATATAAATATATATCACTAACCAACACATACACACACACATATATGTATAACTATACATATATAAATATATACTCATATATGAATATATATCATTGTACATACGTATATACATATATGTACATATATGTAACTCTACATAAATATATAATATATATATATATATATATATATATATATATATATATATATATATATATATATATATATATATATATATATATATATATATACACCTCCACACATATATATACCACATACATATATATCTATATCTACACACACACACACACACACACACACACACACATATATATATAACTAACTATACTAGTAATGCATATGAACTGCCTATCTCTTATGGCCACCAACTTCTCAAAATAAAACATAGACATATACATAAATATACATATATATTATACAACCATTATAAATATAATATTTTAATAGCTATTACCAAGGCAAATTGAATTGAAATACAATAAAACAATTACTGGAGTGTACCGCACCTGTATCACACTCATTCTATGATATGCTTGCGATACGACTCTACCACACAACCAAACATATCCCGAAGGATACGGGCAAGTCTAAAATCATAATTATGAACAACACGGAGAGCTAGCTACTCCTCTACGTTCCTGTGTCAAAATATGACATGCTCAAACCCCCGTGTTGGAAGAAAATCTCAAAATCAACTTGTACCTCTAAATTGTCAAGATACGGTCTACACGTATCAATTATGGATACGATACTATTCACATCCAATCAAACATATGTCAATTTGGTCTAATTGACCTATTAACAAACATAAGATGTGCCAATCTTGGAATTCTCCTAAAATTGACACAAAATACCACGTAACTTTCTCCATAGACCTCCTATGAATCTAATTCCAATTCCTATGGGTAGATTTAGCATATGGAGTAGTTTTTAATGATTAAATTATAGATTTAGAGTCTAATTAGAGAGAGAAAAAATTGAATTGTACCTATTGGAAGATGTATTCCTAATAAAATTTCTAAATTGAGTGAAAAGAGCCTCCAACTTGTAGATCCTTACTCCTTCTTGTAGATCCTTACTTTCTTCTTGTAGATCCTTGTTCTAATAGCCTCCAATGAAGAATATGAAAGGAATTTGGAAGAAATTTGAGTAGGAATTGGTGTGGGAATGAAGAATTTGGAAGAGAAAAAATTCTAGATCTAGATTTGGAATGACAAATGAGGAGAGAGAGAGTCTCTCTCCACCCCTATTGTGGCCGGCCATAACTTCTCCTCCAAGTTACTATGTCCAAAATATCCCTTAGGGCTTTTCATGAAGAAATAATTAAGGAGAGAAGGTTCTACTCTATTTGTTTCACTAATTAATTCATCCTCCTAATGAATGTGCTTACTATTGGGCTCAATTCTAACTAGAATTAAATGTTGGTCCATGGATCTAAACTAAACTAGTTAGGTCCACTAAACAAGTCCAAAAATAAATATAACATCTAACAATAAATAAATAATACAATAAATAAGTATTTACAACATGCACAATATTTAATATTATATTCTAAAATAAATATACCTATGCCCAATTAACAAACTACCCTTAGTTGGAAAAGTGAGGGTGACACTGGATGCCCGTATCACCGCGTCAAAGGTTTGATACTCATGCTGCTCCACCGCCAAGATAATCTCTAAATGGAGTCCCTGTTGGAACCTTCTCACCCTCTCCCACTCGATCGCTACCAAAGTGGAAGAAAATCGACTAAGTCTCGCAAACTCCGATGCGTAACCGTCGACGGTCCTGCCCTCCTACCTGAGGTTGTTAAACCTATGCCGAAGCTCTTAATACGCCACCGCGTCAAAATATCTTGCCTGGAACCTCAGTAAAAATTATCCATGAAATCGGTGCTGTGAGAGAACCCTCCTGCGCTGCCCACCAGTCATGAGCCAAGTCCAACAACTGTAGCCTCTCTATTGCTACACGCCCTCTAGTCGGAGTCCCTGCTGCCTCTAAGATGGCCTCAGTGTCATACAACCAAGCATCGAATAAAATTGTGTCTTCTGTACTATTAAAGTACGGAGGACTGAGACGCCTGAATCTGGTCGCAGAATTATGGATTTGAGAACTAGCTCGCTCCAATGCTCTCTAGATCGACTGAGTGAGTACGTCACTCTGGTGCTGCTGGGTCGTTATGAAACCTCGAAGGACATCCATCAGTGCTCGGGCAACACCCTCTGGCTGCTCGGGCTGAAATGGGTGCACATGTACTGCCTCCTGGTCCGATAGTACCGGTCGATCTGCCTTAGGATCTACCCTAAACTCCCCCCCTGAATGCTGAGATCGAACTCCAGGAATACGTTGGACTCCCGAACGCTGTCCCTCCTCTAGCTAAACTCAATCCATCTGGCCAATAGTATCAGAAACAGTGCCCATAAAAGTTAAGGACACAAGAATTAAACGAAGAACAACATATATCAACGAATAAGCATATATCAGATTCAAGAATCAGGGATAGAAAAAATAACTAGGGATCAAGGGGAACAATTTTAGGACTGAGACATCTAGCAATAGCAACAACCCCCATATATCTGTAAAAACCATACCTGCATGGGCCACCACTAAAACTATGTCACGTCCCAAAACCAGAATACTGGAGAGCGGGACTAGCAATGCCAGCTACGTATACTTAGATTACTCTGGTACTTTACATATACGGTAAAGTTGTAAGACATGAGGGGTCACTACTACAAACCACCAGTCAAGCCTAGGTCCAACAAACCCTAGTGTCTCAATTACAAGAACAACATAAATAATAACACGATAAAAGATCAGCTGAAGTATAATAGTAAAGCATCCCAAACTATAATATACAGATGATCATGATGGTAGTAAACACAGAATGAATAAATTAGCCAGAATCTGAGTTATACATGATCAATCCTAGGATATGTCAATCATGCTATTGCCTGTAGGCTAACAGATCAAACCAAAATATGAGCTAAATACGTGCTCGGAGGTTAAATGCCAACAAAAATAGAATGTACATCAGAATAGGAAAGTAAAAAAATCCACTCAAGTGGTCTGGTGCTCCTGGTGGTCACATTCCTCAGGAAAGTACGAAAGATCCTGTCACTACCACAATTCTAAATAAGGGCATTTGTGTAATTTTACTATTTTGAATAATTATGTGCTTAATTAATCTGCTGAGTTTTATAAACTATTTAAATATTGTTAGTTGTGATTGTTTTAGGTAAAAACCCTAGAACTCATTAGGACAGACCCTAGTGAGTCAAACCTAATTGTAAATCCAGTTCTAGTGAAACCCTAGAATTCAAATTTTAGGGTGAACCCTCAAACCCTAGCAGGCCTAAACCTGAGTAAATTAGGTTCTGCATGACCTAATATAGGGGGTTTAACCTAAAACTATGCATGGAAACCCTAAACTAGCTTTAATATAAAAGGGAAGCCTCTCTCTCAAAGCCATCCTTCATGTAGAAGAAGAAACCCTAGCCTCCGCAAGAGAAAACCATCTCCCCACTCCAAATTTTGAAACCTAACCCTAGGGCTTCCATTTTCCTCCTCCAAAGCAAGGAAAGCAAGGAACGTGGGTCAAAAAGCCTTGGGGAAGAAGAACTTCCATTGGAGAACCCATCTCTATAGGTACAAACCCTATTTTTATTCTTTTAATTCTGTTTTCTGTCGATTATTGGCCATTAGGAACCCACCCTACGGTGTAGCTTTCGATTTAGGGTTTTATTTGGGTTTTGGTGACCAACTTTTGGATTTTCCCTAATTATCAGGAACCCTAACCCTAGGTATTTGTTTGTAGACTGATTTCATTACATACGTGTAAGTTAGATCTCAATTTTTAGGGCTTTGGTTTGGGTATTCATGATTAATAATGTGGGATACGAATTCAGCACGTTATGTGTTTGATGAAATGTGTATTAGGGTTTTTGCCTAACCCTGTGTTTAAATTTCTGTATTTTAATATACCTATCTATATTCATAAATGTAATTGTGTTGGGTGGTATCACTGTGTTTTGGGTTTCCATTGTGCATTCGTTATAGGTGGTTCATGGGGTTTGTGTTTGAGGAGAATTCACTGTGCAGTAATTTGGGAAATGTACTGTGGTGTCGGGTGTTAGGTCTGATTTGTGCAGTCGGGACTGGTTGTGTTTGTTCAGTGCAGTCGGGCATTGAGGGGATCGGTTTTGAAGTTACAGCAGAAATTCAACTCTGCAGGCTGGTAAATCCAAGGCCTAGGTTGGCAATGCAGCAGGTTCTGTAGCAGCTTAAGTTTTGTTACCAGCCCTCTCTTAAGTCTACTAGTTGATTTTTGAGGGAATACTGAGCAGTGAGTTGGGGAGTTTTCTAATGTATCAGTATTTTGTGCCTGTGTGCAGTGAACTTCTACCTGTGTCAGTATGTGTCTGCCTATGTGTCTTAGTTAATGTGTATATCAGTAACTTGTGTGATTAGTACCTGTGTGTATGTATCAGTTAGTCCCAGTGTGTGTGTGTGTGTGTGTGCAGTTGTGCAAAACTAAAGCCTGTGTCTACCTGTGTAGCACTGTGAGAGAGAGAGAGAGAGTGTTTGGTTCCAGATTTCTGAGTGTGTGCATAGAGCCTAATAACTAGTGGGTATTCCAAGACTTAGATGTGTATTAGTGTCCAGGTCTGTGTATTCTTCCTGAGGTGAATGTGCAGGTCAGTGTAAAAAATCTGTGTATGCACCAGTGTGTAAGTCTGAATATTAAATCCTATGCCTGTGCCTGTGCATTTCATATCAGTGTGTGTGCAAATCTATGTGTGTGTGAGGAACCAGTGAGTCGTGTATGTGAGAATGAGTACCTATGTGTCCCTGTCTATCAGTAGGGGTAGGTTCTGTGTATCAGGAATAGAGGGAGAGGTGTAGTGAGTGTTAGTTTTAGACTAGAGTTATTGATATCAGTATCCAGTGCTAGGCAGTGCACCAGTGGGGGAAATGTGTAAGGATTTTAGTGTATCAGTGTCAACATTGGGTATGGCAGTGTTGTACCAGTGTACCCAGATGCCTGTGTGTGTAATTTAGGAAATGAGAGATTTGGGCAGTGTGTAGCTAGTGTGACTTTCCTGAGTGGGTGAGCAATGTAAAATCAGTGTAAAACCCGTGTCTCAGTTAATTACAAACTGTGTGTATTTGTGAGTGGGATTTTCCTGTGTTCTTAGACTGAGTTCAGTGAGGGAGTACACAGTATCAGTCCAAACTGAACTGTGGCTACCTTATCCATGTACATTGTGTATCAATCAAGGGTGCTATGAGAATTAGGTGCAGCAGTGAGAAATCCTTGAGTATAGGGTATCAGTTAGCAGTTAGGAAATGATATGGGGCATTAGGTGGGTTAATATGTAGAGTTGAGTATAGGTATTAAAGTATTAAAACTAAGTTAACAGATTAACTATTATATATATATTGTATCACTTAGTATTAGCTAGTTATACTTGTAATCACCCTAGAAACCAGGTTTGAACCCAGATTTAGGTGTTATGAGTACACCCTAGTGTTTTAACTAGGGATGTCACAAATAGCTAGTATGAGACTAGTATTGACCAGTAGGTTTCAGTATTGACCTAGAGGCCTCGTGTTTAATTAGTTAAACATGTTTATTCTTTTATTTCAATATTTTGACAATTATATTCCATAAATAGGTCATTGTGATCCCACTTTGGACATTGATCCTCACATTTTGCTCAGGACCACAGGCGAGTACATTCTCTGACAGTTTTCATTTTGTTGATTACTTCTATAATCTAGTTGTATTACATACTTGATTCCGACACTATGGATACACGGGTTAGCACCCTAGATCCCCATCATGAGGAGTCGTGATTGGAATCCATCGTGCTAGCTGGGGGATGGGGAACTATTAGTAGATTATGTGATCATATCCAAATCCTTTACATGCATCATAGCTCACCCCACTTCTCACGTTGGGTGTGGCCTGACCATCTTACATGCATCATAGCTGTTATATATGATTAACCTGACCTCTACATGCATCATAGCTAACCATATGGTTAGCCTGACCTACAAGAATCATAGTTAATCATATATAACCAGCCTGATCAAGTCCCAAGCCGATCACATAATAAACTGATAATTCAAACACTTAGCTAGATGTCTATTTTATTCAGATTCACCTGTTCCAGCATTCACTATTTATTTGTCTAGCATTCACTATTTATTACTCATTGCTAGATGCTCTATTGCCTATTTCCATTTTCTCCAGTACTTTACATTTCCAGCATTTATTTCCATCTTGTATCTCTTACACTGTTTATAGATTTTGTCAATTTAATGAAACTGCTGTTAGTGCTTGTGCTTCGCTCCAATCCTGACTGGATAACATTTTTTAGAGGACCTGGAGAGCTTGTGCCCCACTCATTACGGTCCAGGATTAGAGGGTGATTTTACTCCAGAAACCCCAGAGGAGTTGCCTAGCCTAGAGGAGAATGTACCTGGCTGTTCTTAGATTATTTTTCTGCATTTATTGTTTTAGACTGAGACTGAGTTGTATTTATTATTTTATGATTTTGTGAGGTCAATTAGACCCAGGATTTGAGTTGGACTTATTGTGGTTAGTTTTATTAGAACTCTTTCTATTCTCATCGTGCCATTATTCTTATAGCTTGTGATTGAGTATATCATAGACTGTGGATTATTTTATCATTGCCCTCCGTGCGGAGTTGAGACTATTGACATGATATATTATATGTTGAGACCTAGACAGCGTTCTACCGCCGATGCTGTGGCGTAGGCTAGACGTACCCACGACTCATGCCCAAATTCTGGGTGAGGGTCGTGACACGTTTTTACTGGTGGCCCATGCAGGTCGAGTCCTAGATTAGCATTAGAGCGATATCGTAGTGGTGCTCGCTTAGAGTATTACTACGAGCCTGTTTTAGGAAATAGGATTTAGGCCGAGGATATGCTCAATCACAATTAGGAAATTCTGATTCTTATGACATTACTCTTAATAATTTTTTCCTTAAGAAATTTTCTGTCCTTCCTTGATGATATCGTATCTATTGCCTTAATTTAATCTTTCGATCTGTCTTCAGGATGCCGCCGAGAAGGTCCCAGAGACTCGGAGCAACAGATTCGGAGAGGTCTGCCACCTCTCGCCCCGCCGGACAGACATCCGTAGCACCTCCTACATCTCCAGTACCTGTGGGAGTGTCTGCAGCATTCGGGGGTCCTCCACCACCAGTTCAGAGGGTCCCCACAGCTACAACGGCACCACCACCACCAGTTCAACATCCAGGAGGTGTGCCCGTCGATGGAGCACAGATGTTCGCTTTGATTCAGGGCATGGTCGATGCCTAGAGGACGTCGACAGAGGCCCAGAGAGTGCAGGCTGAGGCACATCAGGCCCAGACAGAGATGATGAGGGTGAACATGGAGAATGCTCACCAAGTGGCTCTCCAGGCTGTGGAGAGAGTCACTCAGCAGCAGCAGCGTCCTGATCAGCACCACCAGAGGCCGGGCACCATTGTGGATTTCAAGAGGATGATGCCTCAGGAGTTCAAGGGGACAGAAGGGATACTCTACGCCGATGATTGGCTAGATGACATCGAGAAAAACTTGCGCTTGGCGCAGCTTCCGGAGGCTCTTCAGATCGAGGCCGCCGGCAGCCAGATGTTCGATATTGCCTTGACGTGGTTTCGCACGGAGCCGAGACTCTTGCGCAGGGGACTCACTTGGGAGGATTTCAAGGAGCTCTTCAAGGAGAAGTTCTTTCCTAATGTTGCCCTGGGAGCTTTGGAGAGTCAGTTCCATGACTTAGCCCAGGGGAGCTCGTCCGTCGATGAGTTACCGCGGAGTTTTTCCGCCTGAGCCACTTCGCGCCATCGATGATTAGAGATCCGGGAGACAGGGCCCAAAAATTCAGAAAGGGGCTGACAAGGGAGATCAAGTCTCGCACGTCGGGATGTCGCACAGCTACCTACGAGGGCATATTGATGGATGCCCAAGTAGCCGAGGACGACTTGGGCCTCAGGCCCAAGAGGGGACGCGATGGTTCCGGAGGAGCAAACAGTAGTACGGGACCGGGCAAGCGTCCACACTTTCAGCAGCAATAGTAGAGACCCTTTCAGCAGCAGCATCAGGCACCAGCCCGAGGGCAGGTCCAACAGCAGCAACAGAGACAGAACCAGCCCGCCATCCAGTGTGCTTACTGCGGGAAGATGGGACATACTAGAGATATCTGCAGGAAGAGATTGGGCTCATGTCTGTCCTGCGGATCGACGACATACCAGCTGAAGGATTGTCCTACCATTCGTTCAGGTCAGGGTGGAGCAGCCGCCCAGAGAGGACCAGACAGGGTACCTACCGTACCAGGAGGCCAACAACAGAGGGGACCACTTCCACCACAACATCAGAAGTTCACCCAGCATCAGCAGTAGAGAGGTGCACCCCAGGGGCGAGCATACGCCATGGCAGTCGAGGAGATCGAGCCAGCAGGAGACTTGATCACAGGTTCGGTTCTTCTCGATTGTATTCTCGTATTTACCTTATTCGACTCTGGTGCTTCCCATAGTTTTGTGTTTGTATCTTATGCACTTCGACATCATTTAGACACAGAACCATTAGCTAGGACTTGCAAGATCACGACTGGTGGAGGTATTATCCTAGTCCGTGATCACTACAAGGACCGAAGAGTGTCAGTAGGAGGCCGAGAGTTGAGCGTGAGCTTACTTGTCATGCCACTTCTGGGGTATGATATTGTACTCGGAATGGACTGGTTGAGTAGGCATCATGCTACTATAGATTGTTATAGAGGCAGAGTATTATTTAGACCACCAGGAGAGCCGGAGTTTGAGGTCGTCAGAGGAGCAGCGGAACAGAGGAAGAGCATATTTTGCGGAGCCAGGGCAGAAGAAGAGAAGTTGCCACATCCTTTGATAGCAGAGTTCCTGGATGTATTTTCAGAGGAGTTGCCAGGCTTGCCGCCAGACAGAGATGTTGAATTCTCTATAGACTTGGTTCCAGGAGCGGAGCCCATTTCACAACACGTCTATAGAGTCAACAACAGCGAGCTGGCAGAACTGAAGAAGCAAGTTGAGGAGCTGCAGGACAAAGGTTTCATCAAATCCAGTTCATCACCATGGGGAGCTCCGGTATTGTTCGTACCGAAGAAGGACGGCACGGTGCGCATGTGCATTGATTATAGAGCTTTGAACAATATCACTATCAAGAACAAGTACCCGCTGCCGAGGATAGATGATCTTTTCGATCAGTTGAGCGGGGCGAGGGTGTTTTTAAAGATAGATTTGAGATCAGGCTATCACCAGGTGAAGAGGGAAGATACGCCGAAGACAGCTTTTCGGACCAGATACGGCCAGTTTGAGTTCATTGTAATGCCATTTGGTTTAACCAATGCACCGGCAGTATTCATGAACCTGATGAACAAGGTGTTCCACCAGTACCTTGACAAGTTCGTGGTGGTGTTCATCGACGATATTTTTGTGTATTCTAAGACCCCAGAGGAGCACGAAGAGCACCTGAGGTTGGTCTTAGAGACTCACAGGAGGGAGAAGCTGTACGGAAAACTCTCTAAGTGTGAATTCTTCCTTGACAAGGTCGAATTTCTTGGGCATGTGGTATCGGGTGACGGAATCTCGGTTAACCCACAGAAGATCGAGGCAGTGGAGTCGTGGGCTACCCCCAGTTCGGTAGCTGAGATCAGGAGTTTTCTCGGGCTAGCAGGATACTACAGGAGGTTTGTACAAGACTTCTCCAGGATTGCTGCGCCACTGACCAGATTGACTAGGAAAGATATAGATTTTGTCTGGACGGAGGAGTGCCAGGCCGCATTTGATGAACTGAAGAAGAGGTTGACAACAGCTCCAGTTTTGACGTTGCCAGCAGGGACAGGTGGTTTCACCATATACAGTGATGCTTCAGGGAAGGGTCTGGGATGTGTTCTTCAGCAGCACGGGAAGGTGATTGCCTATGCTTCCAGGCAGTTACGCCCTCATGAAAAGAACTACCCCACCCACGATTTGGAATTGGCAGCAGTTATCTTCGCTCTAAAGCTGTGGAAACATTATCTGTACGGAGAGCGCGTAGAAATCTTCACAGACCACAAGAGCTTGAAGTACGTGTTCACACAGAAGGAGCTGAACATGAGGCAGAGGAGGTGGTTGGAGTTGATGAAGGACTTCGATATCTCATTGTAGTACCATCTAGGGAAAGCCAACGTAGTCGCCGATGCCTTGAGCAGGTATCCGATGGCTATGTACTTGACGACAGATAGACATTTGTTGGCTGATTTGGAGAGCTTGGAGATTGAAGTATTAGTTCCCGGTACTAAGATTCAGATGTGGGGATTGCAGATACAGTCCGAGCTGATAGACAGGATTAGAGCTGCGCAGTACGAGGATGAGGCTCTGAGGAGTATCAGGGCACAGGTTCAAATAGGGTTGTCGGACGACTTTACTATCGCAGATGATGGTTCCTTACGGCACGGCACGAGGATGTGTGTGCCGAGCGGGGAGCTGCGCGAGGAGGTTTTGCAGGAGGCACACCGCTCTCAGTACTTGATACATCCTGGTGCCAACAAGATGTATCGAGACTTGAGAGAGCACGTATGGTGGTATGGAATGAAGCACGAGGTAGCACGCTTCGTATCTCGGTGTCTAGTGTGCCAGCAGGTAAAGGCAGACCGGCAGAGGCCAGGTGGTTTGCTTCAACCTTTACCGATTCCAGAATGGAAATGGGAGCACGTGACCATGGATTTCGTTTCAGGGCTTCCACGTTCTCCAGGAGGGAAGGACGCGATTTGGGTCATCGTGGACAGGTTGACCAAATCAGCCCATTTCTTACCTTTCAAGGTGGGCACGTCGACAGAGAGACTAGCAGAGATGTACGTGCGTCAGATCGTTAGACTTCATGGAGTTCCTGTGAGCATCGTCTCGGATCGGGATAGTCGTTTCACTTCCCACTTCTGGAGGAGTCTGCAGGCTAGCTTGGGCACCCAGCTCAAGTTCAGTACCGCATATCACCCCCAGACAGACGGGCAGTCTGAACGGACTATTCAGACTCTCGAGGATATGCTACGCACTTGTGTTCTAGATCTCGAAGGTTCTTGGGAGGATCATCTGCACCTGGTGGAGTTTGCTTACAACAACAACTACCAGGCCAGCATCGAAATGTCACCATTTGAGGCTCTTTATGGAAGGAGGTGTCGTACACCGTTATCTTGGGACGACGTTGGAGAGAGGGCCTTGTTAGGACCAGAAATGGTCGTGGATGCAGCAGAAAAGGTAAAACACATCAGAGACAGACTGCGAGTGGCGCAGGACAGACAGCGGCATTGGGCCGATAGCCACCGTAGACCCCTTGAGTTTCAGGTATAGATCATTATTTTTCTGGTTTGTGTTGTTTGTTTAGACTGCGTGTTGAGACTATTTTGTTTTAGGTTGGCGATCTAGTATTCCTACAGATTTCTCCGACGCATGGAACGATTCGTTTTGGCAGAGGCGGGAAGCTTAGCCCACGCTACATCGGACCCTTTGGTATTCTCGCAAGGGTAGGTGCAGTGGCGTATAGACTGGACTTACCGCCTGCATTGGAGGGAGTGCATAATGTGTTCCATGTGTCGCAGCTGAGGCGGTACGTGGCAGACCCTAGTCACGTACTGGATCACTCAGAGATTGAGGTTTGTCCGACGCTCAGCTACCTCGAGCAGCCCGTAGAGATCTTGGACCGCAAAGAGAAGGTGTTGCGGAACCAAACTATTCCTTTGGTTCGTGTAGCATGGAGACATCACTCTCCAGGGGAGTCGACCTGGGAGAGAGAGGACAAAATGTGCGAGCAATACCCGTATCTCTTCTAGACTTGAGGTATATTCCTTTTCTGATTTCATTCTTGTTCTAGTTCAGTCCAATTTCGAGGACAAAATTTCTTTTAGGAGGGTAGACTTGTCACTACCACAATTCTAAATAAGGGCATTTGTGTAATTTCACTATTTTGAATAATTATGTGCTTAATTAATCTGCTGAGTTTTATAAACTATTTAAATATTGTTAGTTGTGATTGTTTTAGGTAAAAACCCTAGAACTCATTAGGACAGACCCTAGTGAGTCAACCCTAATTGTAAACCCAGTTCTAGTGAAACCCTAGAATTCAAATTTTAGGGTGAACCCTCAAACCCTAGCAGGCCTAAACCTGAGTAAATTAGGTTCTGCATGACCTAACATAGGGGGTTTAACCTAAAACTATGCATGGAAACCCTAAACTAGCTTTAATATAAAAGGGAAGCCTCTCTCTCAAAGCCATCCTTCATGTAGAAGAAGAAACCCTAGCCTCCGCAAGAGAAAACCATCTCCCCACTCCAGATTTCGAAACCTAACCCTAGGACTTCCATTTTTCTCTTCCAAAGCAAGGAAAGCAAGGAACGTGGGTCAAAAAGCCTTGGGGAAGAAGAACTTCCATTGGAGAACCCATCTCTATAGGTACAAACCCTATTTTTATTCTTTTAATTCTGTTTTCTGTCGATTATTGGCCATTAGGAACCCACCCTACGGTGTAGCTTTCGATTTAGGGTTTTATTTGGGTTTTGGTGACCAACTTTTGGATTTCCCCCAATTATCAGGAACCATAACCCTAGGTATTTGTTTGTAGACTGATTTCATTACATACGTGTAAGTTAGATCTCAATTTTTAGGGCTTTGGTTTGGATATTCATGATTAATAATGTGGGATACGAATTCAGCACGTTATGTGTTTGATGAAATGTGTATTAGGGTTTTTGCCTAACCCTGTGTTTAAATTTCTGTATTTTAATATACCTATCTATATTCATAAAAGTAATTGTGTTGGGTGGTATCACTGTGTTTTGGGTTTCCATTGTGCATTCGTTATAGGTGGTTCATGGGGTTTGTGTTTGAGGAGAATTTACTGTGCAGTGATTTGGGAAATGTACTGTGGTGTCGGGTGTTAGGTCTGATTTGTGCAGTCGGGACTGGTTGTGTTTGTTCAGTGCAGTCGGGCATTGAGGGGATCGGTTTTGAAGTTACAGCAGAAATTCAACTCTGCAGGCTTGTAAATCCAAGGCCTAGGTTGGCAATGTAGCAGGTTCTGTAGCAGCTTAAGTTTTGTTACCAGCCCTCTCTTAAGTCTACTAGTTGATTTTTGAGGGAATACTGAGCAGTGAGTTGGGGAGTTTTCTAATGTATCAGTATTTTGTGCCTATGTGTGCAGTAAACTTCTACCTGTGTCAGTATGTGTCTGCCTATGTGTCTCAGTTAATGTGTATATCAGTAACTTGTGTGATTAGTACCTGTGTGTATGTATCAGTTAGTCCCAGTGTGTATGTGTATGTGTGCAGTTGTGCAAAACTAAAGCCTGTGTCTACCTGTGTAGCACTGTGAGAGAGAGAGAGAGTGTTTGGTTCCAGATTTCTGAGTGTGTGCATAGAGCCTAATAACTAGTGGGTATTCCAAGACTTAGATGTGTATCAGTGTCCAGGTCTGTGTATTCTTCCTGAGGTGAATGTGCAGGTCAGTGTAAAAAATCTGTGTATGCACCAGTGTGTAAGTCTGAATATTAAATCCTGTGCCTGTGCCTGTGCATTTCATATCAGTGTGTGTGCAAATCTATGTGTGTGTAAGGGACCAGTGAGTCGTGTATGTGAGAATGAGTACCTATGTGTCCCTGTGTATCAGTAGGGGTAGGTTCTGTGTATCAGGAATAGAGGGAGAGGTGTAGTGAGTGTTAGTTTTTGACTAGAGTTATTGATATCAGTATCCAGTGCTAGGCAGTGCACCAGTGGGGGAAATATGTAAGGATTTTAGTGTATCAGTGTCAACATTGGGTGTGGCAGTGTTGTACCAGTGTACCCAGATGCCTGTGTGTGTAATTTAGGGAATGAGAGATTTGGGCAGTGTGTAGCTAGTGTGACTTTTCTGAGTGGGTGAGCAATGTGAAATCAGTGTAAAACCCGTGTCTCAGTTAATTACAAACTGTGTGTATTTGTGAGTGAGATTTTCCTGTGTTCTTAGACTGAGTTCAGTGAGGGAGTACACAGTATCAGTCCAAACTGAACTGTGGCTACCTTATCCATGTACATTGTGTATCAATCAAGGGTGCTATAAGAATTAGGTGCAGCAGTGAGAAATCCTTGAGTATAGGGTATCAGTTAGCAGTTAGGAAATAATATGAGGCATTAGGTGGGTTAATATGTAGAGTTGAGTATAGGTATTAAAGTATTAAAACTAAGTTAACAGATTAACTATTATATATATATTGTATCACTTAGTATTAGCTAGTTATACTTGTAATCACCCTAGAAACCAGGTTTGAACCCAGATTTAGGTGTTATGAGTACACCCTAGTGTTTTAACTAGGGATGTCACAAATAGCTAGTATGAGACTAGTATTGACCAGTAGGTTTCAGTATTGACCTAGAGGCCTCGTGTTTAATTAGTTAAACATGTTTATTCTTTTATTTCAATATTTTGACAATTATATTCCATAAATAGGTCATTGTGATCCCACTTTGGACATTGATCCTCATATTTTGCTCAGGACCACAGGCGAGTACATTCTCTGACAGTTTTCATTTTGTTGATTACTTCTATAATCTAGTTGTATTACATACTTGATTTCGATACTATGGATACACGGGTTAGCACCCTAGATCCCCATCATGAGGAGTCGTGATTGGAATCCATCGTGCTAGCTGGGGGATGGGGAACTATTAGTAGATTATGTGATCATATCCAAATCCTTTACATGCATCATAGCTCACCCCACTTCTCACGTTGGGTGTGGCCTGACCATCTTACATGCATCATAGCTGTTATATATGATTAACCTGACCTCTACATGCATCATAGCTAACCATATGGTTAGCCTGACCTACAAGAATCATAGTTAATCATATATAACCAGCCTGATCAAGTCCCAAGCCGATCACATAATAAACTGATAATTCAAACACTTAGCTAGATGTCTATTTTATTCAGATTCACCTGTTCCAGCATTCACTATTTATTTGTCTAGCATTCACTATTTATTGCTCATTGCTAGATGCTCTATTGCCTATTTCCATTTTCTCCAGTACTTTACATTTCCAGCATTTATTTCCATCTTGTATCTCTTACACTGTTTATAGATTTTGTCAATTTAATGAAACTGCTGTTAGTGCTTGTGCTTCACTCCAATCCTGACTGGATAATATTTTTTAGAGGACCTGGAGAGCTTGTGCCCCACTCATTACGGCCCAGGATTAGAGGGTGATTTCACTCCAGAAACCCCAGAGGAGTTGCCTAGCCTAGAGGAGAATATACATGGCTGTTCTTAGATTATTTTTCTGCATTTATTGTTTTAGACTGAGACTGAGTTATATTTATTATTTTGTGATTTTGTGAGGTCAATTAGACCCAGGATTTGAGTTGGACTTATTGTGGTTGGTTTTATTAGAACTTTTTCTATTCTCATCGTGCCATTATTCTTATAGCTTGTGATTGAGTATATCATAGACTGTGGATTATTTTATCATTGCCCTCCGTGCGGAGTTGAGACTATTGACAGGATATATTATATGTTGAGACCTAGACAGCGTTCTACCGCCGATGCTGCGGCGTAGGCTGGACGTACCCACGACTCATGCCCAAATTCCGGGTGAGGGTCGTGACAGATCCTCTAGTGCTGCTACTGGATCTGGCTATACAAAACCAGTAGGGTCAGACCCCAAATAGTAAGTACCATAAAGGAAGCAAATCTAGAAACTTAAACCAACAATACAAGCAATACAAATACTGAAAGTAAAGAGTGAATGTAAATGATCTTAGGATAATAAAATAAATACTATAAACCTGCAATGAGACATATCCTGAACTGATAAGCAATAGAATAACAAGTGCAAAAAATAAAGGTATGATCATGTAAAGCCTAGACTAACCATCATGTATAAATCATGGCAAATTATATAAGTACGACTTGATACTTTAACTAACTAGGGTTATCATAACCTAATTACTAACAATTATAATACAACGCGATACTAGAGTTCCTTCTGATCGCATGCCCCTGTAGTCTGTCCAGGATATCCATACGCACAAACCATCATCAGATACTTCTCAAGATACTCCACAATATAAAATACTTGATACTCCACAAGATAACTTTATGAATAACCGGGACTGCATACAATCTAGAAAAATTCCTAGCCATGTACTAAGTGAATCTCTAGTTATTAACCCCTAGCAGTTTCTTGTATAAATCCGGGTGTGGCATTTCACAGAATCTATCCTAGAAATGATGCAACAAAATAAATTCTAATAGTAATATAAATAAGTTTTAATATACACTGCACATACGGACTCATGTAAGCCACTACAACAACCAAGGCACGCGAAACCAAGTGAAGCCAGGTAAAGCTATGTGAAGTGTAAACCTCCTTAACCAAATTTTAGGTATACTTGGTGTAGTAAGAGATTAGGGTTAATTTGGATTCAAATAGTTTTAAAAATAGGGTTTAATAAAAAGCTATTTATATTTGTAACTCTTGGTACACCTTACCGTTGCTAAAATATAAGGAGCGCAACACTGGCCTTTACCTTCCAACAAAATTTATACCCTTGACCTAGATGAGCCAATCTAAGCACCAGACATATCTGTCACTGGAAAACCTACTCACTTGTGCATTATTTTAATCACACAACATTCGTCGCACGATATCTAGTTTTAAACCCAAACTTCGCACCTATGCCCGTTACAACTGAAATTTTGAGACACAACCTTGACCTAATTCTTGCAACCCAATACTTGATAATAATCTATTTCGAGTCTCCTACGTCCATAACACTTGTGTCATCCCCAATTTAGTCCCTATGCACTTATAATTTATTATCTATGACACAAATTTTATTTAAATTGGGGCAACCGACTCAACCTAGCCCAAAACTAGACCAAACACCAACCCAAACCCACACTCACACCTTCATGAGACTCATGCAAACATCACACACCCTCCCACATCCTACAAAACACCAAACCCCCATTTCTACACATCAAATCTCTATTTTCCATCATTTATAAACACCAAAACTATAGGAAGCTAAATACAAAAGAAATACAAGGTGTCACCCTTCTATTGATGCAAACGAAATGGAGACAACCCCTTTGGACAAGACATGACCGGTTCTCTCACCCTTTATCTCCTTTTTGAATGAAAGTATGCATCCACATCTACCTATATTAAATTCTAGCCCTTGATTCAATCACCCCCAATCACAACCATCTATCACTCTCTTACATAACAAATACCCATACAAACCTAAACCCCCCTATAGCCGAGCCTAACCCCAAGGAAACCCCTCTCTCTTCTTCATTAAATACTACATACTCTCTCTCCCTTATTTATTATACTCTCTCTCTCCTTCCTCCATTTCACCACTTCACCTCCTTTCCTCTTCAACCGAAAACACCACCACCACCACCTTCACCCCTGACTACCTCAACCACCATCATCGCCTCACATCAACCACCACGATGACCACTACCATTACCATCACCCCCATCCTCCCTTCTTGCTGTCGACCACAACAGCTCCACGACCGTACCCCCTCACCATCAACGATGGCAATTCCTCCACCACCACGACAACTGCCTTCACCATCACCCCCGCCATTGTCATCACCACGACCACAACCATTATCATTACCCCCATCCTTCCTCCTTGCTGTCGACCATTGCAGCTCTACCACCGTACCCCCATCACCATCAATGACAGCAGCACCTCCATCACCACGGGCACTGCCTTCACCATCACCCCCGCTAATGTCATCACCACGACCACCACCATTACCATCACCCCCATCCTCCCTCCTTGTTGTCGACCACAACAGCTCCACCACCGTACCTCCATCACCATCAACGGCAGCAGCACCTCCACCACTACGGCTACTGCCTTCACCATCACCCCCGCCACTATCATCACCACGACCAACACCATCACCATCACCTTCACCACCACAGCAGCCCACCACCATCACCATCACCATCACCCTCAGACCACCACCGGACCACCCCTTTTCTTCTCGACCTTCACCATCACCACCTCCATCACCTTCGACTTTAACAGCAGCTACTACACCATCCTCTCCTCGACCCTATTTCGTTGTCTCAACGTCAAAATGTTGGCCTCGGTACCCGTATGAAGACACATCGACGACACCGTTCTCGTCGTCTTTGGGGGTGACCTTAATTTGGTATATTTATTTCCTCTATTTTTTTAATCTCTTTACGTCCTTGGGATTCCCTTATAATTTTACTCATATTTTGGAAACCTTATAGATATATCATTGTTCGTACGAAGCATGGAGCAGACTGAAGTTCGTAACTGAAGACTTGATTGCGCTCTACACGCTCAGGGGATTGGTCACTCGTAACTCCTGACAATAAATCAAACCTGCTTCTCTAATGCATTATTAAAATAGTAAATACTTGATTAACTAGATAAATAACTAGACAGATTAATTAGCTAACTGATATTGCAATTTACTCGTCAGAATATAGTACATATTAACCCTAGCATTACTGTAGCACGCTTATCTATTATTTTGAATGTATATATATCATAATTTTATACTATATGTTACTGAGGATGTATAGCAATGACATTGCAATAATAACCACAACAACAACGATGGTAACAATCACAAAACTGTAGCAACACCAAGCCCTTATTTGAGAAATGGAGCATTGAATGTTAGTGGTATATATTTTCCATAAAATAAATCTCTCCTAAAGTATTATGGTGTGCACGGTAAAATTATATTTATCATGTCATATGTAAGATAGTGGCTCTATTTTAGATAAAAACAACTTGACCATCGGCCCCAGAATTGAACTTTTAGTGAATTCTAATTATGGTGCACTAGTTCTATATAGGATAAAATGTGAGGATTATGATATCGATAGAAGTGCTAAGACATATTGAATTACAATGTTTCTTTACTGCTTGCAAATGTATGGAATATAGCAACCTTAAAAAGTATGTTACTTGTTGACTTGATACCTACATGGTAGATAATACGTTACTTGATAGTTCCAACCCTTATTTCTAGCAAAAAAATTATCAGTCTCTAATTCTTACATATGCTACTTGTTAGATGCTTTTACTTGATAGTTCTAGCCCTTACTTGTTAGAAGATTAATTATTTGCTTACATATAGATATATGCATGTTGCTTCTCTCTCTCTCTCTCTCTCTCGATTTGGTGGTTTTGTGTATCCCGTGGGTTGCACCATTGATGGTTATCTTGTAGATGTATTTGTGAGTGCGACGGGTTGCATCATAGACGTGGATTGGACATGGGCTAAAATATTGTGTAAAGTGGTGTGATTGCAGGGTTGGAAACATAGAAAATACAAATGAGACTCTGCCGAAATTCTTGAAAACTTTTAGTTTAAATTTGGAACAACTTGCTTGACTTGATTTGGAACAGCTTGCTTGACTTGATTTGGAACAACTTGCTTGACTTGCACCTTTAGAACAACTTAATTTTATTATTTTGTGATAACTAGATTGCTTTTGATATTTGCAGTTTGGTATTTTACTACGTCACTTGGATGTTCTCTTATCTTCCGTCATTATATGTATATGTATTATTTTTATGTAACTCATATGCGGGTTTATCCGCACGTAGGTATGAACCTCCTACCAAAACTCTTAACTCATGTCTTTAGTTTTATTGTATTTACTTCATACTCGTACCTTATTATAGCTTGCTCTTGCTATGATTAAATTGATAGGATGGACTTAATTACATAACTATGTATATACTTGTGTTTGATGTACTATTATGATTGCGGCTTACTTTGGACCCTTGCTCTCCCTGAATTGAAGGGCTGGATTTGTGTATCCAGGTTTCTGGGAAGTGAGTGACAGAGGATTGATCCAACTATACCACCCTGAGGAGTCAGGTTAAGGCGCCAGTAACCGAGCAGCTGTGGATACCCTCACGTCACCTCATCTCACCTTACCTCGTATCGTTATCTTTATTTTTTGTATTTATTTTTAGTATCTTTTCATGAGGAGCGATAAGTGCTACCCATGGTATTCTACTCTTATGAGTTTAGTTTTTATATGTCCATGTTCTTGTATCTCGGACATACTCGAACATAAATGCTATCGGGTGGCCAACTTTAGTATTATATATTCTGTCTTGCTTTTATTACCCATGTGGATTGAGATACAGCAATAGGCCAACTGTAGGATATGCATACTAGAATACCCAACTATAGACAGCCTATACGTTCACCGTTGGGCAAGAGTCAAAGATAGACGTAGCTGGCCATTGCCACATGGCTCAGTCCCACATATTTTGGGACTGGGGCATGACAAGGTTTTTGTGGTGGTCCATGTAGGTCTTATTTTTGAGATTTGTTGGTTGTTAGGATCTCAATCCATAAACTAAATTTGGAAACTTCTCTTAAAATATCTTGTCCGTTCTTGATTTTTCCAAATATCTTTCACTTATCGCTTACTATTGGATTCTTATAATTATTTTTGATCCTTCTCGTCTCTTTCTTGTTCAGAGAGATGGATACTTATGCCCTAGCAACATCACATACACAGGCCCAAATGCACGCAGGATCATCACAGGCACCTGTACCACAACAATAAGCCACTGAGGGCTACTTGATGGTTACGATGACGATGATATAGAGGATGATGGAAATACAGCAACGTCAGATTGACCTTCTATAACAAGGAACAGAAAATTCTTGGACGACGACACTAGCAACGATCGAGAGAATAGCCCAATGCCAACGTCCCAATTGTGTGATAACCTTCCAACAACTTAACCCACCTACCTTCGATGACATAGAGGATGCACTTACGGCAGACCGTTGGTTACAGGATATGGAGATCCTATTAGGGGCAGCTCAGATACCTCTAGAGGAACGTATTTTAATGGTTCACATCCAGCTTAAGGATATATTATATGATTGGTGGAGTATAACACAACAGGGACTCACCTTGCCTATCACTTGGGATACTTTCATAGAGAAGTTCAAGAGAAAATTCTTCTCCTCCATAGCCAGACGTATACTACGGGAACAATTCACAGACTTAAAGCAGGGCGACCGTACTGTGGGAGAGTATTCAGCAGAGTTTTGTCAGCTTAGTAAATTTGCACCTTCTGTAGTGCCGATAGAGATAGAACGAGCAGAGAAATTTAAGGAAGGACTCAGCTTGGAGCTTCGGTCATACATACCAATTCAGCAAATTACTGTTTTCGAGGCCGTATTGGACGTAGCCGAAAACCAGGAGAACATCTTGAGAAAGATAAGAGCCAAAGAGGAGCATAAGCGACTCACTAGAGGATTACCCTTATTTTTGACAACACAGACTGCCATAGACTCAATACCCGGATCGACGCATCATTTCCACCAACCCCAGCAAATTACTCCTGCCCATTGTACTTTCTGCACCAAGTCAGGACACCTTCAAGAGGAGTGTCGATGAGCGAACAACCATTGCTTACTTTGTGGAGGTCCAGATCATATAGCAACACAATACAGATTTAGCTTGCTGCTAGTAGCACCAGCATCAACAAAATTTCAAGGAGCCCAACATTATCAAATACAACAATATCAACACCAAAAGATTATACCAGTGGTATGCGAGTATTGTAGGAAAAAAGGACATGATCAAAAGAACTGCTATCGATTGAACAACCAATGTTTTTGATATATAGAGGAATAGGTCACCGAGCAGTAGAGTGTTCACAACATGACAGGGCAGTAGTAGCTTCGACAGAAGACTCGCTGAGTTTATAACCCATAGTTCAGGCTCTCCAGTTTCAATGAGGCATGTAGTATCGGCCGAATCAACACTACCAGCAATAGGAGCCGAGGTTGCAGATTTTGGGAGTAACTGCAGGTAACTATTACAACAGTCTCCTCCATATTTGTGAATATTGATTTAATTTCTTTTGATTCTTACTCTTGCATGATTAATATTCATATCGAGCTTTTGGTGCGGCAACAAGTTTTATTATTGCTCCTTGTCTAGTTCCTTTGCCTTTCCATCATTTACCTTTTATCTTTTCATGATTTATTGAAGTTCTTCGTATGTGTTGCATACTCCTACCTTTTTACTTTTTTATATCTCGTCTTCTGGCACAAGTCTTCTCTTTGGGTTAGAGAATGCTCTTCGTAAGAACGAATGGCGATATCACAATCAAATATCATAATTTAGTTTTTAGATTGGGATAACTTTTGGTGAGATTGTTTGAGAGTGCAGACTATCATTTAGAGCAGCTTAAATTTTTGGGCCGTCATGAGAATATATTGAAAAGTCGGACTATCTGTCTAGTTCGAATCACTTGGAAGCAATATTCTTCTGACAAGACTACCCATAAGATGAGATGGATGATGCCCGTCGGTGGTATCCTTATGCACTCGACTCGATTGACAAGATTTTTTTAATGTATTGTCTTTAATGATGGTTTGTTTATTTCTAGATCGTGCCCCTACCTTTTAGAAATTTTGAGGACGAAATTCTCAAAAGGTGGGTTGGATATAAACCTCCTTAACAAAATTTTAGGTATACTTGGTATAGCAAGAGATTATGGTTAATTTGGATTCAAATAGGGTTAGAAAATAGGGTTTAATAAAAACTTATTTATATTCGTAACTCTTGGTACACCTTACCGTTGCTACAATATTTGGAGCACAACACTGGCCTTTACCTTCCAACAAAATTCACACCCTTGACCTAGACGAACCAATCTAAGCACCGGACATCTCTGTCACTGGCAAACCTTTTCTCTTGTGCTTTATTTTAATTGCACAATATTTATCGCATGATATCTAGTTTTAAACTCAAACTTTGCACATATGTTCGTTCCAACCGAAATTTGGAGACACAACCTTGACCCGATTCTTGCAACACAATATTTGATGATAATCTATTCCGAGTCTCCTACGTCAATGATACTTGTGTCATCCCCAATTTAGACCCAATGCACTTCTAATTTATTAAAGAACACCTATGACATAATTTTTATTTAAATTGGGGTAACAGACTCAACCTAGCCCAAAACTAGACCAAGCACCAATCCAAATCCACACTCATACTTTCATGAGGCTCATGCAAATACCACACACCCTTCCATATCCTACAAAACACCAAACCCCATTTCCACACATCAAATCTCCATTTTTTCTTATTTGTAAACACCAAAACTATAGGGAACTTAATGCAAAAGAAACGTAAGGTGTCACTCTCCTATTGATGCAAACAAAATGGAGACAACCCCTTTGGACAAGACATGACCGGTCCTTTCACCCTTTCTCTCCTTTTTGCATGATACTATACATCCATATCTACCTACATTAAATTCTAGCCCTTGATTCAATCTCCCCCAATCATAACCATCCATCTCTCTCCTACATAACAAATACCCACACAAACCTAAATCCCCTACAGCCGGCCCTAACCCTAAGGAAACCCCCTCTCTCTTCTTTATTAAATACTACATACTCTCTCCCCCTCATTTATTTTACTCTCTCTCTCCTTCTTCTATTTTACCACTTTACCTCCTTCCCTCTTCAATCGAAAACACCACCACCACCACCACCACCACCATCCTCTCCTTCACACCACCACCTTTACCCCCGACCACCTCAACCCCTATCATCGCCTCACCTCAACCACCACAATGACCACCACCATTGCCATCACCCCCATCCTTCCTCCTTGTTGTCGACCACAACAGCTCTATCACCATACCCCAATTACCATCAATGACGGCATCACCTCCACCACTACGGCCACTGCCTTCACCATCACCCCTGCCACTGTCATCACCACGACCACCACCATTGCCATCACCCCCATCCTCCCTCCTTGCTGTCGACTACTGTAGCTCCACCACCGCACCCCCATCACTATCAACGACAGCAGCACCTCCACCACTACGACCACTGCCTTCACCATCACCCCCGCCACTGTCATTACCACGACCACCACCATTACCATCACCCCCATCCTCCCTCCTTGCTTTCGACCACAACATCTCCACCACCGTACCCCCATCACCATCAACGACAGCAGCACCTCCACTACCACGGCCACTGCCTTCACCATCACCCCCTCAACTATAATCACCACGACCACCACAATCACCATCACCTTCGCTACCATAGCATCCCACCACCATCACCATCACCATCACCCTCAGACCACCACCAGACCACCCCCTTCCTCCTCGATTTTCACCATCACCACCTCTATCACCTTCGATTTTAACAATATCTGCTACACCACCCTCTCCTCGACCCCATTTTATTGTGTCAACTTCACGATGTTGACCTCGGTACCCGTATAAAGACTTGTCGACAATACTTTTCTCATCGTCTTCGGGGGCGACCTCAATTTGGTATATTTATTTTCCTTATTTTTTTCATCTCTTTACGTCCTTGGGATTCCCTTATAATATTTGTTGTTTCACCCGTATTTTAGGAACCTTATAGATATATCATTGTTCGTGCAGAGTGTGAAGCGGACTGAATTTCGTAACTGAAGACTTGATTGCGCTCTACATGCTCAGGCGAGTGGTCACTCCAAACTCTTAACAATAAATTAAACCTGCTTCTCTAATACATTATTAAAATAGTAAATATTTGATTAACTAGATAAATAACTAGACAGATTAATTAGCTAACTGATAGTTTTCTAATTTACTCGTCAGAATATAGTACATGTTAACCCTAGCATCACTGTAGCGTATTTACCTATTGTTTTGAATGTATATATATCATAATTTTATATAATATGTTACTGAGGATGTATAATAATGGCATTGCAATAATAACCACCACAACAACAATGGTAATAACCACAAAACTGTAGCAATACCAAGCCCTTATTTGAGAAATGGAGCATTAAATTTTAGAGGTATATATTTTCTATAAAATAAATCTCTCCTCAAGTATTATGGTGTGCGCGGTAAAATTATATTTATCATTTCATATGCAAGGTAGTGGCTTTATTTTAGATAAAAACAACTTGACCATCAGCCCCAGACTTAAAATTTTAGTGAATTCTAATTATGGTGCACTAGTTCTATATGGAATAAAATATGAGGATTAGGATGTCGATAGAAGTGCTAAGACAATTACAATATTTCTTTACTGCTTGCAAATGTATGGAATATACCAACCTTAAAAAAATACGTTACTTGTTGACTTGATACCTACGTGCTAGCGAAAAAATTATCAGTCTCTAATTCTTACATATGATACTTGTTAGATGCTTTTACTTGATAGTTTTAGCCCTTGTTAGAAGATTAATTAGTTGCTTACATATACATATATGCATGTTGCTCCTCTCTCTATCTCGATTTGGTGGATTTGGGTATCCGGTGGGTTGCACCATTGATGGTTATCTTGTGGATGTATTTATGAGTCCAGCGGGTTATGTCGTAGATGTGGATTGGACATGAGTGAAATATTGTGTAAAGTGGTGTGATTGCAGGTCTAGAAACATAGAAAATACAAAGGAGACTCTGCAAAAATTTTTGGAAACTTTTAGTTTAAATTTGGAATAACTTGCTTGACTTGATTTGGAATAGCTTGCTTGACTTGATTTGAAACAGCTTGCTGACTTGAGTTGGAATAGCTTGTTGACTTGTGTTTTAGAACACCTTGCTTGACTTGCACCTTTAGAATAGCTTGATTTCATTATTTTGTGATAACTAGATTACTTTTGATGTTTGTACTTTGGTGTTTCACTGCGTCACTTGGATGTTCTCTTATCTTCCGTCATTATGTGTATATTTATTATTTTTATGTAACTCATATGTAGGTTTATCCGTACACAAGTATGAACCTCCTACCAAAACTCTTAATCATGTCTTTAGTTATATTGTATTTACTTCATATATTTACCTTATTGTTGTAAACCCCCTCATTTTTTTTTTAGATAGACTAGATTGAGTTAGAAATTTTGGTTTAGCATCAGGTGTTTGAGGTTTAGAATTTGTGTTACAGTTGTTTGGTTCTTTATTTAAATCCTTGGTGCACCCTACCGTTGTTGCAATATTCAGATCCCAACAATAGCCCATAATCTCCAACTAATTATTGCACTTTTGACTTGATGAGCCAACCTAGGCGCTGGACTTTTTCGTCACTCACAATCACAATCCCTTGTGCTCTAATATAATTGCACAACTTCCCGTATCCGAAACCCATTCTTTAATCCTGTATCGCGTACCTTTGTCGTTGCCATCAATTTTGAGACACAAACTCAACCCGTTTAGCCGGACCAATTAAAGAGTCCAAGACTGACACCAAGCCTACACCGTTCATGACCTTTGTGTCACTACTAATAGAGACCCCATGTTCCCCCATTTAATTTAAGAGCACATAATATTTTATTTTATTAAATTGGGATACCAACATTGACTAATCCTAACTGAACCCCAAGTTAATCAAATACCTCATTCTTTAAGCCCATGCAAAACACACAACACCCCCTCACCCTATAAAACACCAAACACCACTTCCCATACCATTTCCAATTATTTTACATGTTTGTGCAAATACCCAAAGGTTAAGGGGCTCATTTGCAAAAGTGGTAATAGGTGTCATCACCTCGTTGGTCCAAGCCATTGAAGAAACCCTCTTCCTCAACCATTGACATGTCATATCACCCCCTCTCTCTCCTTTGGATGCACAATTCCTTCATGTTGAATCTGAGCCATCCATTCAAATTAAGCCCTCATCCTCACCACATACTCAACACACGCCCCTCCTATAAAATTACCCCTTCACTCCCATTTCCCAAGGCCGGCCCTAATGCCAAAAATATTGGAAACCCTCTACTCTCTCTCTCCTTTTTCTCCCTACATTCAACCGAAACTCAACCTCTTCCCATTCCCTTCTTCTTCTTCTTCTTCTTCTTCTCAACTTCTCTTTCTCCAACAAAACAACTCCGGCCTCCCACCTCTCTTCTCCGGCCACCGTCGATCCTCCTCCTCCATCTTAACTGTAACACCCTGTTTCGCTCAAGCGGACTGCCGTCTCAAACGGCAATCGTGCAGCTGTTCCGACCCGCTTTGTCTCGATCAAGAAGCAAAGGATATCCAGACTTGTCCCTACAGGAATCCGGCTTAGACTTTCAGAGGCTCGCTCAGACGTATCGCTCTACCGAGGCGAATCATCGCTAAGGTGGGTGGCTACGGTGAACTTGTCTTTGCTTAGCCAGCACACATAAAATCTGGAATGTTTATGCTAGTCGCTAGGTGATTCACCCCCTGCATGCTAATAAATCCAACGCACCTAGCTAAGGGAATAATCCCAACTTGTATTGCTTGCTAGAACATGGAAATGAAATACTGCTTGTATTCAGACCCTCACATGCTAAGTCCCCTAACGATTTCATCTCTTGGCTTGCCTTCAGGCCCGAGCAAACGTGTCTGCTTATGTTCCTTAGAAACGCATGCTTGTCTGTTGTATGTTGCCTTGTATTCATCCAAACTCCGGAAGACTACTAAGTAGTCATTCCGTGCCTGAACGAACCTGCAAGTATCCGGGACCGTTAGGTCACCAAGGCAAATTCTGAACCAGGGAATCTGCAGCAAGAATGAATAAATCCCTGAATTACAGCTCGAGGAGCAAACTACTGAATCCTGTCTCAACAAGTTCATATATATATATTCTGTTTCGAACTCGTTCCATACCGGACTTGTTCATATATATATAATCTGCCACGAACTTGTTTCTGTATCTGACCCGAGACCCTGACTTGCATGTCGTGGACAACTTCTAAAAGGTGATCTTCGGATCTCGTTCCACGGGCGGTCACCGGGGCACTGGGGCCGACCCGGTCTAGACGGAACTTCTGGTAGTCGTCTGTTTTGGCGGGATAAGTGCAAGACTCTCCGTTTTCTGCATGCTTGCACTTCATCCTCGACCGTGAGACTACAAGCGTAGTCGTCTGTTTAGGGCGGGATAAGTGCAAGGCCCATCGTTTTCTGTTGCTTGTACTTCATCCTCGACCCTGAGACTACATCTGGTCCTCTATGGCTATGCCAGCGACTTCTGTTCATATAGATAAGTCATCCTCGCTTAGCGGCTATCTGCGTGCGAGTCATTGCATAGCATCAATGTACTGAACACCTGAACGATCTGAAAATAACGACCCTCATGTTTGCATATGCTATGCTCCTAAATGTTTATACTTGCCCGTGCTTGAATTAATCATGTTTGCCTTGGACAGGGAAGGGGAAATGGTAAGTTGGTAAGTCTCGCCGTGTTTCCTCAAATATCGTACGGCGCACTGCCCGACACGTTAAGCTATTCAATGTTTACATGAAACTGATCCTAAGGCAACTAGAAAGACAACTTAATAGTTGTGCACGAAACCTGTATTACGTGTTTGGATTTGTCGAACGGGCGAGTAGCTTCCCCACCAGTGCATTCAATGTACTGATAATCCACCAGCTTGATATGCAGGGTGCGAAAGAACCTCGTGCGGTGCGGACGCCTCCTTCGTGCGTGCTAAGGCCAGGAGTTCCCTCTGAAGCCTTGCAACGGTACGTCCGGGACTGAAGCTCTTATACAAGACATAAGTTGTGAACATCGCCTGACCATCGCCTGTACAATCATTCCAAATTGTAGCCACTTGGCACACTTTTACTGTTTCAGAGAGAGAGGCTTGAGCGACTTGTAATTTCGGCTATACGCCGCCTGTAATACATGTTTCATATCAATAAAGAGATTACTTTACTTGTTTCGATGCTTCCGCTATATTTGTCGACTCAGTGAACCTGTTACCGATCGCCTATGTGTTCATGACTCTGCTGTACTCGGACAATCTGTGCGACTCTGTGGCTTAGAACTCTTGTCGCCAGCCAATGAACCATGGCCTTGCACGGGCGTGGATCACGTTCGTGCGACATCACGCCCGGATGGGTTAAGCGATCGTTCCGCGGGAGCGCTGGCGAGGGTAATTCCCGCCTAGCGGGAACGGCCAATTGCCTGCGGGAGATCGAGGCATGACAGGTTGGTATCAGAGCCTGGCTTCTACGCCTTTGGACTTTAATTCGATATCTCTGTTTCGAAAGCTCGTTCGTGGGTTATGTGCACGCTCTCTCTCAATGCCTCGATGGGATGTTCCAACCATAAGTCTAAATACTTTCAAAATGCGTTTTGAATGTTATGCTTGCTTGTCTGGTTGTATACTGCGAGTGGCCTTTGAGCCAACCTGTGCGAACCCTTGAGAGTATCGCAAGTAGCTTGTCCGATTTTCACTAACCCTAAGTTTGGTTGAATGCATCTATTCGAGGGACACCTTGAATTAGTGCACCATCCAAGACTTAAGAAAAGGTGAAACTCGAGTGCTGAGACTTCGCTATCACTAAGCTGGTTGATGTGTTCACACTAGAAATGCATATCGAAGGTGCGTACGATCCAGTCTAAGCGGTATGCTGACTTCGAAGCTTGTGCAAGTAAATATCCAAATGAAACAAGTACAAACGACTTATCTAGGATTGTCTCAACCCTAGATTACTGCTTGTCCTTAGTAAGTCTCGAGGACGAGACTTTTTCTTAGTTGGGTAGGATGTAACACCCTGTTCCGCTCAAGCGGACTGCCGTCTCAAACGGCAATCGTGCAGCTGTCTCGACCCGCTTTGCCTCGATCAAGAAGCAAAGGATATCCAGACTTGTCCCTACAGGAATCCGGCTTGGACTTTCAGAGGCTCGCTCAGACGTATCGCTCTACCGAGGCGAATCATCGCTAAGGTGGGTGGCTGCGGTGAACTTGTCTTTGCTTAGCTAGCACACATAAAATCTGGAATATTTATGCTAGTCGCTAGGTGATTCACCCCCTGCATGCTAATAAATCCAACGCACCTAGCTAAGGGAATAATCCCAACTTGTATTGCTTGCTAGAACATGGAAATGAAATACTGCTTGTATTCAGACCCTCGCATGCTAAGTCCCCTAACGATTTCATCTCTCGGCTTACCTTCGGGCCCGAGCAAACGTGTCTGCTTATGTTTCTTAGAAACGCATGCTTGTCTGTTGTATGTTGCCTTGTATTCATCCAAACTCCGGAAGACTACAAAGTAGTCGTTCCGTGCCTGAACGAACCTGCAAGTATCCGGGACCGTTAGGTCACCAAGGCAAATTCTGAACCAGAGAATCTGCAGCAAGAATGAATAAATCCCTGAATTACAGCTCGAGGAGCAAACTACTGAATCCTGTCTCAACAAGTTCATATATATATTCTATTTCGAACTCGTTCTATACCGGACTTGTTCATATATATATATTCTGCCACGAACTTGTTTCTGTATCTGACCCGAGACCCTGACTTGCATATCGCGGACAACTTGTAAAAGGTGATATTCGGATCTCGTTCCGCGGGCGGTCACCGGGGCACTGGGGCCGACCCGGTCTAGACGAAACTTCTGGTAGTCGTCTGTTTTGGCGGGATAAGTGCAAGACTCTCCGTTTTCTGCATGCTTGCACTTCATCCTCGACCGTGAGACTACAAGCGTAGTCGTCTGTTTAGGGCAGGATAAGTGCAAGGCCCATCGTTTTCTGTTGCTTGCACTTCATCCTCGACCCTGAGACTATATCTGGTCCTTTATGGCTATGCCAGTGACTTCTGTTCATATAGATAAGTCATTCTCGCTTAGCGGCTATCCGCGTGCGAGTCATTGCATAGCATCAATATACTGAACACCTGAACGATCTGAAAATAACGACCCTCATGTTTGCATATGCTATGCTCCTAAATGTTTATACTTGCCCGTGCTTGAATTAATCATGTTTGCCTTGGACAGGGAAGAAGAAATGGTAAGTTGGTAAGTCTCGCCGTGTTTCCTCAAACATCGCACGACGCACTGCCCGACACGTTAAGCTATTCAATGTTTACATGAAACTGATCCTAAGGCAACTAGAAAGACAACTTAATAGTTGTGCACGAAACCTGTATTACGTGTTTGGATTTGTCGAGCGGGCGAGTAGCTTCCCCACCGGTGCATTCAATGTACTGATAATCCACCAGCTTGATATGCAGGGTGCGGAAGAACCTCGTGCGGTGCGGACGCCTCCTTCGTGCGTGCTAAGGCCAGGAGTTCCATCTGAAGCCTTGCAACGGTGCGTCCGGGACTGAAGGGCTTATACAAGACATAAGTTGTGAACATCGCCTGACCATCGCCTGTAAAATTATTCCAAATTGTAGCCACTTGGCACGCTTTTACTGTTTCAGACAGAGAGGCTTGAGCGACTTGTAATCTCGGCTATACGCCGCCTGTAATACATATTTTATATCAATAAAGAGATTACTTTACTTGTTTCGATGCTTCCGCTATATTTGTCGACTCAGTGAACCTGTTACCGATCGCCTTTGTGTTCATGACTCTGCTGCACTCGGACAATCTGTGCGACTCTGTGGCTTAGAACTCTTGCCGCCAGCCAATGAACCATGGCCTTGCACGGGCGTGGATCACGCTCGTGCGGTATCACGCCCGGATGGGTTAAGCGATCGTTCCGCGGGAGCGCTGGCGAGGGTGATTCCCGCCTAGCGGGAACGGCCGATTGCCTGCGGGAGATCGGAGCGTGACATTAACTACTACCACCACCTCTGACTCCAATCTTTTCTCACAGCGCCGCTAGCAACCTCCTTCACCCGTGCCCGCTCCCATCACCCTCCGGCGAGTCATCAACCTCCATGCCGAGTCCCCTTCGGTAGACTGAGCTACTTGCACCATGATATTCTCCTCCACCCGCTGCCACCTCCATCCCGTGGCCACCCAATACCTTCCCCAACTCGCTGTCGACCTCACTCCGGCTAACCTCCACTCGACAGCATACCACCACGACCACCTTCACTCACCACCGTCATCACCAGCACTATCCTATCTCCATATTGACCCCGTTCATATCCCGATGTGTCACCCGCTTCACCACACTCCGACCATCACTTCTCCCTCTGGCATGTTGCCACCGCAGCTCCACCCTTGTACCACCATACCGCCGCCAAGGTGAACTCTCACCCCTCCCCTTGTATAGTTTTATATTTTGTTTAGGGTTTACATAACTTAGTTTGTGTTATGTTTATGCATGAGTTTTAGGGTTTAAGTATGCTATTTGAGTTTAAGGTTGAGAATGTTATAATGAGTTTAGGGTTTATAAATGCTAGATGTGGGATTTTAGAGTTTTTTACATATGTGCACTGTTGATAGGTTGATTGAGAATATGTTGTGATATCTAAATGTTGGTCATTTATTAAGAGATGAGAAATAATAATAAATTTAATTAAGAAGAAGTTTTATTGTGAAATGGTATTGATTGTATATATTTGAGGGTTCAATAAATAATTAATAATTTATTCGAGGATGATATTTAAATATGCATGATAACGTCTGTGAAAACCTAGGTAAAATCTGAGGAATGAACATACTTGAACTACTGAACACCATGATAAATATAGGATTGAAGATTTATCTGATGATATTATACAGGTGATTAATCGGATTAGATGTAGCATACCTTTAGTCAACCTTGGTCAACCCTCTAGCTTAGTGTCTATGTGAGCTTATAACTAAGATTGAAACATATGCTAGACGTGTGTCACCTCTTATTTTAGCCTCGTGATAGTTTATTGATTGAGCTTGTATCTTGTCTCTAGGTACTGCGGGACCCGCGGACTTGGACATTGTACCGAAGAGCCATCTTCAGCATCCGAATCTAGGCAAGTGTACCTTGCCACCCTGTATTATGGATTAAAATTGTTACTCCGTGTCCGGGTCACAACCGGGTGCAGACGTTCGTCGGTAACGCCTGGTAATGAGTGATAGATGTTCATAATACCTTGATGTACTCACTTGGTTACATTATAACCATAGGACACATCCAGACACTGTCATCGTGCCAGATTTCCTGTATCCTGATACTGTCAGCATGACTGGAAACTGGGACGACTTTAGGGTCGTGATTATTGATAGTTACTTCAGTATGACGAGACCGTTAGATAGAGGTTCAGGTTCAGCGAACACTCGTTGATCGCTTTGGAAGGGGAAGACAGTTACTAGACGTTTGGGCTCCTCTGCACGTGCTATATATATATGTATATGTTCTATTTTTGTGGTGATCCTATATCCGGAGTAGTAGTACCACCAGTGTGTCTCTTTGCCCGGAGCTGTGGTACGTCCCATGTGTTTCTATGTCACGAGCTACAATTTTATTTTGGATAGCCCACGCGTCAAACATTATCTTCAAAAGTTGTCTCTTACTTAGGTGGTTATGCTAGATTACACCGGCGCTGCACTTGTTTCTTTCTGTTATACTTTGGCATGCTGTATTTTTGTACCTTGTTATGTCCCTCTGAGGACCTGGTCCCCTGCCAGTTTTGTAGCATAGACGATTATGGAGCCTTTAGAGTTGCTGATGGAGTTGCTTGTCTTGCAGGCATTGGTACCAGGTACTTATATCATTTCTACCGACGTTATGGTTGTTTTTTATACTATTTATTCATCTGCTGTTGTAGCCTAGTTTTTATAGACTCATATTTCTTCTTGAGTCTATTCGAGTTTGTGTGTTATTGGATGGCCGACTGTAGCACATGTATCTTGTACTTGTATATTTTTGTTCATTGTGGATTGAGACATAGATGTTTTTATTTACTGGATTATTTAGATAGTGACCTTTATTATACAACTTATACGTATTTGAGTCGGACCAGAGTCTGGTCGAATGCGTAGCTAGCAAATTGCGAATTCCTGGTCCTACTTATTTGTAAACCCCCTCGACCAAAATTAGGCCTACTTGGCTTAGATAGAGAGATTAGGGCTAGTTTAAATCTAATTAGAAATAGAACACGGTATTTTAGATAATTTTATAATATTTATATCACTTAGTGCACCTTACCGTTGCTTCGATAATTAGAGCACTATACTAGCCATTGTCTTCCTATAAATTTCACATCCTTGTCCTGGATATGCCAGTCATCTATTTTATCATGCCCCAGTCCCAAATATACATGGGACCAGGCCACGTTGCAATAGCCAGTAACACGTCTCCGAGGATATCCCAATTTAATGGATCCTAACAAAGAGTGCTATGCTGTCCTAAATACTAACATGCCCAATATCAATCAACAACAGGTAATCTAATCTTATCTACAATATAAACAACAAGAAAGTACTAAAATAAATACTGGAACATAAATGCCAGTCTCAAATATCATAGTACAACCTAGAATGTCTGGTGGGGACAAACCCACTACTAAGACGAAAATAAAGTACTGAATGGCAGATAAAAAAAAGTAAATGACTAGGGCATCGGTTGACTAGATAATCATGCTCCCAATCCTAGGCAGAAGGCCTACCACTGATCACGGGAACTTTGACGGTAACACCTCTGGCTCCTCAGCTGTAGCGTACCTAGTCTCCTGTCCTGGGCCATACACTGTGGGGTAATATACCTCGTCCAAATCTGGAAAGGTACCAGGTCCTCAGAGGGATATAAAAAGATACATAGAAGCATGCCATATATATAAATACTGAATAAAATAAATACAATAAAGGGTGTGCTAACCATCTAAGTGAATGCAATGTGAGAACAACTTTGGTACGTATGGGTAGGTGTAGGCATAACGTCCATACCGCTCCGAAGAACGTGGAAGCTGCATAGTATATATAACGTCCATATCGCTCTGAAGAACGTGGAATCTGTAAAGAATATAATGTCCATATCGCTACGAAGAACATAGAATCTGTATAAAGGGAGTCATTGGATCCGTGGCTCCTCCGGATACTACGAATTCCAATGTGTGTATCCCATACGCCTACTAATTGTCCTCCCCGCCCAATGTTGATACACAAGCCGAATACTCGACGTGCATACCACGTATCTTTATGCCAGTCTCTACCAATACAAAATCCTGAATTACGCGCTAACCGTGATGCATGTCACACGCACCGATACCTAATCGAGTACGCAAACCCGCATCCCAATATAAATTTGTCACTGTGAAACGTATAAGAGTGTCAGGTCTCGGAAGATATCAGAGTATCCTCCCAACTGGGGTGAGTCTACTAGTGACTAGGTCAAGTACACTACTCATCGATGCATCCGTCGTCTGCACCCGAGTCAATCTCGTACGCGCACAGTCATATGAAATAAAGCAACAAGATATCAAACAACATATGCATCATTTAATTTAAACAGTAAATATGGTAAAGTATCTTTTCTTAGTCCTCGAGCTGTGAATGCCAATAGCCTGCTCCTGCAGTATCTCCTGGCTGGTCCAGTGACCCTAAACATACAATATAATATAGAAATTCTAACATCAGACACTAAAGCAATACATACACAAATTATGACGCTGCTCTTAGTATTGACGCAAGGGTCACGGCTGGTCGACTATAGAGTCGGGTGTGCACGTAGCTAAGATGCACCCGTGTCCTATCCTCAGTTACCTTGTCTCTCGCGACAATAAATTACCACGTTATGGGTTTTACGGAACTAATTATGTTTCGTACGAATATATGTCCTGATTTCCCATGCTAAATATACTTGGTTAATATCTAATCTAATTAACATATTTATTAACGTATATATTCTAAATAACAGGTCATGTGATTAGGGTAATTATTAATGTATTTATTAATTGCTAACTAATCTAGTTAACATACATACATACATATATATGTTTTACTGTTATTTAGTTCGTGTCGACACACGATACGACGACACGATGATACGACGATACGACGATACGACGATATATAACACGATGATGCGAGGAAAGAAGAGGCTAAAGGACGAGTACCTAGTTGGCAGAACGAGGGGGGGTCTGCTTTTCGACGTGCCCGCTCATCGCCGGTCGGCGGAGCTCCGGCGTCGATCAGCGGATCACGGCAGCGGCAGCAACTGCAGCAGTTGCAGCAGCCTTGCAGCGACGACAGCGGGGCTTGGCCGACAGGGGACGACGCCTGGGTGGCGGTCAGGTCATACGGGAGGTCGGGGTCAGCCTGTCAGTGGGGGTTGGCAATACTGGAGGCGGTGGTCCAGGCTGGGGACAGTCGGGGTTTGGGTATCGGGTTGGCGACCGGTTTTGATGATCGGTTGGTGAAGATGGTGGGTGGCAGTCTGAGGTGGGGGTGCGATGGCCTGGGAGGGTGGTCCGGTGACAGCGGATTGAGGTGGTGATGGCGACTTGAGGTGGTGGTGGTGGGTGTCCGGTCGGGGAGGGGGCTGGGGATGCTCGGGTTAAATGTAGGAAGTTCGGGTAGGGTTTGATGGTGGGATGATTTTTATGATTTAGGGTTTCCATTTAGAGAATATGTGTATTTATATGGGAGGGAGATTTATGGGCTGACCTCAAAGTTTGGGATGGTTCGGACTCTCTGGGTGGGGGTTGGTCCACATAAAATGGTGTACATGGGCTTGGTTAGGTCTCGCTTTGGGTAAACTTGGCCTCCAATTAATTAAATTAAAGGCCAATGCACACAACGTTCTTTTGTCAATTGAGAACACATGGGATTAAAATTGGGTGGAACACAAGAGTCATGGGCATAGCAGGCTCAGAATAGGTTAATACCCTAATTTGGGTTATTGGAAATTGGGTTGTGGTTGTGCCTCAAATTCAAATAGGAAGGGCCAATTTTGAGAATTTGGGTTTATTGGAATTATACGTAGATGTTTGTAACAAATATTGCGCAGCTCAAATGAAGCTCAATATTGAGTATCTAAAAGTTACACAAGGGTCAGATGGGTAGTCCGACATGTCTAGGAGTTGAGTATAAAATTTATTTGAAGGTAACTACTAGTGTAGCGCTCCAAACGTTGAAGCAACAGTGAGGTATAATATTTTACATAATTATTGCACATTAATCCTAATTGTATTCAATTTACTCCTAGTCTCTCAATTTAAAATAAATTAATCCTAAATTGGTAGAGGGGGTTTACAATCTACCCTCCTGAGAGCATTTCGTCCTCAAAATTAAAACATAGGTAAGGTAAGAACTACTGACTGAATTTAAAATGCTACATACATACCTAGTCCTTCAAAGAGATGGGGATAGCACTGTCGAATATCCTCCTCACGTTCCCAGGTCGACTCGCCTGGTGCATGATGTCTCCATACGACACGAACTAGGGGGATAGTCTGGCATCGCAATACCTTCTCACTTCTGTCCAGAATCTCAACTGGCTCCTCTTGGTATGATAAGCTCGGGCCGACTGCGATTTCTGAATGGTCAAGCATATGACTCGGATCTGACATGTACCTCCTTAGCTGAGATACATGAAATATGTCATGCACTCCTTCCAAATACTGTGGTAAGGCTAACCTGTAAGCAACCTCTCCGACGCATTCTAACACATCGAATGGTCTGATGTACCTCGGACTCAGCTTTCCTCTGCCTCCAAATTGACTTGTGTCACTTTTCTGGGCTAATAAAGCACCAAAAGAGTAATCCATCGCTCGTACGTAGAGCAGGAAGGGTTTTTCCATGATCGAAGCCGCTAGTACCGGGGACTTCGTGAGGAAGTCCTTGATGTCATCGAAGGCTCGCTGACATTCTTCGGTCCAGAGGAAGGAGACTCCATTCTTCATAAGCCGAGTGAAGCATTAAAATTGCCCAAAGAGGTTGGCGATGTATGAGGACCCTGAAATTTTATATAGGGTTATTATGGTAATTAGTAATTTTGTATTTAATTTAAATAATTATTTGGCAATTTATTGAGTTATAGATAAATCCATTTTATACCTTGATCACATCACCAAAAAACATATAATACTATGTAATGTATGCTTTATAGAGACTCAAATATAGCCTTAGAAATTTATTTAGAATTTTGAGAATTTTTGGGAAAGTTTACATAATTAAAACCTAGGAAACATAATTTTCTAGGGCTTCCAGGATTTACTGTGAGACCATACTTGCATATTTTTCTACCAAACATTTTTTTTGGGTTAGAATATTTAATTGGATTTATTTTTGTAATTTATTTGGAACTTGCTAGAATTTAATTAGATTTATTTGGTTTTAAAATAGTCTAAACAATAATTTTTTAGGACTTCTAGAATTTATTGTGCAAGCTCGGGTGCATAATTTTGTCCCAAGTATTTATTTATGGTTTATAATAGTATTTTACATTTTTTAATTTTTTTTTCTAATTTTCTGATATGTTTACATATTTATTTGGAGTTAATTAAGTTAAAACTAATTAATAAAAGAATTTTTGGATAATAAAACCTATTTCAATACACAGTCATCCAAACTGGGCCCGCATGTCAGCCACCCTAGCCCAATAGTGGGCCCAGCTATCATTCACTGCCTATATGTATGTGTATATATGGTTAGGGTTTCTTATTTCCGCCAAAATTAAGAGGAGAGAGAGAGAGAGAGAGAGAGAGAGAGAGAGAGAGAGAGAGACTTTGATGAGGTTTCATCTAGTCTATAACTCCTAGCTCTGGACTCCAAACGTGTCTCCGTTTCTTGAGTTGAAACCATCTTAAGGTTAGTTTTCAGAATATATAATTTAATTTATTTAATTTTGGATCTAAAATTCTGTAAAATTCGTGGAGTGCCGATTGTTTGATGACATATTTCAGTAATTTTTAGATTTTGGGAGTTCTCGAACTCGGAATCATGATCCGTTTGAATGTTCGAAAAGATAACACAATAACCTATAATTTTTTTTCCAGAATTACTTAAGTAATTTATTATTTTATTTAATTTGTAGAAGATATGGTTCACTAGTAAACCATCAAAATTATCATCTGTAAGCCATATTTCTCATAAAATTGTACGAATTCGAGGATCGATGAAACTGACATTTCCAGCGTTCATGTAGCGCTAAAATTTATAAGGTTTCACACACAAATTTAGGTTGTGTCGATTCACTTTTTGGTCAACTAAATACCTCGATTTGAGTGCTACAAATCCAATGTTTGCAAACTCGGCCCTAATGGCTTAAACTTCATAGTTAATATACAAATCAAAACTTAAAATAGGAAAAACATAATTATAAATTATTTTATTCAAAATTATTATTAAATAATTTAGGAAAATTGATTGTTTAGGATCATCAGTTATTCGTAGAAATTGTAGATCTAACTTGTGCTAAATTTTGTATGATGGGGTACTCGACATGATAGCATGCTTAGATAGCTAGTAGATTGGATTATGCATCTTAAGATTGTGATTACACCACCTACGAAACATGCACAATACCTTGCCAACTCTTGTAAAGTATTTACATGCTTTTCTTTTCAGTTATTATTTTCTTATCGTATATAGTTTCTTGATGATCTTTGTCATATTTGATTTGTCGCATGTTGCCCTAGTCTTACTTACTTGTTCTATGTGCACAGATATTATTTGCCTTCCATATATGCTGCTCATCTCTACTTTTTTATCACGTATTTGATATATGCTTCACCATGTGCGTATAACTTGATGTGATACCATCTCTCCGTATTACTTGGACTTGACTTGACCTAACTTGACTTGTCCTAAGTTGACTTGACCTATTTTCTTAGTTCCCTTGGCTATGATATCGTTATTAGGTGTTGGCTATTGTGAACAAATATTGATTAGTTAGCGCCTCAACGGACTACGATATAGATTTGTTCACTTGACCCATCGGTCATTAGTGCCTCACCGGACTTCCATAGAGACTAGTGATATGACTATTAGTGTCTCACCGGACTACGGTTATTATTACTGGATTTACCTATAGCCACGATAGATACCGCTGTTCTCATGGCATGCCACCCGTTTAGACTTTGTACTGTCATATTTTTACCATTTCGTGTAGTTATTTTGTTGTCTCTCTTAGATATTTATTTACTGTACTTTTGGCATATTTTTATGTATCTTATTACGTTCTACTGAGGACCTGGATCCGGATTTTGTCCCGAGGCTATTGTCATGAGATCGCTGCATAGGATATTTAGATGTATATGATTTTATTTTTAGGATTTAGGTATCAATAGTGATACTCTTATCGATCTTCCGTATTTATATTTCTTACCATGACATTATCTGCTATATTGTCTAGTTTAAATAGACTCGTGTTATTCTTTCGAGTCTATTCGAACATACATGCTAGTGGGCTGCAGACCATAAATCATATTATTCCTTTTTATTTTTATTATTTATGTGGATTGAAATATAGTTGATTTACCATGCTAGATATAATATCATAGTATAAAAAACTTTTATGTATTTGAGCTAGGCTGGAGTCCACATGATACGTAGATGGTCATTGCGACGTATCCTATTTTTACGTATTTTTGGACTGGAGTGTGACATATTTTTTATGGTGGCCCATGCAGGTTAGATCATATCGTATCAATTATATAACTTTATTGATATGAGCCTGCGAAGAGGAATAGACCAAGATAGGATCCCAATCCATAACTACTTAAAAATTTCTATTTTGAACTCTATTATCGTCATTGGACTTTAAATTTATGCCCTCAATCTTTTCTCCTTCATGGACATCTCATATTATTGTTTTATGCTTCTTCCTATTCTGGAGAAACAAAATTCGTGCCTTGTAGAAATTAGGATATTGGCCAACTCGTAATGACTGCATAGTTAGTTTTTTTATCGTATTTTCCTTAATAAATAAGAAGGGGTTGTATGGATGCTATAAGTATATAGTAGTATGGTTATTTTAAAATAGAAAATAAAATTATAAATATTTCCATTTGCTAGCATTGAATCTTATATAAAATTTGTAAAGTCAAGGAAGTAGTGTGATCAAAGGTGGGTAGACTTCCCCTATATACAAATTTGATATTTTTGATGGGTAGACTTCCCCTATATACAAATTTAATATTTTGGTGGAAACAATACTATAATAAAAAATTAGGTGCATTATATGGTAATTAAGTATGAATTAGATAAGATGTAATCTTAGTTATGGAAATATTAAAATTTTCAAGGATTGGTTAACAATATTAACGGATTTGAGAAAATTTATCTTAAACGCATAATCTTATGTTTATGAGTAGGTTGATAATTTTATGATTGGTATGCTAGGTGCTTAATTAGGGTATGTCATAATATTATTGAAACCCTTCAAGGTAAACCATAACTATAATAAAATATTCTCATTAGCGACATTGGCTAATCCCTTAGATTTCGGGGACAAAATCTTTTTAAGGTGGGTAGATTGTGAGGACACCTAATTTTATATAGGATTATTATGGTAATTAGTAATTTATTTTATTTATTTATTAAATTTAAATAATTATTTGGCAATTTATTGAATTATAGATAAACTCATGTTACACTTTGGTAACATCACCAAAAATATGTAACACTATACTATGTATGCTTCATAGAGAATCAAATATAGCCTTAGAAATTTATTTACAAAATTTTAGATTTTTGAGAATTTTTAGAATTTTTTTGGGAATTTTTAGATAATTAAAACCTAGGAAACATAATTTTCTACGGCTTCCATGATTTACTATGAGACCATACTTACATATTTTTCAACCAAACATTTATTTTAGCGTTAAAATATTTAAATATATATTCTTTAATTTATTTAGAAATTCCCCAAGTGATTTTTTAGGATTTATAATGGTATTTTACATTTTTTTAGAATTTTTTAATAAGTTTACATATTTATTTGAGTTAATTAAGTTAAAACTGATTAATAAAAGAATTTCTGGATATTAAAACAAATTTAAATATATAGTTAGCCAAACTGGGCCCGAATGTCAGTCACTCTTGGCCCAACAAAGGGCCCAGCTGTCATTTACTGCCTATATATATGTGTGTGTATATATGGTTAGGATTTCTTATTTCTGTCGAAATTAAGAGAGGAGAGGAGAGAGAGAGAGAGAGAGAGAGAGAGAGAGAGAGAGAGACTTTGAGGAGGTTTTATATTGTGTTTCTCCCAACTTCGTGGGGCCATAACCCCTAGCTCCGGACTCCAAACGTGTCTTCGTTTCTTTTATTGGAACCTTCTTTAGTGTTAGCTTTAAGAATATTTAATTTATTTTAATTAATTTTGAACCTAAAATTTGTGGAGTGCTAGTTGTCTGAAATCTGACACATTTCGGTATTTTTAAGATTTCGGGAGATTTCGAACTCGGAATCATGATCCGTTTGAAGTTTTGGAAACTAACACGATAACCTGTAACATATATTTTCCCTAAAATTTAATAGATTACTTTAGTATTATTTTTAAATAGTAGAACATATGGTTAACTAGTAAACTATCAAAATTATCATCTATAAGCCATTTTGCACATAACCTTTTACTGATTCAAGATTCGATGAAACTGTCGATTTCAGCATTCATGTAGCACTAAAATATACAGGATTTCAGAAAAAAATCTAGATTTTGTATTGGTTAACTTTTTTGTTAATTGAACGCCTTGATTTGCGTGCTACGAATCTAATAGTTGCAAACTTGACCATAATGGCTTAAAATTCATAGTTAATATACAAATCAAAAAATATAGGAAAAACGTGATTATAAATGATTTTATTTAGAATTATTATTAAATAAATTAGAAAATTTGATTGTTTAGGATCATCAGTTATTCGTAGAAATTATAGATCTAACATGTGCTAAATTTTGTACGATGGGGTACGCGACATGATGACAATATTAGATAACTAGTAGATTGGATTACGCAACTTAAGATGGTGATTACACCACCTATGAAACATGTAAGATACCTTGCCAACTCTTGTACAATATTTGAATGCTTTCTTTTTCACTTAATATTTTCTTGTCGTATATAGTTTCTTGATGTTCTTTGTCATATTTGATCTGTCGCATGCTGACGTAGTCTTATTTTCTCATTTTATGTGCACGTATATTATTTGCCTTCCATATATGATGCTCATCTCTACTTTTTTATCACATATTTGATATATACTCCACCATGTGTGTTTGACTTGACGTGATATCGTGTCTCCGTATTACTTAGACTTGACTTAACCTGACTTGACTTATCCTAATTTAACTTGACCAATTTTCTTAGTTTCCTAGGTGAGGATTATTAGGCGTTGGCTATTGTGAACAAATCTGGATTTGTTTGTGCCTCACCATGCTATGACATGGATTTGTTCACTTGACCCCTCGGTCGTTAGTGCCTCACCGGGCTACGATAAAGACTAGTGATATGACTGTTAGTACCTCACCGGACTACGATTACTATTACTCGATTTTTGTATAGCCACTACTGATGCCACTGCTCTCATAGCATGCAACCCTCTTAGATATCGTATTGTCATAGTTTTTATAGTTATTTTATTGTCTCTCTTGTATATTTATTTACTGTACTTTCGGCATATTTTTATATATCTTGTTATATTCCACTGAGGATCTGGATCCCGATTTTGTCCCCTTGTTATTGCTGAACTCGCTGCGTAGGATATTTGGAAGGATATGATTTTATTTACAGGATTCAGGTATCAATAGTGATACTCTTATCGATCATCCGTATTTATATTTCTACGAATATGCAGTTCTGTCTCCTCTCCAACCTCGGTCCTCTCTCTCAACCTCCTGAATCTTTTATCTGTAAGCGAAGCTGCCCTGATCCTTTCTACTAGCGATGACTGAACTTATAAGTTGTCACACCCCAATCCTAAAATAAGTAGGACTAGGACACATAAGCATGCCAGCCGCAAGTATAATAAGAACGATAAGGGGAATATATGAAACTCCTACTATCATCAAAATCTCTCTCGTCATATCACTTAAGAACTGCCAAATGCTTGGGTTCATGGTTTTCTTTGATATTCATATTCCTCATGATCTGGCCTGGTCGACCCAATCATGATATTGAAGGATGGGACCTTTTCTCCAAAAACGACGCTCCAGAGGCATCTTCCATTCATTTCTATTTGGGTTTTTCCGCACCATATTTAGATCCGCCTCTTCTTCGATCGGAAATTCCCAGCAAATCCTTGACTCCTCGAATACAATGGGATTTCACACCTAGCGAATCTTTCACTCTACCTCCTCTGACTAAGACTATAGGATGTTCTACGAATTATGACCTTCCCCCGGAATGTGAGCAAATATATCATGTCGATTGCTCAACAGTACTTTGGCTATCTTACGTAGAGCTGAATTTGGTTTTTTCGGTGTTCTCGTCGTAACACGCGGGCATACTCCTTGCTTCTGGGGACATTGATCCGGAGCTCGAGTACGGTCCGTGCGCCATTTTTCTTCTCTACTATGACGAATCAATTAATTGAATGTGGGCATCCTTCTTTCCTATGTTTTTCCCCCCTTTGCCCTATCACTAGTTTACTCCCGATCCGAAGCACCCCTTTTCCATTCATAGAGAGACCCAATCGTCAAAATCAATAAAAAGGCCATCATGGACCAAGATCCAAACAGATCAATCTTGTTGGGAGATACTGCCCAAGGAGAAGAAAAGGTCACTTCCGGATCAGGGATAATAAATAAAATAGAAACCAAATCGTATAACGAAATAACTTCTGGCATCACCGGAGGGATCGGAACCACATTCGTGGGCAGACAATTTTTCTGGATAGGTCGAACTATTGGAAGCAAATAGAAAAGGAACAATGAGTGGGATCAAAGAAACTAGCGGACTCATCAATAAATAGATATAAATAGGTGCAAATTCTGACATCACTAAAGCCCACTTCATTCTCTCGCTCTGCTCGCGGCGCTCCTTGCTCGCGGAGCGGCATACCAAAAAAAGACATAAACACGTGCAACCATCCAACCAGAGAGCCTTTGAAGTATGACAGCAGGAGTCTGGTTGCTTCTATGTAGAGCTCACTGGCTGGATTCTGTAATTCTAAAAGAAGATTGAGCGCGGGGTCAGCACCCAGGCCCGCTGGAGTTGCCGTATTTAAGCTCTCCAAGTGGAGAGCTACAAGACCAAGAGTTTTAAATTGAGATCTAATAATCTTTGTTTAATTTGTCTCGTAACACAATGCGCTAAGCCCACGGAGCGGTAACATAAGGCTTAATAACGTCGCAAACAAAATAACCCATGAAACTATATGCAACATATTCTGTAACAACAACGTATTCTCTGCATCTTCGATTTCCTGGTATTCCTAAAAAAAGGGCTACGCGGGGGTTCTCGAGACTATTACTAGTTTTGATGTTGAAAGTCAGTCTTTAGTTATCGTCTTCTTCTTTCGCACCTTAATAGCTAAAGGCTGATAAATTACTGGCAATAAATAGTGCGTCACTTTCCTCTTTGTCCACCCTCTTCTTCCTAAGACCCTTCTCTCAAAGAAGTTCCTTCTTTCATGCTTGCTTGGTTTCCCGCTGCTGCTTTTGAAGAGCTAACCGTCTCCTATCTTAACAAGGCTTCTCTTGGGAGAATGACAGGGCATAACTAAATCTCATCCACCGAAATCAAATAGAAATGAATAACGAATATCTATAAAACTAGATCTCAATATAAAGTATCTAAAGATAATAGTCGGGTGGAAACAAATCCACTACCAAACTAGAATATATAAGTGCAATACAACAAACACAATATAAGAATATCAACTAACAATCATAGCTCGAAGAGAAGACCTCCTCGAAATGTATGTAGCAAGTCCGGATCTGCGCTCCTGCGAATACTCATGAACATCTATACCTGAAAAGGGACCAGGTCCTCAGAGGGACATAACAAGATACATAGAAGCATGGCATAAATTAAATACTGAATAAATAAAGAGGTGTGCTAACCATTCTAAGTGAATGCAATTTGAAGACAACCTTGGTACGTATGGGTAGGTGAAAGGTATAAAGCATAGCGTCGAGCCAGAGGCTAAGTACCTGGCATTAGCTGTAAACTGGATACCAGGAGTATATGCTGACTACATCAACGATTATGATAGCACACAGCTAGTAACCTCTGCCGGATGAATCGACAAGCATATACACCCATAACCGGGTAATAATAGCCCATAATTGGGTAACACTGGCCCATAACTGGGTAATACTGAGGCTCACGACCCCGCAGTTTATTCTGAAACTACGGTAGCCAAATATCTGTCCCATACGCCTACTAATTGTCTTCCTCGTCCAATGATCTATGCATATTGTATCCACAACACGATGTAGCTACTACATCGAGACGGAGTGCAAGTATCGATATCGTAACTATGGCTCATAGTCTATCGTTAGAACAATAGTCCAACCTTACAACCAAACAAGGACAAGGATTAGACTTTCGTACTACAATAGTCTATGCTCCGACTACTAATAACTGCTAAGTCTTCTAACATGCATCACTATTAGCAGTTATACCCTATCCGTCGCACAACTTACACATACAGGTGGCCAACCTCATACTCAAGTACGTGCCCTACATGTGCTCACAATACGTGTAAGAAATGTGTCAAGGCCTGGGGAGTCATACCGATAACTCCACGACTTTAGGTGGGTCTACTATACACTAAGTCAGACATTAATCCTAATGTCAATGCCTTCATTGACTGCACCTAAGTTTTTTCGGACGCGTACAGTTATATAATATTAAATTAATAAATATGCAACTAATAAAAAAATTTAAACAGTACAACAAGACAAGGTATACTTGCATGGCAAGAAGCTATGTAGTCCAAATAACCTGCTCTGGAAGTCGCGTAGAATAATCCATTGTTCTCGGGGTCAGCGTACATAGGCACGAGAATCGGGGGTGACTGCTACAGGTCATCTGGCAAGGGTGATGGTCCATAATGACAACGATGACAGTGATGATTTCGAGGGTGATGATGATAATGATAATTATGATTAGGGTAGCGATTAGGTCAATGATTAGGGTGATAGTGGTGATGATTATGATGATGATTACGTGATGGTGATGACGATGATATGGTGATGGTGATTATGTGGATAATGATAGGGATGGTGGTGATGACGAAGATGATGATGTGGATGATGGTGATGACGAGGACGATGATGAGGATGATGGTAATGACGAGGATGATGATGTGGATGATGGTGATAACGAGGACGATAATGTGGATAATGATTGCTGATCGAAGTCCAGCCAGGGGAAGGGGAGGTTCGGCCAGGGAGGTGGTCGAACAGGGAGGAGAAGGCTCGACGGTGTTGAGTGTCGGGTACAGGAAGGTCAAGGAAGAGGAGAGCAGGGAGGAGGTAGAGCTGTGTTTATCGACGTAGTGGCGGACAGCGGGGTCGAGCTGGCCGGACACGGCTGCTCCTGTCGGCGTTGATAGCAGTCGAGTCCAGGGGGTCAGGGATGATGCAGACGGAAGAGGAGACGAGGTCGACGGCATCCTCCAGTGGTGGAGAGAGGAGGCCGGGGCTGCTGCACGGTCTGGAAGAAGATAGGCAGCGAGGCTCGGTCGGCTCCGCCGTCGTGGCGAGGAGGTCTAGGAAGATGAGAGAGGAGAATAAGAGGGAAGATGAAGGTGGTACGAGTGGTAATGGTGGTATGCTTCGACGAGGTCGGGGTTGACTCCGGCCGGCGGGAGGACAGGAAGAAGAGGAGGAGGAAGATGAAGGCAATGGCAATGTTCGGTTGGTGATGTACAGCGCGACGAGTTCGAGGAAAGGCGGGGTACTGTTGCAGCGGGGCACAGCGGAGGGAAGGAGATGTCGAAAGGGAAAGGTTTGACGAGGCTCCGCGATGGGTTAGCCGGGGAAGGAGGTGAACAGGGAATAGGGGAGGGGTTGTCGGCTGCGTAGTTATTTTAGGTTTTGGGTTTTGATGTAGAAGAAAAATAAAGAAAAGAAAAGAAAGAAAAATGTTGTGTATATATACATGTGTAAACTAGGGCTTGTGTTGACCTAGTGGTTGGGCTTGGTCAACACCCTTGGGCTTGGGCCTTGGGCTCACATGGGGATGTTGGAGGGCTATAATTTATATTGTTTAAAATGCAAGGATAGGTTTAATTGAGGGGGCGATGTGTGCATTGCACATTCCAAAAATTATAGGAAAATTACTATAAAGGGAAAATAGGTTTCTGCATGTATTATGTCCAACGGTGTAGACACCTCAATGCACTTTTGCATAAAAGTGCCCAATAATTAAAAAATTATACAAAGATGAAAATTGAATTAATTTAATTAAAATTAATGTGCAAGGTGTTCTAGAATTAATTAGAAGTACATGGGGATAAATTTAGGTGGGACACAAGTATCATAGACATAGAGATTTCAGAGTAGAATATTATTATTAATTAAGTTACACAAAATGGGTCAAGATTGTGTCTTCAATTTTGATTGGAACGCACATGGGTACAAACTTGAATTTATTTAGAATTAATTAATAACATCTGCGATGAATGTTGTGCGACTAAAATATAGCACAAGAAAGCATAATTATAAGTTACACCGAGGTCAGAATAGAAGACGATCATGTCTAGGGAAGAGTATGAAATTTATAGGTAGACAGTGGCTAGTGTAGTGCTCCAATTATTAAAGCAACGGTAAGGTGCGCTAAGTGATATAAATATTGCATAATTAAATAAAATGTCGTGTTCTAATTCTAATTGGGTTCAAATTAACCCTAGTTTCACTATCTAAGCCAAGTAGGCCTAATATTGTGTGAGAGAGTTTACAATCGACCCAACTTAAAATAATTTTGTCCTCAAAATTAATATAAGGCATGGTTTCTCCATCTAATCTTACTTGGTCACAATCTGAAAAAGAATTGCAGCTTAAAATAACAATGCAATTTCTACCCAACTTACAATTTACCCATCTATCACAATAGGCTATACATCTAAGAAAACTATTCCTCAAATTATTTAATCATGTTATTCAATCCTCAAAGTTTTAACACCCAAATTATATCATATATGATATGCCCTCAGCAATTATAAAAGGGAGTCACCAAGTCATGTGATTAGCCTATGGGGTATATCTAGTACTATCAGTGTATCCAACTTATGCCAAGCATGAGATTTCGTCTTTCCGAAATAAGGGAAGACAGAAAGCAATAATAAATAGTTCAAGGGGAAGGTAATAGAATCGAAGTGTGGGAATCAAGGTGATTAAAGAATTCAAATAAGAATTATCAAGGCAGTTGTGGATTAAAATCCTAGTTGGTAAATTCTTATTCACATGCTCGTATTAGTACAGTTATGTACTTAATATGATATGCTTTGACATATCTAGAGGACAAGTATATTCGTCTACTAGTCAACTATATATCTCAATCCACGTAAAGTAATCATACGAACAGCGAACCAAAATGCACTAAAGTTGATCAGACCGTAATACACTAATTCTGAATAGACAATTGTATTAGTGTGTCGACCCAATAATACATATGTCATGAACAAGCTCGATAAAAGGATAAGCTTGCAAAACTAGGCTATAATAGCGACATAAGTCAAGGTATTACAGAAATATAAGTACGCTAGATTATGATGAGGGAAGTTACCAAATAATTCAAGTTCATAAAAAGATAAGACTCTACAATCTCTACAGTTGTCATACTATCTTCTTGTCTAAGTCGTTAGTCCACTAAATAGGGGTATGGGCTTCTAAGTTCTATAGTTTGAATAAATATTATCATCTTATGCAAGTCTATAGTTAAGGTCATTCAATTATACTTTATTAGTGTGTCAAGAGAACTATGTGATACTAGGTTATGAGGCACACTACCCAACTTAAAAGAATAAATTAATACGGTAATGCCTTAAGGATAATGTAGAAACTTCTATTAAGGTTTATGAGAGGAGGTCTTGGTACTTATTAGAGTATCTTATTAAATAGGTCATGGTCATCTTAAGTCTTAGTCATAGTGCTTATAGAACAAGTATCAATAGTAAGAATAGAAGAGTTACTGGCCTTCCAAAAAAGAAGAAGGATATAACTCGTATCGAGGTGTGGTACAAGTTACGCAATTTAAAACTAAGGGATAATCATTAGGTCATAATCTACAAGAATAACTTAAACTATCAAGTTCTAACTACCAATCATATAATTCAAAATTCAAGAGTAATAACTATAATCCTAGCAAACTATATATCCCAACATGAAATAAAATCATTTAGCTTATAATCATAAGAGTTATGTGGCACGAGTTGGAAGACGAAGAAAGAAAGAACATAATTTAGTCGTGGCACAATTGGTGAACGTTAAGGTTGCAGAGGAACAAGATATAAAATTAAAATAGAGGGACTCTAGATAATATCTTGGTTTCCTAAGGGAAAGGTGGTATGCTAATATCTGTGCTCGAGGTTTGATCGAAGAAAATATTATATTTGTTCCTCTTGGCTTTCTAAGGTACTGTCTGCTAGTATCAGGATAAGAACCTAAATTTATAGTTCTATAATACTATCTCACTATAAAAGTTAAGTTTTGGTCCTAATATTCAACCTTGAATTTCTATTGGTCCCTCAATGCTAGGGTCAAATAATATGGTTAAATTTATAAAGCACTATAGGTGTGTCTATACTACTCTCAAGTCATCCCTAATTATCAAGGGATAATGGTCAATCATTTTACCAAGTAAGGGTTGCTAGGGTTCATTAGGTAGTAAGGAATGCTAGGGTTCATTAAGTATTCTAACTCAGTGATGTGTCATTATCCTAGTTGTACTCTTAATAGGAAGTTTACCCTACTTATTGTCTAATAACAGGGACTTCTATAATCTAGGAGAAGGCTATACTCAAGGAACTATTAGGAAAGTACATGAATCAAGCAGGATGCAGCTATTCAAATAGAATAAATTGGAAGAAAGGTGAATCATAGTCAATTGTGGATGAGATCATATATTCTATTCCTAGGTACAGATTTGCTCGATACAGTAACATAACCGAGATAATATGCTCTCGACCTGCATGGGCCACCACTAAAAATATGTCATATCCCAATCCCAAAATACGTAGGACTAGGACACGTAAGCATGCCAGCCACAAGTATATGGTAACTCCAATATATAGAAACCATAACACATGCGTACGCTGTATCGTAAACAATAATTCATAAGTGGTATATATTTATCACAAGTCACAGGGCGTAACTAAATCTCATCCATAGAAATCAAATAAAAATGAATAACCAATATCTATGAAACTAGATCTCAATATAAAGTATCAAAAGATGATAGTTGGGTGGAAATAAATCCACTATCAAACTAGAATATATAAGTACAACACAACAAACACAATATAAGAATATCAACTAACAATCACGGCTCGAAGAGAAGACCTCCTCGAAATATATGTAGCAAGTTCGGATCTACGCTCCTGTGAATACTCATGAATAACTATACCTGGAAAGGGACCAGGTCCTCAGAGGAACATAACAAGATACATAGAAGCATGCCATAAATTAAATACTGAATAAATAAAGGGGTGTTCTAACCATTCTAAGTGAATGCAATTTGAAGACAACCTTGGTATGTATGGATAGGTGAAAGGTATAAAGCATAGTGTCGAGCCAGAGGATAAGTACCTGGCATTAGTTGTAAACTGGATGCCAGGAGTATATGCTGACTACATCACCAATTATGATAGCGTGCAGCTAGTAACCTCTGTCGGATGTATCGATAAGCATATACGCCTATAATCGGGTAATACTGGCCCATAACCGGGCAATACTAGCCCATAACCGGGTAACTCTGAGGCTCACGGCCCCGTAGTTTACTCTGAAACTATGGCAGCCAAATGTCTGTCCCATACGCCTACTAATTGTCTTTCCCGCCCAATGATCTATATATGTTATATCCACAACACGCTGTAGCTACTACACCGAGACGGAGTACAAGTATCAGTATCGTAACTCTGGCTCATACTCTATCATTAGAACAATAGTCCAACCTTACAACCAAACAAGGATAAGTATTGGACCTTCGTACTATAATAGTCTATGCTCCGACTACTAATAACTGCTAAGTATTCTAACATGCATCACTATTAGCAGTTATACCCTATCCGTCGCACGACCTACATGTAGAGGTGGCCAACCACATACGCAAGTCCGTGCCCTACTTGAGACTCACAACACGTGTAAGAAATGTGTCAAGGCCTGGGGAGTCATACCAATAACTCCACAACTTTATGTGGGTCTACTAGACACTAGGTCAGACACAAATCCTAACGTCAATGCCTTCGTTGACTGCACCCGAGTCTTCTCGGACGTGCATAGTTATATAATATTAAATTAATAAACATGCAACTAATAACAGAATTTAAATAGTACAATAAGGTAAGGCATACTTGCCTGCCAAGAAGCTATGTAGTCCCAATAACCTGCTCCGAAAGTCGCATAGAATAATCTAATATTCTCGGGGTCAGCGTGCATAGGCACGGGAATCGGGGGTGACTACTACAGGTCATCTGGCAAGGGTGACGGTCCATAATGACGATGATGACAGTAATAATTTCGAGGGTGATGATGATGATGATAATTATGATTAGGGTGGCAATTAGGTCAATAATTAGGGTGATAGTGGTGATGATTATGATGATGATTATGTGATGGTGATGACGATAATAAGGTGATGGTGATAATGTGGATAATGATGGGGATGATGGTGATGACGAGGATGATGATGTAGATGATGGTGATGATAAGGATGATAATGTGGATGATGGTGATGACGAGGATAATGATATGGATGATGGCGATGACAAGGACGATGATGTGGATGATGGTGATGATGAGGATGATGATGTGGATGATGGTGATGACGAGGATGATGATGTGGATGATGGTGATGATGAGGACGATGATGTGGATGATGACTGCTGACCGGAGTTCGGCCAGGGGGAGGGGAGGTCCGGCTAGGGGAGGTGGTAGAGCTGGGAGGAGGAGGCTCCGGGGTGTTGAGTGTTAGATGCAAGAAGGTCGAGGGAGAGGAGAGCAGGGAGGAGACAGAGCTGTATTTATCGACGTGGTGGCGGACAGCGGGGTCGAGCTGGCCGAATACGGCTGCTTCGGTCGGCGTTGATAGCAGTCGAGTCCAGGGGGTCAGGGATGATGCAGAAGGAGGAGGAGACGAGGTCGACGGGGTCCTCCGGTGGTGAAGAGAGGAGGCCAGGGCTGCTGCACGATCGGGAAGGAGATAGGTAGCGAGGCTCGGTCGGCTCCGGCGTCGTAGCGAGGAGGGCCGAAAAGAGGAAGAAGGAGAAGAAGAGGGAAGATAGAGGTGGTACGTATGGTAATGGTGGTATTCTCTAGCGAGGTCGGGGTTGACTCCGGCCGACGGGAGGACAGGGAGAAGAGGAGGAGGAAGATGAAGGCAATGGTGGTGTTCGGTTGGTTATGTACAACGCGACGAGTTCAAGGAGAGGAAGGGTGCTGGTGCACCGGGGCACAATGGAGGGAAGGAAACATCGAAGGGGAAAGGTCTGGCGAGGCTCTGGCAATGGGTTGGCCATGGAAGGAGGTAAATAGGGAATAGGGGAGGTGGTTGTCGGCTGTGTAGTTATTTTAGGTTTTGGGTTTTGATGTGGAAGAAAAATAAAGAAAAAAAAGAAAGAAAAAGGTTGTATATAAATACATGTGTAAACTAGGGTTTGTGTTGACCTAGTGGTTGGGCTTGGTCACCACCCATGGGCTTGGGCCTTGGGCTCACATGAGGATGTTGGAGGGCTATAATTTACATTGTTTAAAATGCAAGAATATGTTTAATTGAGGGTCGATGTGCGCGTTGCACATTCCAAAAATTATAGAAAAATTCCTATGAAGGGAAAATAGGTTTTTGCATGTATTGTGTCCAACAGTATGGACATCTCAATGTACTTTTGCATAAAGTATCCAACAATTAGAAAATTATACAAAGATGGAAATTGAATTAATTTAATTAAAATTAATGTGCAAGGTATTCTGGAATTAATTAGAAGTACATGGAGATAAAATTAGGTGGGAAACAAGTATCATGGATATAGAGGATTCAGAGTAGAATATTATCATTAATTGAGTTGCACAAAATGGGTCAAGATTGTGCCTCCAATTTTGATTGGAACGTACAAGGGTACAAAGTTGAATTTATTTAGAATTAATTAATAATGTCTACGACGAATATTGTGTGACTAAAATATAGAACAAGAAAGCATAATTATAAGTTACATCGAGGTCAGAATAGAAGGCAGTCATGTCTAGGGCAAGAGTGTAAAATTTGTAGATAGACAGTGGCTAGTGTAGTGCTCCTATTATCGAAACAATGGTAAGGCACGCTAAGTGATATAAATATTGCATAAATAAATAAAATACCGTGTTCTAATTCTAATTGGGTTCAAACTAGCCCTAGTTTCACTATCTAAGCCAAGTAAGCCTAATTTTGGGTGAGGGGGTTTACATAAGTTGGCTAGTATCCTGTCTGATTCGGGTAATATAACCTCTATGCCAAGCTCTTGCAAGTTCTCCAATAACTCCCTATGTGTTGTTAAGAATAACGTTGTAGACTTTTGTCTTAACGCATATGCTACCACGTTAACCTTGTCTGGGTGATAATGTATCTCTATCTCGAAGTCCTTTATCAATTTAAGCCACAGGCATTGCCTCATATTCAACTCCTTCTGCGTAAAGATATACTTGAGGCTCTTATGGTCAGTATATATCTCCACTTGTTATCCATATAAGTAATGTCTTCATAGCTTTAAGGCAAAAATAATGACTGTAAGCTCCAAGTCAAGAGTTAGATAATTCTTTCCATGTACTCTCATCTGTCTAGATGCATAAGCAATCACCTTGCCATGCTGCATCAATACGTATCACAAGCCTTTTCCTAACACGTAGTTGTAGATTATGTAGCCTCCTAATCCTGATAGAATAGTCAACACTAGTATTGTGGTCAGTCGCTTCTTCAACTCCATAAAAGTAGCTTGACACTCATTCGTCTATATAAAATCTCGGTCATTGCACGTCAACCAAGTCATAGGCTCTGCTATCCTTGAGAAGTTTCCATGAACTGACAATAATATCTCGCAAGTCCAAGGAAATACCCTACCTCCGATGTCGACTTAGGAACGGACCATGTCTTAACTGTCGAGATTTTCTTCGGATCTACTGAAATATCATCTCCAGTGACGACATGCCCAAGAGAAGAGACTTTATCCAAGAAGAACTCATATATGGTGAGCTTCGCGTACAACCACTCTCTCCTCAATCTCTCTAAGATAATTCACAAGTGCTTCTCAAGCTCCTCGTGGCTCTTCGAATAGACAAGGATGACATCTATGAAGACAACCACGAACTGGTGTAAATACTGATGGAAGACTCAATTTATTAAATCCATAAAGACAGCTGGAGCATTGGTCAATCCAAATAGCATGACCAAAAACTTGTAGTGTCCATATCTTGTCCTGAATGCTGTCTTCAGAATGTACTGCTTTCACATCCTGATCGTAAGTGTATCTTAGAGAACACCTTGAATCTACTAAGCTGATCAAATAAGTCATCAATGTGTGGCAAAGGGTACTTATTCTTCACAGTCAAAATATTCAAGGCTCTGTAGTCAATGCATATGCGCACTGACCCATCCTTCTTGGGTACAAATAACACTGGGTCTCCCTAGGGTGATGCACTCGGTCGGATAAAGCCTTTCTTTTCTAACTCCTTTAACTAATCCTTTAGCTCATCCATCTTCTTCTTCACCAATCTATAAATATACGACACTATGGGTGCTGCTCATGGGGTTAACTCAGTCGAGAATTCTATATCTCTGTTCGGAGGTAGTCCTGGCAAATCCTCGAAAAAGATATCCTCAAACTCTGGAATAATAGGGTGATAAATGACATCATGCAATGTCATATGAATACCATCAAGAACCTTTGTGGATTATCGTACAAACTTGAGCTCCGGCTGGCCTGGTACCTTAAAGATAATGCTTTATTCGTAGTAGTCAAAGAAAGCATGGTACTTACTTAGCCAGTCCATCCCAAGGACAACATAAAAGTTTGGCATAGGAAAGGCTAAGAGTCGAGCTTTCATCTCTTTGTCGTTTATCACTACAAGGCAAAATCTACAGACGCGGCTAACAGGTACAACTTCTCACCTGATGAGAATTCTAACACAACTAGGCAAAGGTGTAGTGGCAATATTGTGCTTGGCAACAAAACTAGAAGATATTAGCGAGTATATAGCTCCCGTATCAAACAATGTCACAACAAGAAAAGAAGAAACAAGGGTAATACCTACTATAACATCAATCTCGTATCAGCCATCTCCAAAGTAAAAGCCTGTCAGTCCTTTAAGGTAGTCCCTGTGACCTGGCCCAAGTGAACTAGTCCTCCCGAGTAGGTAGCGGTGGTCCTCGCTGGAATACTCTGCCTGTAGGAGGTTGCGGTGCTCCTACTTCTGGTGCTTCTGGCCTTGTCATCTGCTGAACTGGCTTCGGTGTTGGAAGTGTTGGCCTCTGCGTCAGCTGTGAAAGCGCCAAGGCCTGCTGCAACGGACAGTCTTTGGCCATATGCTGCCCAGAACCACATCTCATACACAGCCCTAAGCAAAGCAAATAATCCCTTATAATGTGTCTGCGCTTCCTGTAGTAACTACAGTGGGGTTTCTCCTGAATCTGGTACGGTCCCGCTCTCTACTATTGTTGTGGCTGCTGATGTGCCAAAGGGAGTCTGATGGGCCCTCCTTATTACTTCTTTGCTGGTCCTTGCTGAATTCTCTGTTGATTCCCTTTTCCCTTGCTGATAGCCTCCTGGATCCTGACCTCTGTCAATAACTCGGTATAAGAGATCCGAGACTATGAGCTGGTATAGTGCTGGACCTCTTGAGTCAGCTCAAAATAAAATCTCTTATCTTTCTCCAAGTCATTGGGTATCAAAACAATGCCATATCTACTGAGACAGGTGAATTATGTATCGTACTCATCGACTATCTTGTTCCCCTGCTCTAGATGGAGGAACTGATTGTACAATGTATCCTTCACGGTAGCCGAAAAGTATTTCTTCTCAAAGTACTCCAAGAACTGCTCCCAAGTCTGGCGTGTACCCAATTGGTGCTCCATTGGTTCCCACCAGTGATGACTATTTCCTTCTAGGTAGATCCTCACTCCTATCATCCATAAATTCGTAGGCAGCTGTGATGCCTCTAATAGCTTCTTGGTACTGGTTATCTAAGTTGTAATCTCCTCTGGGCTCTCATTGCCTTTATACGGCTTGGGACCCATCTACAAAAAATTATTTACTAAACTAACACGTGCTTATGGCATTGGAACTAGTGCTTGAGTTGGTGTGGTGTTGGTGCAGCCAACCTCTCAAGTGCTGCCAGGAATCCCTATCTTATTTCGATGGCTTCCCGCCTCTGCTCTGCTACTTGCTACCTCTACTCGGCAACCAGGGCGGCGATCTGCTATTTCTGTTCCTACATCATAATCTGGAAGAATTAGAATAGCTCCGCTTGGTCGTCCAACGGTGCTGGTGAAGCTGAAAAAGCCCCATTAGGCACTGTAGAAGGAGCTGGTGGAACCGGATTGTTAGTATGTCCACCTGGTCCTGAAAGTCAAGGAGTCGTTGATGCCTTTCTTGGTAATTTATCTTTGACCCCTCAAGACGTGTCATCCTCGATGGTGGCATGTCTGTTATACACATTCATCTCTCTGCAAAAGATGGATGAAAGATTAGGAAGAGTACATGAATCAAGTAGGATGCAAGCATTTAAATAAGACAGGTTGGAAGAAAGGTGAGTTAAGTCAAGTGTGGATGAGATCATATTTTCTAATACTATTTTCAGGCTTGCTCAGTACATTAACATAACCGAGATAATATACTCTTGACATGCATGGGCTACCACAAAAATATGTCATGCCCTAGTCCTAAAATACATAGGAATAGGAATACATAGTATGCCAGCCGTATGTATATGACAACTCCAATATGTTAGAAAATTATAACACATATGTACACCGTAATATAAATATTAATTCACAAGTGGTCCATATATTATCAACATAAGTCACAGACATCTATATCTCATCCAAAAGCACAAGTAAAAGAATATCAATAAATAGCTAAATATCTCAAGTATGAAGTATCAAAAGAATAATAGTCGGATAGAGACAAATCTACTACCTATCAACTATATCAAAAACTAAAATAATACAGGAGATAATAACCCCATTATGAAATAAATGTCAATAAAGAAACATCAGCTAAGATCCATCAGCAATGAAGTAATCTCTGGTACTCAGAAGGTAAGACCTCCTCAACAGATAATGATGCGTCAGGCTGGGTCCATACTCCTGCGAATAATCATGCTCTTCTATACCTAGAAGTAGGCCAGGTCCTTAGAGGGATGTAACAAGATACAAAAGGTACATGCCATAATATATTAAAAATAACATACAAATGGTTACCTAACCGTCTATGCGAAATACACTTTTGAGAATAACTTTCCAACGTATGGGCTATCTGGCTAAAAATGGGATTGACGTGACTCTCTCGGAGAATCAGTGGCCTAAAAGGCGTAAAGTCTTTCGATCGTCAGAAGCCACCTGTAAATAATATAATATCAGGGTCATCTGACCATGCATCACCGACGGAGTGTATGGGTTACAAAAGAAAAAGTATAAAGGAGCCCATATGCCTACTTGTGTCTCCCCACTCTATTCTCTATCTATGTCATATACATGCCACGGTGATACCTCTAATAACTGCCAAATCTTCTAGCATGCATTTCTATCAGCAGTTATTTCCTATCCGTCGTACGTCCCATACATACAGGTGGCCAGTCTATCACGAAAGTCCGTATCCTACATGAGACTCACACTCTTATAACAAATGTGTCACGGTTAATGAAATATAAGAATATCTCAACATCATGGGGTGGTCTTGTAACACTAGGTTGTCATGCAAAATATTAAATAAGTGACAAAATACGACGCAACCGTCGTTGCACCCAAGTTATTCTTGGACGCACAGTTTTATATACCTAAATAAAATAACTAAATAAATAACAGAAAATATGCATGCTAATAATAAATATAAATAAAAACCACAATGGTAAGGTATACTTACCTAGCAAGCAAGCAGTGTAATGTAGGCGTCCTGACGTCAAGCACATGGAATCAAAAACTACAGGCTCTGAACGAAAGTCTCCGGATGCTAAAATTAAAATAACCAACATCTCCAAAATCAACGAGATAGTCAAAAAACTCTACCCTTTCGCCCAATTTGGACACAAGGACAAAAATAATAATTTTGGGCCAAAACGGTGTCCATATGTGGCCCACCTTGCACCAAAAAGTATGTCAGGGATAAAAGTCTCTAAATAGGACAAACTATAGGTCAAACCAATTCTAAACGATGAGATGAACTCAACCATATGTACAATTTTGGATTTTGGTGAGCCAATCATAATTTTGCCCGTCAAGTCAACCGTGGGGCCCACTAATAGGCGGCTCGGTCAACTATCTTAGAATCGCGTGAAACTTGGGTCTCAGGTCCAGCATGATACCATAAATCCAATAGAGCAAATTTTATCATTTTCCGACGAGCGTGTACCAACTAAAGGAGAAATTATAAAATGCTGATATAGTAAGATTTTTACAGATACGGGTTAATTTCTACGCGTACACACGTCCAAATCAACTTCCGCAAAAGTCTGTACGTCAGGATATACCATATTATACTTTTGGTGCAACTGGTGTGTGACGTGGTGGTCTAGTTTATCGGAGCGCACTCCGTATCACAAATTTTTATGTTCTTAAAAAACTATTTTTTGTGATTTTAAATCTAAATTTAGACAAAATTAATTATCCAAATTATATAAATATTAGGTCATTGCGATCCTGGTTATATAGACTAGCTATCAGAAAAAAAAGATCATAAATAAGTGAGTTCGATTGGAAGAAAATTGTTTTCCAAAATAACATGTTGGTTTCGAAAAATGTCAATTCACATATATCTAAAACAATAATTTTTTAGAATGTTTTAGATACATTTACATCAAAAATAGGGTGGTTTGAATAAAAATACTTGAAGACATTAGAAGTTGTTCATGTTGTGGTTGAATCTAAACAACTGGATCAAAATTCGGCAGAAAGAAATTTAGCAGGGAAGATGGGTACCTGAGGTTCATTTCTATCATAGTTTTGACACACCCGTGTACCGGTCAGCGGCAGCTGCGGTAGTGCTCCGGCGTTCGACGGACGAGCGATAGCGATGGTGGTGAGGGGGAAGGTCTGGGTTGACTTCTAGTTGGTTAGGGTTTTTATTTGTTTATGTACACACACACACACACACACACACACACACACACACACACACACACACACACACACATATATATATATATATATATATATATATATATATATATATATAGCCTAAAGTTACTTGGGTCTGGTCGAATATAGAGGAATGTCGGATCGTTGGTGAATCGGGGGGAGGGGGAAGTTGGCTACTGTTGTTGTTGTTTGTTGTAGTATAAGTGTTATTGTTATATTTTGCTTGATTGATTGTTATATATATATATATTATTTCTTTTCTTTCCTTTTATTTCATAAAAGCATCCTTATTAATGATAATTACTATTATTTCTATAAAACAATTATTAGTTTATTTTTATTCTATTTATTTTATTATTATTTATTGGTACATTTTTGTTATACACATTATTATTCCTATTATTATACAAAAAATCCTAAAAAATTAGGGGAGGTTACAGTGCTACCTATTTTGGGACTAGGGCGTGACACTACGAACCTCCTGATGTATACTAATCTTTCTTGTAGTCCGCAATGTTCTCAAAGATTTTTTGGGCGGTGTATATCTAGGATAGCCTTGGTCTTCTCAGACTCAATGTGAATACCCTTCGAGGTTATAATAAAATGCAAGAACTTGCTAGTGGAGACTCCCAGAAAAGACTTGGTTGGGTTCATAATGTCTGGACGAAATTGTCTTTGCTGTTATTTTACTATCTTAGCTTCTGACAGATATTGAGCTTGTGCATTAAGATTTATGGATTTAAACCTGGCATAACTTCATAGCTCCATACGAAGACGTTGATATATTCCCTTACTAGATGTGAAAGGAATTTGTGTTCTTCTGTAGAGAAACTTTTGTTGATAAAAATGGGTTTAGAAGAAGAGTCGTCGCCCAAATCTACTTGCACCACCTCATCTTCAGTATAAGTTTCTCGCTGCTCGAGCCGTAATTCCTACTGTACTTCAAGTTTTTGAGTCCATAGTTCTACTTTAAAGGGCTCGATTGGGTGTTCATTGTCTTCTTCTGGGTCAGCTCACGCCATAATGATATACAATGTTTGCTTAAGCATATCCCTGATGCTAATATCAGAGTCCCAAGAGGACAACTGTAAAGAGTGAGATTGCAGCTCGTCCTCTTCCCCCAAATCTTTGGGAGTTATAGGAGGTGTGACATACCCCAAACAATGACCGGTTTGTTGATCGTATATTTTAAGTTTTCCTTTGGGGTAAAATGATGTAACAGTAAACTTAATCCTATGTAATAGTTCAGGTCTTGATTGCTCTTCAGGTTATACCCCATCTTCTGGAGGATGCGCTTAGTTTGTACGCTGTAGCAGTAAAGTTGAATTTTGCTACTTTTTGGTTCAAGTTCTTTCAAAATAAAGCCTCAACGACCTTCGAATATTCCAAAAATGATTGTTTCATTGCCTCTTTTCTTTGCCAAAATTATGAAGCAGGAATCCTTTGAGATAGACTCTTAAAGGTTCTTCTTGAACTGAACTAACCTCTGATACATTATCAGCATTATTGCCTCCTTCATCCAAGTGGATCAGTTTATACAAGATCAAGTCAGAATAGTAGGCTTCGACCTCCTAGAAAGGATTAACATCGGCAAACTCCATCTTGATGACGCCGTTGTTGTCAACGTATTTCAAGCACTGGTGGAGGGTTCATGGCATGATCATATACTCATCTATCCAAGGATGCCCCAATAGGACATTATAAGATACATCCACATTAATGATATAGCAATTAACCTCCGTTTAGAGGTCGCCTATTTGACATTTCAAGCAAATCTTCCCTAGAGGATAACTTCTTCCTATATTGAAGCCACTGATGGTCGTATTGGTTTTTGCCACCTGACGCATGGGGATCCCTAAGGTTTGGAGCAGGCTCCGGGGAATAATGTTAAGAGATAATCTTGGATCAATATGCATCTGGTCCACCTTGATGGCATCGATATATCCTATATAGTACATGGGTCTATCGTGCCTATTATTCTTTAACAATATATCTTGTTGAGAGAATATGATATTCGAGATCACCTCAATTATATTGTTACAGTAGGGACTTGCAGCGGGATCCTCAGTCGGTGGCTTGACTTAGGCCAGGTAGGAGTCGGCATTTTGTAATGCCTCGCTCAGAGCATCACGAGTCTCTTTGAAGAGACGAATGAGCTCAAAGAGTAATAACTTTGCTGGGGTATTGGCAAGTTGTGCCAATATGTCAAAGTTGTAAGAATTTTATAGGCCATGTGCTATGTCTTTTCTCAGAGATTTGTTAAAGCGAACCTCTTTCTGCTATAGGAGGTTGGGATGGACATGGTTCATACGCCACTTGAGTTGTGGGTATAGTAAACGGATGTGTACTATTATCTAGAGCCACATCATAGCCTCGCCGATAGGTTTTCCCTAACCTGGATACCCAGCTAGGGATTTATCAGTCGATGGAGAGATCGTGTGACAGGATCTGTTCTTATTTTCTTTGGATTTAGGAGTGGAGGCACCATTTTTTGTATCATATCTAGGACGATGTCTTGGTGGACCTATAGTTCCTTAAATCCCGATATGACCGGTATTATGCACTAACAGATGCTTTACCGATGCCCCTCAATCCCCTGCCTCCACTTTTACCTGAGCGAGCTGACCAAACTGTGAAGCTTCACTTCCACCAGCAAGGGTGGTTGAGGACTGTTGAAAGCTCCAGTAAATCTGGGTTATAATTGGGCTTGTGGCTAGTCTTTCTGGGTCGTACTTTGGTATTTAGATCTTTGACATCCTCTTCCCACGGACGAAATATGATGATCCTTTCCAACTCATGGATAGGCCTCTATTGAAACAAGTCCAATAGTTTTAATTCTTTGTTGCTTAGTTTTCTTGATGTTACTTTGGGATTTTGTTTTGGTGTTGCTTTTGATTTGTTTGGTTTTCACTGTTATCTTTCTTGCTTGGAGCTTTGATTCTTTGGGAGTTCGAAAGGAAGGATAGGCAAAGGATTCTAACCCGGTGCTCGTGCTATTACAGGTCCGCATAACTGACGTTTGATCATTGCTAGATGGGACTCCATCTTTCAGTATTTTTCCTTAACCAGTGAGTGGTTCGGACCCTTCTTTCTATTTCTTCACATCCACATCTTTAATGTTCTAAACGTTCTATCGATGATGCCCGGCTAAATGCCTAGGAAATCCTTAGCCACAATGCATGCCTGCCACTAAGAAAGGAATATGGAATTGTACACTAACTAGTATTCATAAATACGTCATAAACACGAGCTTGGATATATAAAGGAAATTGGGTTATTGGTTGCGACCTGGTGCCTCAGAGAGAGTTTGGACCCATGGGACACCAAAATCAGAACACGACTTAAGAAAATATAAACTATTGCATAAGTATATATATTGCTTCTTTACTTCTTCTATTTTATCTCATGCATTGTATGATATTTGAACTGTTCACGCATTTGCATGGTTTGGGACAACTTGTGCACAAAGTTTGGTATTTCCTAGAAACCGTGTTGAGGGGCACTAGAACTGTATCGACCCGGGGGGAAATATTTGATCGTGCTAGTCGCGATGCATTATGGGACCTTCAGCAGGGCTAGCTACCCGGGCTGACAGGACATGCCGCAATGCCTTGGATAAGTCCCTATGGTATTAATCACACCAATAACCGCATAGAATAAAACACATGCTAATTTATTATCTTGTGCATATGGGAAGTATACTTGTGTTTCGTTGCAGGAAAGGCGTGCATCGGTTGTGTAAGCAACCGATATACTTTATGGTATCAAAGTATTTTCGTTCCTCTAAAAATATGCAACTTATATGAACTGACTTTACTTAGTTCTCTATAGTGAGATCATTTTAGTGCATGCTCGCCCTTAATAAGCAAGTATTGATTTAAGCAAGTGGGTTCGTCCTGCTCACCAGTACAGCTGAGTACTGACCCAAGTTGTGGGCAACTATTTCAGGCACTCAGACGGTACAACGCTAGTGGATAGACGAAAAGGCGTTAGAAGTTCTTCTATTTTAAAGTATCGTTGAAGTCAGTTCATTTTGGAGGCATGGACTTTCAATCTATACAAGGACATAATGTATGGACGACAAGGTTTATCTGATGGAGCGCGCCCTACCTTTTAAGTTTTTCTTTTCTAATGCAAACCAGGAAGTCGAGAGGCGCATCAAATGTAAACACTATGTAAATTACTCTAAATTATAAACGAAAAGCATGTTTTCTTCCTATAATTGTGTTTAACTATCTGTGAATGTATTTTCTAACTTATGTTTTATCACTGTACGTTCTTGTCTTGTGCAAGCGTAACTCCAAGCTCGTACGACATCACGCCCTAGCGAGGATGATCGATTCCGTAAAGGATCTAGTGAGAACGATTGACCCTTTTGGGATCGGGGTGTGACATATTGGTATCATAGTATGACTTCACTTTCTTGGGCTTTTAAAAAAATATTCTAGGAGTTTGATGCGCCTCTCGATTGAATTGCATTCGGCATCCGCTTCATGAGATAAATCGCCCTATACAATGAGCCCATAGATAGGATTTATCATTTTTGCAGTATTGACCAGCTATTCTCTTTTGTAGCGATGGCTAAGAAAAATATTGTCGTTGCAAGCGCTGCTCAGCCTGTCCAGGGCGATCCGGCAAGTTCTAGAGAATGCGGAGGAGCGGGTTCAATCAACATGACAGAAAGGCTTATGCACCTAATGAAGGTACAACAACCGTAAGCTGCCACTCAACAGGTGCAAATTCAGGCGCAGTTTACTGCTCAATAGAAGCAGATGGATATCGTGATGCAATTGATCGAATCTTTGTTAACTAGCAACGATGGAGCCACGGTTACGCTTGTTACAACGCCAACGGTGGCGGTAGAAGACGAATCCGAGAAAATACAGCCCCCCACTAGGAATACCTGCAGAGCGATAGAGTTCACCAAAATGCACCCACAAACATTCAAAGGACGAGCAGAACCGGATGCGGTTATGGGATGGATTGCAAAACTTGAAGGATTGTTCAACCTGGTAGGCATTAAAGGGTCCAAACGAGTATCTTGTGCATTGGTTCAACTGAAACTACGGGCGCATGATTGGTGGAAAGCCATCAAGCAAGGGATTTATGATCCCAATCTTAACTACAAGATCACATGGGAGATGTTCAAATCTACCTATATTGAATAATATATCCCAAGGGCCGTACGACAATGAAAGGAAGATGACTTCAGCAATCTGGTGTAAGGAAGTATGTCTATTGATGACAATAATTTAGTTTTTGCTAGACTCACCAAATTTGTCGGACACTTCTTGCCTAACCAGCAGGCGTGATGCTATCGTTTTCAAAAGTGTTTGAATGATAAGCTGCATAGTGATGTCATAAATTAGAAGTGCCAGATTTACCAGAAATGTTACGAATTTTAACAAGCTGCATAGTGCTGTCCTTAATAGCAAACGGATCTTTGGGAGCAATTCATAAAAGTTCAATGTACAGACTTCCCATACTAATTTTAACAAGCGACCTCATAAAATGGGAGGGTTTAGAGTGCCAAAGCGTCTGTACACATCTGAGCACAGGGGTCCACCTCAGGGATCGTATTGCCATAAGTGCGGCAAGATGGGGCATCGGATGAATAAGTGTCGAGTCGTAGGATTCTTTAAATGTGGCCGTTTATACCATAAAGCATTTAACTGTTGAGAACCCAGGCCGACCATCAGACACCAACCAAACTAGAACAAGGGGCCCCCAGCACATGGCGCCAATGTTGTACCAGTAAACCCACAATGCCAGGGTGCCCAAGGCCGAGTCTATGCATTGAGTCGGGATGAGACATCTGTCTCCGATACTGTTGTGACAGGTACCTTACTTTTCCAAGAATTGCCCGCAAGAGTCTTATTCAATTCAGGTGCTACATATAGTTTTATATCTACTAATTTTATTGTTGAGAATAAATTAGCTTACACTCCTTTAAATATGAACCTTTGCGTGAGTAGCCCTTCGGGAGTCGACATGCCCGCTAGTACGATTTGTAGGGATGGTTATATTTGCATTGGAGGCATGAAACTTTCCTTAGATGTCATTGTTCTAGACATTAAGAATTATGACATTTTTCACAAAATAGACTGGTTGGGTGCTTGCCATACAAAAATTGAGTGCCCGGACAAGTGAGTTATATTTTGTCTACCCGGTGAGGCAGACTTCTACTATTCGTGCAACGCGGCACCGAAGACGGTGATGGTGATATCAGCAATTTCGGCTAGGCGCATATTATATTCGGGCTGTGAAGGGTACTTAGCCTCTGTTCAAGACACCCAGCTGGAAGGTGCAGATGATGCTTAGGCTGATGTCACAACAGATTTTCTTGACGTGTTCCCAGATGAGCTGTCTGAAATGCCTCCTGATCGAGAGATCAAATTCTCCATTGACACATTTTTGGATTCTCGATCGATATCGAAGGTACCCTACCGAATGGCCCTAGCAGAGATGAAGGAACTTAAGGTACAGTTGCAAGATCTGTTGGACCGAGGATACATTCGTCCGAGTATTTCATCATGGAGAGCTCCGGTGCTGTTCGTAAAGAAGAAGGATGGATCCATGCGGCTGTGCATAGACTACCAAAAACTGAATAAGGCTACCGTGTGGAACAAGTACCTGTTGCCAAGAATAGATGACCTATTTGATCAACTATATGGCACAACAGTTTTCTCTAAAATTGATCTTCGGTCGGGCTATCACAAGTTGAAAATTAAACCCGATGACGTACCCAAGTTAGCGTTCCGAACCCGATATAGGCACTATAAATTTCTTGTAATGTCGTTCAGCTTGACGAACGCCCAGCAACTTTTATAGATCTGATGAACCGTATATTTTGGCCGTTGGTGGACAAGTTTGTGGTTGTGTTTATTAACGATATACTAATCTATTCCAATAATGAGATAAAATACAAGTAACACCTGAAGATCTTGCTGCAAACATTACCAGAGCACCAGTTGTTCGCAAAACTCAACAAGTATGAGTTTTGGTTGAATAGTGTGGCATTCCTTGGATATGTCATCTCGGCAGAAGGCGTCACCGCAGACCCAAAGAAGATAGAGGTGGTGGTGGACTGGAAGCAACCTACGTCAGCTAGTAAAGTTTGAAGCTTTATGAGCCTAGCAGGATACTACCGTTGGTTCGTGAAAGATTTTTCTAAATTGGCCTCGCCTTTGACTCGCCTTACTCAGAAAGGGATTTCATTCAAGTGGAGTGATGACTGCGAAGCTAGCTTTCATAAGCTAAAGCAATGGCTCATTTCAGTTCCAATTCTTGCACTTTCGGATGGAGTAGATAAGTTTTAGATATAAATGAATGCTTTGGGACTCGACTTAGGTGTGTTCTCATACAGAGGAATAAGTACTATCATACGAGTCCAGACAGCTGAAGCCGCACGAAAAAAACTACCTAATACATGACTTAGAATAAGTGGCAATTGTGTTTGCACTAAAGTTATGGCAGTATTATCTTTATGGTAGTGCTTGCAAAATCTATACAGACCACAAGAGCCTCAAGTACCTATTCACCCAATGGGAACTGAACCTCCGACAGCGGCGTTGGCTATAAATGATAAAGGACTACGACCTGACGATCGCATATATATCGGGCAAGGGAAATGTTATTGCTGATGCTCCGAGTCAAAAGCACGTGGGCTCGCTATCCATAAACAATCATTTACTTCAGGATCTAGAGGCGATAGGCATCGAGTTTCGAGTTCGTTATCGAGGAATATAGTTGGCTCCACTCTATCTTGAACCGAATTTGCGTGATAGAATCAAATCTACTCAGAGGGACGATCCGTTCCTAACGTAGGTACGTAGGCTGATCTCAATAGGGAAGACGTCCAACTTCGTGGAAGGTGAAGATGGGACCTTACAGATGAAAGAAAGATTATGTGTTCCTAGAGACCTAGTACATCGAAGGAAAATTATGACAGAGATAAGCTATGAAGTATTCCTTACATCCGGGGAGCACCAAGATGTACATGGACTTACACAGGACCTTCTGGGGGTACGTTATGAAGTGGGATGTAGTGACCTTTGTGTCACAGTGTATGGCATGTCAAGGGGTGAAAGCTGAATATCAGAGGCCCGACGGGGAGCTGCAGAAGCTCGCTATTCTCGAGTGCAAATGAGACAACATCGCTATGGATTTTATCATAGGCTTCCCCAAGACGTCGCGGGGGCATGATATGATTTGGGTCATAGTTGATTGTTTGGCCAAGTCTGCCCACTTCCTACCTATCAAAGTTACATGGAGCATCGATTGGTTAGCACAGATTTACATTAAAAAATTTATCCGACTACACGGAGTACCTGTCTCAATCGTCTCGGACCATGACAGATGTTTCTTATCTTATTTTTGGACTAGCCTACAGTCTGCTTTGGGTACCAAGCTAAAGTTCAGTACCGCATACCACCCCCAAACTGACGGTTAGACGGAAAGGACAAATCAGATACTGGAAGATATGTTGAGACTGTGTGCGATCGATCTAAAGACTAGTTAGGACATGCACCTTCCGTTGGCGGAGTTTACGTACAACAACAGTTACCAATCACGCATCCAGATGGCACAGTTCGAAGCACTCTATGGGCAAAAGTATTGATCTATAATCTATTGGGACAAAGTTGGCGAGTGGCAGGTACTTGGGCCAGAGCTGGTGGAGCAGGCAGTTGAGGAAGTTTATTTGATTCTAGAAAGACTTAATACTGCGCAGAGCCGGCAGAAGAGCTATATCGATGCTCATTGTAGACCTTTGAAATTTAGGGTCGGGGATCACGTGTTCTTGAAAGTGACACCAATGCGTGGAGTAATGTGCTTCAATATTAAGGGCAAATTGAGTCCCAGATTTGTTGGCCCCTTTGAAATACTGGAACGAGTGGCAACTATGGCATATCGAATTATACTACCTTTTGCCCTGGCTGAAGTGCACGATATCTTCCATGTCTCTCAACTTTGGAAGTATGTGCATGATCTGAGTCATGTGGTTAGCTTTGAGCAATTAAAACTACGTACGGACTTATCATACTCAGAGGAGCCTATACAGATTTTGGATCACAAGGAGAAGGTGTTGCAGAACCGTACAATATCCTTGGTTTATGTGTTATTGAAGAACTACTCAGTTTAGGAATCAACTTGGGAGATAGAGTCAGAGATGAAGGAGAAGTATCCTTTATTATTCATTTAGTCGGAGGTAAGACCTTGTTCTTAAGTTTTCGAACAAAACCTTTTCTTACTAGTATATTATGTAGTGCCTCAAATCCTTATCCGACCGGGATTGCGCACTATATAATTGGTCTTGTGGCTAGTCTATCTGATTCATAGTTTGGTGTTTAGATCTTCGACATCCTCTTGCCATGGACAAAATAGATCCTTTCCAACTCATGGATAGGCCTCTATTGAAACAAGTCCAATAGTTTTCGTGCTTTGTTGCTTGGTTTTTTTGATGTCGCTTTGGAATTTTATTTTGGTATTGCTTTCGATTTGCTTGGTTTTTTTTGTTGGCTTTCTCGCTTGGAGCATTGATTCTTTGGAAGTTCGGAAGGAAGGATAGGCAAAGAATTCTAACCTGGTGCTCGTGCTATTGCATGTCCGCGTAACTGACGTTTGATCATTGCTAGGCGAGACTCCATCTTTCAGTATTTTTTCTTAACCAGTGAGTAGTTCGGACCCTTCTTTCCTACTTTTTCACATCCATATCTCTAATATTTTAAACGTTCAAACGATGATGCCCGGCTGAACGCCTAAAAAATCCTTAGCCACAATGCATGCCAGCCACTAAGAAAAGAATATAGAATTATAGACTAACTTGTATTCATAAATACGTCATAAACATGAGCTTCAATATATAAAGAAAATTGGGTTATTGGTTGCGGCCTGGTGCCTCAGAGAGTGTTTGGACCCATGAGACACCAAAATTGGAACACGACTTGAGAAAATATAAACTATTGCATAAGTATATATATTGCTGGTTTACTTCTTCTATTTTATCTCATGTATTGTATGATATTTGAACCGTTCATGCATTTGCCTGGTCTGGGATAACTTGTACACAAGGTTTGGCATTTTCTCAAAATGGTATTCTGAGGCACTGGAACCGTATCGACCCGGGGAGAAATATTTGATCATGCTAGTCGCGATACATTACGGGACCTTTAGGAGGGCTTGCTACCTGGGCTGACAGGGCGTGCCGTAATGCCTTGGATAAGTCCCCATGGTATCGATCACACCAATGACCGCATAGAAAAGAATATATGCTAATTTATTGTCATGTACATATGGTAAGTATACTTGTGTTTCGTGGCAGGGAAGGCGTGCATCGGTTGAGTAAGCAACCGATGTATTTTATGGTTTCAACGTATTTTTGTTCCTCTAAAAATATGTAACTGATATGAACAGAATTCACTTAGTTCTCTATAGAAAGATCATTTTAATGCATGCTCGCCCCTAATAAATAAGTGTTGATTTAGGCGAGTGGGTTTGTCCTGCTCACCAATACAGCTGAGTACTGACCCACGTTATGGGCAACTATTTCAGGCACTCAGATGGTGCAACGCTAGTGGATAGACGAGAAGGCGTTAGAAATTTTTCTATTTTGAAGTATAGTTGAAGTCAGTTCATTTTGAAGGCGTGGACTTTCAATATATATAAGGGCATAATGTACGGACGACAAGGCTTATCTGATGGAGCGTGCCCTACCTTTTGATTTTTTTCTTTTGTAATGAAAACCAAGTAGCCGAGAGGCGCATCAAATGTAAACTCTATGTAAATTACTCTGAATTATCAATGAAAAGCATATTTCTTCCTATACGTGTGTTTAACTATCTGTGAATATCTTTTCTAACTTATGTTTATCACTGCATGTTCTTGCCATGTGCGAGCACAACTCCAGGCTCTTACGGCATCATGCCCTAGCAAGGACAATCGATTTCGAAAAAAATATTGCGAGAAAGATTGACCCCTTCGGGATCGGGGCGTAACAGAACCAACATGACTTCGCCTTATGGAATGGTAAGTGGAACCAACTCGATTGCTCGAGCTGCAGGGAGGTTAACAACCTCCATGGTTGTCCTAGGTATCGAGACAATGTCGTCTTCGGCTTCAATCTCTTAGAAGTCACCGAATTAGAGGGAGACCATGTTTGTTGTGACTGTTTTATCTTTAAAGTCTAAAGTAAGAACTTTGGAGTCGAGCAGCCATTGGATATTTCTCTTCAACATATAGCAATCTCGTGTTGGATGATAGATGTATCAGTGGTAGTGACAGTACTTGTGGTCATCGACCTTATCTGCCTCATCCGATTGTTTGATGTCGGACAGCTGTAGTTTGTTGCCTTTCATCAGCACATGAAATATCTCAATAACATCATCATCATCGAAGAAGTAAGTTTTCTTTGGCTTGGATTCCTATATCGGCCTTTGAGTGGATGTGGCCGAGCTTTTAGACACGTTAACAGTGAGAGCTTGTGTTCCTTTATTGTCACGGCCATTGGTGCTGAAGTTATTATTTAAGGGATGGTTCACTCTGTCGTCACTAGTAGGAAACAAAAGTCCTAACGAACGGGCGTCTTTTGCATTTATCTCCGCGGCGACAGCACTTATGATGAATATCGTCCAATCCTAAAGTGGGACTGATGTTGTCCATAATTTTATCGCAGGTAACAAATTCTTCCTGCAAGTGTCCATCACATGGCTATTAGGAATTCCCAGAGGTAGTTTCAGTACTGCATGCCTGAATTATTCTATGTACTCTCGGATAGGTTTATTTTTTCTTTTGTAATATGTCCATAAGGGAGCTCATAGTCATGTCCATTCCACCGTCGTAGAATTTAGCGATGAAAAGGCGTCAAAGATCTTCGAATGACGAAATACTGTTGTTTGAGAGACTACAAAACTAGTCGTAGGCTACTCTAGTTAGAGTTCCAATGAAGATCTTGGTAAGGAGTGCATCATCACGCGATAAATATCCCATCTTTGAATCAAAGTAATTCATGTAATGATGAGGAGATATCTTTTTATTGAATGGGATTATCGAATGTGGCTTGTACTTGGGCGGGTATACCATATTTTTCCACTCGGTAGGAAAAGGTTGTCGTATCCCGAGTCCTTGAAGTGTGTCTCAGTTGCTCATCAAATCAAAATGAGCTCGCAGTTCCTTGACCTCCCGGATCGCGTCGTGAGCATCGTTGAATAACAGGGGTGCAGATGATCGCAACAAGGTATGATTATCCCCTATGAATATGAGCGAGAGGGATCATAATTGACTCTCCATATTTTCCCAATTCTTAGCTTGCTTGATTTGAGATCCTTGGTGCTTGCGGGACTATACTTTTCCTGAGGTCCAGTATGGTTTGTGTCAGAGTTTGCATCGAGGCACAAATGGCTTGCATCATGGCTTCAAGTGTCTCAAGATATTGCTGATCGAGGCTTGATCATCTTCTGTTATATACACAAGCATTACATGGGGACAGACGGATAGAACCGTAGACACTTTACTTTCTGCCTCTAACTCCTGAGACTTGTTGTCTTCTTGGAAGGAAGGCATCATTGCATCATCTTCAGAGTCTAGGTGATGGCTACCCCCAGCCTTGGTGAATGTACCATCCTAGCTGGCTTGGCTACCCCTTGGTAGGTTATCATTCGTTCCATAAGGTTTACTATTCTCTTGGAACGATGGATTGATGTGGAATATCAAGAGATTGCTACCCTAGCTTTTGTCCTCGAACGGGTACCTTGGAACATCCCTACGGTAGGTACTAGCTTACTATCCCGCAATTGGTTCCTTGATGTACTGGTCGAGACTGTCGGATTGGATGAGTTTCTCTTCCCTAAGATTTTCTTTGCAGAAGGAGACCTCCATGTTGAGCAGCATGAGGCCATAAGTAATTCCTCCTCTTTCTTGTGCATTTTGTGTTTGTGATGCTATCGATTGGTATCGCATTTTGCAGTCACCGGAATACCAACTGTCTGGTTGGAGGAACTACTATTTTAGGACTGCAGCAATTGATGATGATGCTATCACAAGTGTGTCCAGGAGGGGACATTTCCTATGCAGGGTTATTTCTCTCATCTTGTGCTTGTGACTGATTACATTGCGCAGATCAGATGATGGAAAATTTATTTACCCCCCATTTCAAGCACGCAGCCACTCTTTGCGGATGAGTGTGAAAGTGGTAGGTTTGATGCATGACCCGGTTCTTGTACAAAAACTATACCCAGTGTCATGCCCCATTCCTAAAATACCGAGGGACTAGACGCGTGATAATGGCCAGCAGCACACACCGATGGATAAACCCAATTTAATGGATCCATCGGGGCATGCTTAAGCTGTAGTACAACAATAATGGTCTAAATATATTAATCTCATCCACAGAATAAATACAAAAATATCAGAATCATAAAGCAAGATCATATCTCAATAAAATATAAACTCAAAAAATAACCCGACAATGAGTCTGGTACATCTGTCAAGATACAAGAATAAAGATAACTACAGCCAATACTGAGTATGGAACAGTAAATACTAAGAAGATAACCTCGGTGATCACTCGTCTGCTAAATCTGGTACTGCTCCAGAAACTGCTCCTGTTCCTGCTTCTGCTCCTGCTAATGCTCCTGTACTGTATAACTCTGGGTGGATCTCCTCTGCTAATCCTGGGGACATAATCCGGATCCAGGTCCTCAGGGGACATAGTAAGGTACAAATAATATAAGCCAAAGTAAATGTAGTACAGCAAATAATGAAATAAACAGGGTAAGTATGTAACCATCTAGGTAAAATTCAAGTGAGAACATCACCAGTACTAAGGCTGAAACAACTACAAGCTCTGTGTCGGGGAGCCGGTAGCAGTGATATCATGTGGTCGTCTAGCTCAGCGAGAGACTGAGACGTCGGCACAATATAGTCAACCTGTAGCCTGTGTGTCTCTCCAGCAATAGATGAAACAATAGGGAAACACTAAATAACCAGCTAAGTGATATGCAAGATGAGAGCAGCACTAGAACTCAGGATGAAACCACTACAAGCTCTGTGTCGGGGAGCCGGTAGCAGTGATATCATGTGGTCGTCTAGCTCAGCGAGAGACTGAGACGCCGACATAATATAAAATCAACTTGTAGCCTGTGTGTCTCTCCCAACCCAATGTAATCATACGTCTCATGTCCATGAGACCCCATGTCCATGTCACGTAAGATCATATCTAATGCAGCAAGTCATATAATGTCTAGGAATATAATGTCTATGTCATAAAACCTGTATCCTATACAGAATTACCATGAATATCTCAGGAAGATTCTGTCTCATGAATAGTATCAGGTGTCCTGGGTTATGATGTACTTGATAGGACAAGTACGAGAATGTAAAGGGTCTCGGTATCCATGTCTAGATGACAATACACAACGCCGCGTATGGTGTTGGCATCCGACTAATAATCGGACGCTAAGTAAGTCACACGGTCCTAGGTCAAGCATGCACAACAATATAAATAAAGCAAGGAAATATGCAACAAGAACTGTAAAGTTGGCAAGGTATACTTTCACAACAATGTATAAATAAGTCAAGGGAATAAGAAGCAAAGCTGTAGGATTTGGCAAGGTACACTTGCCTGGGGTTCTGGCTCTAACTGTAGCTCTGACTTCAGTATGATCTATAGGTACTACTTCGGTTGCTGAAATAAATATCACCATTAGATTCAGAATATATCAAATATCTAGAAACGCCTGTCCTTAAGTCCAATTTGGATACAAGGGCAAAAATGACATTTCCGGGTCAAAGCGGGGTCCACATGGGGGCCGCTTCGTACCGAAAAATGTGTCAGGGTCAAAGGTCTCCAAATTTGTCAAACTTAGTGTCAATAAGTTAGAAACGATGATACGAACCCAACAGAACTTCCAGAATTTGATTCTGATGAGCCGATCACAAAATCGCCCGTCAAGTGGATCCTGTGGGGGCCACTATACGCGATTTTGTCACCGTTCTCAGAATCGAACCAAACTTGGGTCACAGGACCAGCGTATTGCTCCGAGTCCGATGGCGCAAGTTTTATCTCGATCTGACGAGTGTACACAAAGTTACAACGCGTTCCAGAATAGGCGGATACGGGGCGTTGTCGACAGATATGCGTTGATTTCGGTGTGCACGCACATCCAAATCAACTTCTGCAAAATCCTACATGTCCGTATCAATGACGCGCACGTTTCGGTAAAGACCACGTATGACCAAGTCGTCCCATTTGGCAGGGCGCACTCAATTCCGGGGTAAAATAGGGCATAGGTTTTCCTATTTTTGTATCGCGGTTCGCGATCGCCACAGGACGCGACGTACTGAGCGAGTTGCACGAGCATCAAGGGGGTTATACGGTTTATATGACACAACTGACAGAATCAAAAACGGGGCAGCGAGAAGAGAGAAAAGAGTACCTGAACAGGGCTCCGTGCAGCTGGGTTCTTCGTGTCCGTGAAGAGATGCGACACAACTCTGATCGTGTCCGGGGCTAGGGTTCAGCCGTGTCCGTGTCAGAGTCCAGGCGGAGAGGGTTGCTTGGCGTGGGTGGCTGACATCCGAAGGGAGGAGATGGAGAGGAGGTCGAGGGTGGAGGTCTAGGTGCGGCAGGAGTCGTGTGGTGGTGACTGGCCGAGGGAGATAGCAGCAGGGTGGCTGTGACATTTACAGAGGGAGGTACGGCGGAGGGGAGATCGACTGGAACGAGGGGAGGTATCAGCTCGGGTGGCGGTGGTGATGATGCTAAGAAGGGAGGAAGTCGGGGAGATGGCTCCCGGCGAGTCAGGGTCAGCAGCGGCCAGGCGAGTCGTCTCCGACGCGCGCAGTCAGGCGCGGAGTGCAGCGGGTGGGAGTCGAGGAAGAATAGAGGAAGAAGATCGACAGGGCCGGTAGGTTGAGACAGGACGAGCGGGGCTGGGCGGACTTTGGTGGAGCGGGGAGAGGAAGACGGAGGCGGAGCGAGGATGATGGCGGTGGTTCTGGGATGGGCAGGGCAGGGCGAGGCGGAGTCGTGTGGGTGGAGGGTCGGTGAGGGGAGAGGTTCGACGGCGAGGGGATTCCGGAGGAGGAAGATGAGGTCGACGAGGAAGAGGGGACTCGAGTGCGGCGAGGTGCAGCGGGTAGCTCATCGAGGAGGCAGAGCGGGGCGAGCTAGTGTTCCGGCGGGCCGAGGGGGAGAGGAAGAGGTGTTTAGGGTTTCGGCAACGGCGAAAGGATTATATAAGGGCTGGTCGGAACAGTGTTCCGACTAGAATTAGGGTTAGGGTTCAGATTAGGATTGGGTAACGGGTCCGGGTTCGAGTCCGCGAGTCAGGTTCACATGAATCCGGCCTGACCCGCTTAGTATTTAAGTATGGGTTTGGGTCTGCGGGTTTCGGGTTCGGGTCTAGATCCGACCCGACCCGCTAAGATTGGCTTCGGTTTAATGAACCGGGTCTGGGTTGGTTTGGGTTAGTTTGGTTCAATTGAACCGGGTTTATTTCTAGGGTTTAATTCGGTTTATTTTTACTTAATTTTTATGGCTTTAAAAAGGTTTCCAGAGTCCAATAAATTCCCGAAAAATTATCCTATGTCCAGTTTTCCATTTTACACCATAAATATTATTTTCATAATATTTGAATATTAATTAACAGCAATTAAAAATCATTTAATTACCAAAATACCTAGGTTTTAATAACAGAAAAATCACAAAAAATTACAAAAAATTATGAAAAATCTAAATTAAAAATTACTAAAAATCAGGGGGCTTACACCCAGGTCATTTATGGAAGACTTAGTGTGAGACAGGACCACTTTATGATCACAGTCGAGCAGGGCGCATGAGTTTATCAGCAGTATTTTTGCTACATGACTTGGTTCTTGTGCAGAAAATACACCCAGATCATTAGTGAAAGACTTGTCGTGTGACAGACCCACTTTCTGTGCACAACCGAGCTAGTCGCATGGGTATGTCAACACAAATTTTGCTTCTGTCTTGGTTCCTGCGTATAAACTGCACATAAGTGGTTTCGGGAAGTCTTGGAGAGTTGGCCCATATCCGACGCATGAGCGCCATATCGACGCATGAGCGCATGCGATGTCCCTATATATTTTTTCATCAGTAGCGCGTGTGACAACCAGCGACGCATACTTTTGGTGGACTACTTGTGCAGCCCCTTAAGTGCACCTGACCCGAGTTGGTTTGGATTTCTTTAAACTAGCACTCGCTGGTGCATAGTACATAGAGTACATATTAGTGCCCTGGATGATTCGGCCGAAGACAGAATCTTGCTCTTTGGCTTTGATATGCACGGAGGACCTCATGCGCCTGCAATATGGTATAGTGTGCTTCCTCTTTGGCACATATTGTTGTAGTCACATCTCTCAAAATTCATCACTGCTCTTCTCAAGAGTGGTTGTGGAGGTAGAGACAGGATGTGCATCAAACTCGTGTGCATGCACAACGACGGGGGTTGGCATCACATCTTTTGCAAACTGTGGGCCCGATACAGCTACCTTTGCGACTTAAGTCTATTGAATCTTGCGAGGTCATGCGAGCCTCCATGCGGAGCTTGGCTTGTCCAGCATCTTTTTGAACGTATGTTGGTCGAAGAGAACCAACAACATTCTCTGTGTCGAACCTAGCTTGCTTTCATCGAACTGCATCATCAACTTCTCGTTGGAGCGGAAGACAGAATCTTGCTCTTTGGCTTTGATATATACGGAGGACCTCATGCGCCTGCAATATGGTATAGTGTGCTTCCTCTTTGGCACATATTGTTGTAGTCACATCTCTCAAAATTCATCACTGCTCTTCTCAATAGTGGTTGTGGAGGTAGAGACAGGATGTGCGTCAAACTCGTGCGCATGCACAACGACGGGGGTTGGCATCACATCTTTTGCAGACTGTGGGCCCGACGCAGCTGCCTTTGCGACTTAAGTCTATTGAATCTTGTGAGGTCATGCGAGCCTCCATGCGGAGCTTGGATTGTCCAACATCTTTTCGAACGTATGTTGGTCGAAGCGAACGAGCAACATTCTCTGTGTCGAACCCAGCTTGCTTTCGTCGAACTGCATCATCAACTTCTCGTTGGAGCAGAAGTTCTTCCCCAAAAGAACTGCCATTTTATTGACATCACAAAAAATAGGAGAAAAGTTATGTGAACTTTTGTATTAATTGGAATAGAACAAAGAAAACTATAAAAGAAACTCTAATGCGTTGAGCTCTTAGTACAAATATATATGGTAAAATATGATGGTGGAGATCAAGTTTGTGGTAGACTTGTTAACCATGTTGACTGTCCGACGAAAGAGAATGACGAGGCCTTCGAAAACTTGAGTATGCGTCTCAGTTGGTATCCCTTTATGGTCTTCTGTCTCTCTGGTTGTCTTCCTCCTCTTTTTTGTGTGTGGAAAACATCCACTATTTATAGCCTTCAGAAGAATATGCATGTGCACGCGTGTGCAAATATTATGCTATCGTTCATAGGCGCTTGTCGTGATGTGGCTGCCACGTGGTAATTCGAGATCTGGGGTTGCTAATGCACATAATTGATGTGGCTGCCACGTGGTAATCCTGCGCTTGTCGTGATGTGGTTGTCACGTGGTATGATGATGTATCTCGGAGGAGTATCAGAGCTCAGGTGAGAGCAGGATTGGAAGATAATTTTACTATTACAGAGGATGGATATTTGAGGCATGGAGTTAGATTATGTGTGCCTAGTGGGGAGTTGCGAGAGGAGGTATTGCAGGAAGCGCATCGCTCTCAATATTCCATGCATGCAGGTGCTAACAAGATGTATCGGGATATGCGAGAGAGTGTGTAGTTTAGTTTGGACCTATGGACCAATATGAGTTATTTAGTTAGACTTAGCCTATTTAGAAAGCCCATTGTTAAGGAGATGGATTTAAATTAATTAAATCATTAGACTAGAAGCTTCCTTCCTTAATTATTTCTTCATGAGATGCCCCAAGGGGTATAATGGACATTTCATAATTACTTGAGGAAGTAGAAAGGGCCGGCCTATATAAAAAGAGGGGGAAAATTCTCTCTCATCTTTTTCATTCCAAATCTAGATCTAGAATTTTCCACAACCAAATTTCCTTTATTCCTATTTTATTTTCCTACCAAATTCATTCCAATTCCTTCCCAAATCACCATTAGAGACTTGAGAAGCAAGGATCTAGAAGGAGGAAGCAAGGATCTACAAAGAGGAGCAATGATCTACAATTTGGAGGCAATTTTATCTCAATTGGAGGTTTCATTGGGAATCCATCTCCCAATAGATATAATTCAGTTTTTCCCCTTAAAATAGCTTCTAAATATGAGATTTAATCATAAATAATCAACCCATATGTATGTACTACCCATAAGATTTGGTTTTGTGTTCATAGGAGACCTATGGAGAAAGTTATGGTACTTTTTGTGTCAATTTTGGGGAAATTCCGAGATTAATATTTGTTGTGTGTTTCAATTGATCCTATAGATCAATTTGGCATGTGTTTATGTGTTTGGGGCTAGTGACGTGTCCATAATTGTGTACGTGTAGGTCGTATCCCAACAATTTGGTGATATGTATTATTTTGGGAGGTTTTCCTCCGACACGGAACTTTGTACATGTCGTATTTTGACACGGACACATAGATCTATATTGACACTTTGTTTTGTTCATAAATATTATATGTGACTTGCTTGTGTCCTTCGGGGTACAATTGGATGTGTGGTGGACTCGTATTGTATGCGTATCCTAGATCTAGTGGGATACGGTGTGATACTCTCCATTTGTTGTATGTTTTTGTGTAAATCTAATAAATTGTGCTTTAATTCTTGAATTATATTTATGTATATATATGTAGATATTATATGTATTATAGTGTATTTAATATGGTGTTTATTATAGCATAGATCTATGTATTATAGTTGTACCAATAGAATAAATATATATGTAGCTTTCTTCTACATACATTAATATATATGTTATAATATATGTTAGGAATATAAAATATATGAATATGTTTTATAAAATATATATGTATGTTTAATTAAGTAATTAGATTATTTATAGTTATTATATGATTATTTATATATATATATGGATGTATAATTATTATTATATATGTAGTATGTGTGTGTTGTTGCTATATTTTTAGGTACATAATATTATGAGAAGGTGTATAGTTATTATATATATAGATATATATATATTTATATTTAATTGGATGATATATATATGTTATATATATATATATATGTTTTATATATATATATATATATATATATATATATATATATATATATATATATATATATTTATATATATATATAGTTTAGGTTTTTAGCGACGGGGCTATTAATAACAGCAGCCGCTGTCATTAATATAGCAGCAGCCGCTGTAGCAGTGGCGGGCTATTAATGACAGCAGCCGACTGTCATTAATACAACAGAAGCGGGAACTTTAATGTAGCAGTAGTGACGGCGAGAATGGTGACGGTTGTAAACCGTCACCAAAACAACAATTGTAGTGCAGAATCCAGACAGCAGTAGCGACGGCAGTTCAGTGAGCAGGAACTGTCACTAAAGGCTGCGTATCAGAGTATCAGTGTTTTTCAACACCGCTTTCAGCGACAGTTAGGCAGATTATTATTATATTATGTTTATATATTATATTTATATATATATGTAAATATATATGTATTAATATTGAGATATAATGCTATTATTGCTATACTTCTTATTTGTATAATATTAGTATATATTTATATATTATATATGAGGGTAATTACTATATCAAGGTATTGAGTATTACCTTGTGGAAACCAAGGTAAGTGGGATACTCAAGATACGAGGTTTGGGTATCAAGTTAGTGATTTTTGTGGAGATACCAAGTTGGTTAAAAACTATGATACCTATTTGATATGTAAATTAATATTCTATATTATTATACATATTTTTTTGATATATATGTATTGTGATGTTACCTTGGAAATTACGTATCCGGAGATACGGTATCCTAATATTTTAGGATATGGTTTTTATGACTTAGATTTTAATATCTTGACCCAAGATTTTTGTGTTAGACTTGTGCAACCTAGAAATAGATAGTTGACCTTGGTTTGACCATAGTTGAGTTAGAGTTGACCAAAGTTGACTTTTGACTCAGAATTGACTTATTGATCTAGAAGTTGACTAGTTTAACTTATTCTCTTTTCGGGACCTTGTATTGATGTTGTATTCCATATCTTGGTCTTCGAGGCACTGAGTCAGACATTTGTGAGACTATTCATTGGACTTCAGACGAGTACATTCTCTGATAGTTTCTCATTTATGATATCCTCTATGTTCATTGTATCTAGTGTAGATATCCATGTTCTTTTGACACTATGGTTACATGGATTGGTATACCCGGATCTCGTTATAAGATATTATTCCTTGGTATATGGTGTATATAGTGCAAGTATTATTTTATTGGTTATCTTGTACATGTACAGACATCGATTCTCGGGAAGACTAGCTATCTTCTTGAGGAATCTCGTTCCATAGCATACCGTAGTTGGATCTATTATACCAGTCGGGGTGGGGAGTATTAGTATAGATATGTGATCAATATCCCTATTGTATCAAGTACTAATTACTGAATAGTGTTGATCATACACCGCACGTATGATTAGCCAGGCCACATTACATCTTTCCCAAGCCGATCACATGTTAAGCTAGTACTCACACACTTAGTCATTAGTATTCTTGTTTCATTGGCATATTGTTCATTATTGTATTTATTCCAGTATTTCCTTATTATATATATCTCTTGTATCTATTGTGCATCTTGTTTATCCATAGTTATTTACTGTTACATTATTTTTATCATTGATTAGAAATGCTGTTAGAGATGTACTCTGCCCCTTTTTTGACTGGATATATTTTTTCAGATGATACTGAGGAGTGGTACCCTACCTATTATGGACTCCAAGATGTTGTGGATTTAGATTCTGAGACCCTGGCTCAGGAGAGACTTATCCCAACTGAGACAATTGACCCTGGAGTTGTAGCTTCGTAGTATTCTTTGTACTAGATTTGTCTCCAGCTTATTCTGTTATTCTTCAGACTCATTGATGCATTATTTTAGACTCATGAGTTGTATTATAATTATTCTATTCTTTATCTGATTCATACTTATTTCTATCTTAGTTCTGTGATTGAGTATACTATTATTATTGGTGGTTCATTATATTGTTAAATAGATTATCTAGACAGCGTTCTACCGCCGATTCTGCGACATAGGCTGGGCGTTGTTTCCGACTTGTACCTTTACACCGGGTGTGGGTCGTGACAGCCATCACTTTACGTAATAACGAGAAGAAGGTCACTGCAAATATGATCTCACTCCAATTTGGCAATTCCCCCCCTCAAGAAGTACCGGATGGTGTGGTACCTATTCCACGGGTAATGAGGGATATTGTTAAACTCCCTCATAACAGGGGTCAAAATCAAGATTTAGTCCCCCTAACTACCAAGTGTGAGGAGATCATGTGGGTTCATTCGGGAAGAACAACATCCTGATTGAGTCGCTAATGTTGTCCTAATTATGAAGAAAAATAGAAAAGTACATGTTTGCATCGACTTCCGAGATCTAAATGCGGCCTACCCTAAAGATGAATTCCTTTTTCCCTTTACAGACGTCATGATCGATAATACGTGTGGTTTTAAGCGTTCGTAGATGAATTTTCAGGATATAATCAAATTAAAATGAATCCTGAAGATGAGAAGCATATTGCTTTTTGTACACCATTAGGAGTATATTGCTATACAGTCATGCCTTTTGGATTAAAGAATGCCGGGGCCACATATCAATGAGCTATGAGTAACATATTCCATGAGCATTTATGTAAAATGGTAGAATGTTACGTAGATGATATTGCTGTCAAAAGCTGCCTCAGGATAATCACATTCAAGACTTGAAGAAAATATTTGATTTGACGCGCCAATATCAACTCAAAATGAATCCTACAAAGTCCTTTCTTGGTGTATCCAGTGGCAAATTTTTGGGATTTGTCATTACTGTTAAAGGCATTCAAGTTGACCCTGATAAAGTAAAAGCTATCCTAGAAATATGACCGCCCCGTAATCTCAGAGAACTTAGGGGATTTCAGGGTCGTCTAGCTTATATCGGAAGATTCATATCCAATCTCTCTGGAAGATGTCAACATTTTTCTCGTCTAATGAAGAAAGGTGTATCATTTATATATGACAAAGCCTGTTAACAAACATTTAATGACATCAAACGCTATCGTACTAATCCTCCAGTTCTAGTGCCTCCTGTCATAGGAAGACCATTTTTGCTGTATATTCAAGCAATGGATCATTCTTTAGTGGCGCTCCTCGTACAGAAGAACAATGAGGGTCATGAACAGGCTATTTACTATCTATGCAGGATAATGGTCAAAGCAAAACACAGGTATAACTCAGTGGAAAAAGAATGCTTGGCCCTAATATTTGCCATTCCGAAGATGCGACATTACGTGACAGGCCAAAGTATTCATATCATCTCCAGAATCAATCCACTTAGGGTATTGATGAATAAGCCAAGTATTCTTAATTTCCGACTCGCGACTTGGACAATGCTATTAACACCATATGATATGGTGTACGTCCCTCAGAAATCCGTGAAAGGTCAAGCCTTGGCTGATTTATTAGCTGTCCATCAAATTCCAGAAACCTCCAAATTATATGGTGACATTCTCGACAAAGTTGCAGAATGTAGTTTGGCAATGGAAGGTGATACATGGCAGCTATTCTTTGATGGTGCTTCCAGATCTGGTCCCAAGGGAAACGTGGTTTCAGGGGTATGGATTGTTTTGGTGACTCCTGATAAACTCGTCATTTATCGAGCATATTCTCTTAGTGAACCATGCTCTAATAATGTGGCAGAGTATAATGCTCTATTAATTGGGCTTCAAGTTGCTAAAGAATTGGATATTGAATACTTGGAAGCTTTTGGTGATTCTCAGCTGATCGTCAATCAGGTCAGAGGAATATATGAAGTCCACAATCCAGATCCCATTCCTTATCACCGAATAATAATCAAGATTATAATGCCTTTTAAAGGATTTTTCTTAGAACATGTTCATCGATCTCAAAATTTGGAAGCTGATGCTCTGGCTAGTCTAGCTGCAGATCTAGCTATTCCTGTAAGAAGGCAGAATTCGATAATCCTTCTAAACAGAGATTTGTTTTGTGTAAAAAATAATTTTCACATAGATCGTAGCTATGTTATAAACATGGTTCTTCCTAAGAGAGATTGGAGAAGTCCCTTTATAGACTTCGTGTCATATGAAATCTTACCAGAGGATCCTAAAGAAGCAGCATCTATCAAAAGACGATCGCTACGTTTCTATTTTGATGCTTCTTCACAAAGTTTGTATCACCGAGCATATGATGGACTATTGTTATGATGTCTTTCTGGTGATGTTGCAAGGCGAGTTATCCGAGAAGCTCATGATGGAATACGTGGAGCACATCAACCCGGTCCTAAGTTACAGGATCGTATCAGGAGGATGGGCTACTACTAGCCTACTATGATTGCAGATGCCATAGAATATACAAGAAAATGCAAAGACTGTCAGGTTCATGCAGATTTTATACATCAACCTTCTGAGTATTTACATCCTGCTATTTCATCATGGCCCTTTGAAGCATGGGATATGGATATCATTGGTCCTATTCATCCTTCATCTTCTAGAGGATATCGGTTTGTATTAGCTATCACTGATTATTTCTCCAAATAGGCGGAGGCAATTCCTCTTGCTGAGGTAATGACATTCAATGTGATCAGCTTTATCAAGCATCATGTAATTTATCGCTTTGGGATACCCCAAAGGATAATTCATGACAATGGGCCTCAATTTATCAGTCAAGCATTTTACCGATTTTGCGATAATAATTGGATACAAAATGTGGCCTCAACCGCATATAATCCTGCTGCCAATGGTTTATGAGAAGCCTTCAACAAAACCATTATCAAACTCTTGAAGAAATTTGTCTCTTCGAACAAAAAAGATTAGAAAGAGAAATTAGGGGAATGTCTGTGGGCATACCGCACAACTGTACGAACACTAACGGGTTGTACTCTATTTTCATTAGTTTACGGGTATGAAGTAGTTCTCCTTATTGAAATTCAAATTCCATCACTCAGAATAGCAGTAGCTAATGAGCTGACTAAGGAAAATAATGATCGTTTAAGACTTCAAGAGCTAGAAGGGTTAGACGAAAAATGCTTTCAAGCTTAACAGCGCATTTAGTTCTACCAAGCACGCATTTCCAGAGCTTTTAATCAAAAAGTGAAGAAAGAGTGTTCAAAGTTGGTGAGCTAGTTTTAGCTGTGAAGAGGCCAATGATCGTTACCCATAAAAGTAAGAGGAAATTCCAGACCAAATGGGAGGGCCCTTATGTGATTGAAATAATATTTTCAAATGGCGCTTACAAATTAGCCAAGCATAATGGAGATTTGATAATGGCTCCTATCAACGGCAAATTCTTGAAGAAGTATTATGCTTGATCTCCCTTGCCTAATGTAGTATGATGAAGATTTCATTCTGATGATACTACGTACAACGATAAGTTAAATCATATTCTATCATGTTCATATGACCCCTGAATAGATATGTTTAACTAATTTGAAACTTCAAAACCTATCATGTCCATAATACCTCTGATAGTATTTTGTATACAAATTTAGTTGGATCATATTCTATCATGTTCATATTACTCCTGAATAGATATATTCAGCTAAACCAGTTACCGAAAGTATATCATATCTATATTACCTCTGATATCACTTTCATCTTAGCCTATTATTTATATTCTAATAATAAATGATGGGTCCACAGAGTCAGAAAATGTGTCTTCATTATTTCTGAGAATAGAGAAGGAGCAAAAAAGTACATAATCCATCATTGTGGAGGAGCAGTTAAATTGCGGATTTGTTGTGCTAAAGTAGTCATCCTTTCGTTCCTAGAGTTTAAAATTTTGGTTCGAGCCAGTTCCAGTCTTGCTTCATCATTACTCAAGAGAGATAGTTCAGACAAAGAATCAACAAAACTTGCATGGATGACACCCACATGTGTCAAGTTCTGCTGAGTTGTATTCACTTGGCCCTCCAATACATCATGAACTAGCGATGCTTTGAGAAGCCTCTCCCTTGTTTGAGCAAGTTCAGCTTCCAGTTCTTGAATCCTCACTTCCTATCCCTCACATTTGGCATGATACTTTGCTAGCTGAGGAATACTATCCACCAATATTGCTTGCTCTTTATCCATCTCTTGTTGCTGTTCCTGAATGAATTTGTTTAAGGTTTCTGCCTTCTGAGCAAATTCTGAAGTTTGTGAGTCATACTCAGCCTGAACCAAGTTATTGATGCTACCTCTGGATAATTGTAAATATTCAATAATGGGTTATTCTAAACCATTAACCATTTGCTCTAGCGCATTAGCTCTGTCAGCGTCATTAAAATTTCTAATTTGTGCTATAGTGAGCTTGGAAGACATCTTCAAAGCATTAAAGTCTAGATTCCTCTCTAGCACCATGGATATTAATTCTTTTAAATTGAGGTAGAATATGCTAGTGTATTATTCAACTAGCATAGAAAAGCTCGAATGGATGCTGGGAGCGGCTACAATATCAGTAAATCTCTTTTCTGGAATGACTGCAAAAGATGTTGCCACAGTCGTTGCTTCAACATATGGCGCAATAAAAGAAGAGACACCAACAACAGTTGAAGTTGTTGGCATACTAGACGAAAGTATATCACCAATGATTAGAGGAACAGTCGAGGTGGTTGGTTCATCCACCTCTGATTCTATTTGAACCGCTGCTGCCGGGATTATATCTAAGAATGTTGCGGTTTCAAGGTACGCTTCTTCGACAGTGGTCACAGCCATTTCAGTAGCTGGATCCGCAACGAAAGTAGAGGTTGTTTCAGCTCCGCCTTCCCCAGAAATGTCTTCACCTAAAAATAAGATAAGAGTTGATGTTAAATTTTTCTGGAAAAAACGTAAAGACAATATTAACCCATGGTTGATGGTATATATATTGCGTCTGCAGCCTGTATAGCTAAATTATTTCTTAATAATGCTAAACAAGCTATCATACCTGGAGAGGAGTGTACACCAACTGACGCTTAAGGGTCGTCATCCCAGTCATCACCCAAATCTACTCGAGGTTCATCGGGTGGAATATTGCTTAAAGTATTCACAAATGAAGGAGGGGCTAGTCCCATTATTTGTCTTGAAAGAGATGGTAAATGTATAGTAATTATTAGAGAGCTCGGCCTCGAAGGCGATATAGAAGTATCACCATAACAGTGGTAGATGTAATTATGACAGCAGTCGTGGGCAAAGAATCTCCAGCACTTTCAGTTAAGATTATGGAGGCTCCTTCTTTAAAAGGCGAAGGACGATGAGGGGATATAGGATCCCTAATCACAGAATCATCCCTAACAGGAGAACAATAGGTTCACTCCTGGAAGAGGCCTCCTTTGTGGAAGTCCTTTTAGGACCTTTAGTAGTTTGCTTCTTCTTACGAGGGGAAGGCTCTTTCTGAGTAGAAGTCTTTCGTTTATTAGAAATTATGAGAGACTCTGCTGGTGGAGCTATTACGCCTCTCGGTAATATCAATAAATAATTATCTGCCCCAGTAGTTTCATTGCCTTCATCAGAGGAGACATATGGTATCTTCTCTCTTCCAGTGGATTTATGGGAGGGCATTCTGAAACTTTCATATATATCAAAATTATAATGGAAATTATTGATGGATATATAAAACTGTGCGTATGAATAAAGAATGTGCAATTCCATGGAGAGAGAAGTCACGGGTACAGCAAAGGTTGCTCGAGTATAACCCATGATGAAATAACACCATTCTCTAGCTCCATCAATAAGCCCACCTTTGAATTTAAAGCTGGTAATGGGATTTTCCATGTGCAACTGATCGTATCCAAATTGCCTAACAAAACGGCTAGGCAGATAAGGTTCCAGGTAGTAGTGATCCTCACTTCTATACAGCAGGTGTGAAAGTCTAATACAAACCAACCAGTAAAATGCTTCAGAAGAAAGAATAGACTTTTCCTGACCAATATAATGAAGTTTAGTCCCCTGCTGATTGATATTTATAGGGCAACAATGCAGAAAATTTTCCAACTATGGGCAAAGTTCAGAGCTTGTCGACAATCTATGACGCTAGTCACATTCCAAGAAGAATTCTTGTAATTCAACAGAAAGTTATTGCCCGAACCACTGGCAGATCCGGGAGACATCACTCTAGTGTTATTGTAAAACCCCTATCCTAGAAAATCGTATATACCCTTTTTTATTCATTAATTATTAATTTAATTATAGTAATTAGTGGCTAAATAGGAGAAATAGATTTTTAATAATTTTTATTTCAGGTGTTCGGGCACTTAGAGGATTTATGGGACCATTAAGAATTTTTCAGAATTTATTTCATGTAGGAGACCCCTTGAGCAGTTGCTAGCCTAATGGTGCGCATTATTTAATCTATAAATTTTCTTATGAGTATATATATATATATATATATATAAATATATATATGTATATATATATATTTAAAAAGAAGAAAAGAAAAGAAATAATAATTAACTAATAATAATAATAAACTAATACTAACTAATAACATTCCAACGTTAGCAACCATTCCAATGTTAGCAAAGAAAATCAACTAGCAAACACCATTCCAACAAAAGTTAGCAAGCAAACCAAGCAACCCATTGCCACATTCCATGCCCACAAGCCAGCGCCCCCCTTGTAATTTACACCAGACCCGACCCCCCACGGACCCGCCAACCCATTCTCCCTCTCTCCTTATTCTATATATATATATATATATATATATATATATATATATATATATATATATATATATATATATATATATATATATATATTTATCTTTCATAAAACCCTAACCTAAAACCTCCAGACCCTCCTCTTCTCATCTACACCTAGAGAGAGCCGCCACCGCAGCCAGAGAACCCCGCCAGGCCATCCAAACCAATCCTGACGACCGCGACCTCGCGCACTACAGATTCCCACACGAGGTACCTACGTTCCGGAGTTATTTTCTGTCGACTCGCTCAACCAAACGCCGTTCCGACTTCACCGGTATGCTCACCCCTTAATCCACTTACATATTTGTATGATAGCAGACCTCGAACAACGTACAACCATAGGCGAAAACAGTGCCCAAGTTGGCACAAACTACGGTGACCACCCATGTTGCCGAGTTCGTATCTCCCACCACAGAGATCCGAATTCGGTGATTTTTTTCGGTATGCGTAGACCACTTGACCTAGTTTATTTTTTGTTAAATAACCCTAGATTATTAACTGCTGTGGACAGAATTAAATTCGTCACAAAATACCGCGAACCCACTTTTCCAGATTTCCAAAAGTTGTGAAAAGGAGTACGCCCCGCCAAACGGGACCGCCCCGCCATATATCAAGTGTACCGAACGGTGCGCGCAGCGTAATCGAACAAGTAAAAATTTGATAAAACTGATTCGAACACGTGTGCGCGCCGGAATCAGCCCGTATCTGCGGACACATCCCGTGTCGTAACTTTTATGGAAGTCGCGCGCATTTTGTACATACTTGTCAGATTGCGATGAAACTTGCGCCATTGGACTCGTGGTAACGCGCTGGTCCTGTGACCCAATTTTCACGCAATTATGAGACGGTTGACCAAGTCACCAATTGGCAGGCCCCATAGTTGACTTTTTGGACGAAATTGTGTTCGGCCCATCGAAATCCACATTTGGACATACCGTTGGATTCGTATTGACATTTAGAGTTGTTTGACCTATAATTTGTCCCATTTAGAGACAGTTACCCTTGGCACACCTTTCGGTGCAAAGTGGCCCACACGTGGACCCCATTTTTACCCAAAATTATCGTTTTGCCCCTGTGTCCAAATTGGACGAAAGGGAAGTACTTTTTAGCTAATTTTCTTATCCTGGGAACGTTGGTGATATTTATTTCAGCATCCGGAGACATTTGTTCTGCGGCCATAACATCTGATCCTGTGGGTTGGACTTTGGGAGGTTCCACTTTACAACTTTCTTGCCAGGCAAGATACCTTGCCAAATTGCTTACAGTATTTTGCATGCTTAGCATATTTCTGTATATTTATTTCATTTCTGTATATTTCTTGCATGTGTATTTTTCTTTCAGTCATTACTATGTATTAGATATGTTGACACACACATGGCACTTAGTATTATCGAGGACAATCATTAGGTGTATAGGATTTTAACCACTCTGGTAAACCGTAGTATATAGTTCGCACTATGGGCGTGTGTCGCACTGGTTGCTACCCCCGCGGTATATCAATTTTTGGAGTCTCGCTGGTCGCTACCCCCGCGGTATGTCAATTTCTGATGTCCATTGACGTGTGTGTGAGTTGTGAGGTAGATCGAGTAGCCTACCCTTGCCCATACGTCGAAAAGTTGTCCTCATTTGCATTCATATAGATTATCTTGTACAGCGTACTTATTTATTTTTAAATAATATGCATGTTTACTGTATTCAAATTGGCTCACTTTTCTGTATCTTGTTACGTCCCTCTGAGGACCTGGTCCCCTGCCAGGTGTATCTGTTCTTGAATATTTGTAGGAGCACAAATTTGGATGGTTACATATGTTTTGAGGATGTCTTCTATTCGATGCCGTGGTCGTTAGCTGGTAATCTTATATTGTGTTTATTGTGTTGTACTTTTCTATTCTAGTTGGTAGTGGATTTGTTTCCATCAAACTATCATCCTTAGATACTTATGTTGAGATCTAGTTATATAGATGCTGGTTATTTATTTTTATTGATTTTTGTGGATGAGATTTAGATTATACCCTGTGACTTGTGACATATGTTTATTCCACTTGTGGATTGATTTTTATATTACAACGTACGTGTGGATTTTGTTTTCCATATATTGGAGTTGCCATATCCATGCGGCTAGCATGCTTACGTGTTTCTAGTCTTACGTATTTTGGGACTGGGGCGTGACATCTTTTTAGTGGTGGCTCATGCAGGTCGAGAGTATATTGTCTCGGTTACGTTATTGTACCGAACAAGCCTGCACCTAGTAATATAGTATAGGATCTCATCCATAATTGACTATGATTCGCTCTCCTTCCAATCCATTCTATCTGAATAATTGCATCATGCTTGATTCCTGTACTTCCCTAATAGTTCTTTGAGGATAACCTTCTGCTAGAATATAGGAACCTCTAATATTAGGATGATAATTATGGTAGCACACCTATTAAGAATACAACGAGAAAATAGACACACCACTAAGTTTAGAGTATCTAGTGAACCCTAGAATTTCTTATCTATAGATTGGTTTACCAATACCCCTTGATGTATTATGAGGAATTGGGAGTAGTATTGAGGGACCAATAGAAATCCAAGGTTAAATATTTGGGCTGGACCTAACTCTTATGGTGAGATAATATTAGAACTATGAACTTAGATCATTGTCTTATTAGTAGCAGACAGTACCTTAGGAAGCCAAGAGCAATAAATATAACATTTCTCTTGATCATAACTTGAACATAGCAACTAGCATACCACTCCTCCTTAGAAAACCACGATGCTATATAGAGCCCCCTATTTTAATTTCATATATTGTTCCTCTGCGACCTTAGCGTTCGCTAATTGCACGACGACTAAATTTTGTTCCTCTATTCTTCATCTTTCAACTCGTGTCATCTGACACTTCTAATTATACACCAAGTGAATATATTCTATGTTAGGATATATAGTTGCTGGGATTATAGTTGTAAATGTTAAATTTTGAAATTTTGTGCTCAGTAGTTAGAACTTGATGGTTTAAGCTATCCTTGTAGATTGAGACCTGGTGCTTATCCCTTAGTTTTAAATTGTGTAACATGTACCCCCACCTCGATACGAGTTATATTCCCTTTCCCTTGAGGCCAGTAACTGTTCTATTCTTACTATTGACACTTGTAGTAAGACTAAGACTTAGGACGACCCTGACCTATGTAATAAAAGAGGATACCCTAATAAGTACCAAGACCCCTTCTCGTAGACCTTAACAAAAGTTTCTACGGTACCCTTAAGACGATTACACTATTAGTTTACTGTTATAAGTTGGGTAGTATACCTCACAACCTAGTATCACATAGTCTTTTGCCCTATTATTGAAGTATGATTGAACAACATTAACTATATGCTAGCTTAGGACGACAGTGTTTTTTTTCAGACTGTAGAACTTAGAGACTATACCCCTACTTTGTCGACTATCGACTTAGACAAGGAATTAGTATAACAACTGTAGAGATTATGGAGTCTTATCTTTTGTGAACTTGAATTGTTATGTACCTTCTTTCATCATAATCCAACGTATTTATGTTTGTTGTACTACCTTGACTTATGCTGCTATTGTAGCCTAGTTTTTGCAAGCTTATTCTTTTATCGAACTTGCTCATGGCATATGTATTATTGGGTGCACACAATAATACAATTGCCTAATCAAAATCGGTGTATTAAGGTCTAGCTAACCTTAGTGCGCTTGGTTCGCTCTTCGCATGATTACTTTACGTGGATTGAGATATATGGTAGTAGACGAATATACTTGCCCCTAGACATGTCTGACATATCGTATCGGTTACATAACTGTACTGATACGAGCATGTAAATAGAAAATTACCAAAAATAGGATTTTAATCCACAACTGTCCTGATAACTCTCTTTTCGAATTCTTTAATCTCTTTGAACCTCGTACTTGTATTCTGGCACCTTCACCTTGAATTCTTTATTATTGTTCTCCATCTACCCCTATTTCGGAAAGACGAAACCTCGTGCTGGTATAAGTTGACACTGATAGTACTAGATATACCCCATAAGGCTAATCATATGACTTAGTGACCCTCTTTTATAATTGATTAAGGGCATATCATAGATGATATATTTGGTGTTAAACTTTGAGGATTGAATAACATGATTAAATAATTTGAGGAATAGTTTTCTTAGATGTATAGCCTTAGGGGATAGATGGATAAATTTAAGTTTGGTAGATTGTGAACCCTCACCCGAAATTAGACTTTCTTGGCTGAGATAGTGAGACTAAGGTTAGATTGAGTCCAGTTAGAGATAGAACATGATAATTTTATTTTAATTTTATAATAATTATATCATTTAGCGTCCCTTATCGTACTCCGATAATTGGAGCACTACACTAGCCATTGCTTTCCTATAAATTCTACACCCTTATCCTAGACGTGCCCATCATCAAATTCCCATCTTTGTGCAATTTTTTTTACTGTTGGGTGCTTTATGCAAAAGAGCATTTTAGTGTCCACACCATTGGACATGACACATGAAAAAACCTATTTTTTTTGCTCATGTGGATTTTCTCATGTTTTTTTTTCGGGATGTGCAACGTGCAACATTGCCCCCTCCTTTAAACCTAGCCTTGCATTTTAAACAATGCAAATCTTATACCACCCTTGACTTTCTACACGGCTTAGTTTTAATTTCGAGGACGAAATTTTTATAAGTTGGGTAGAATATAAAACCCCTATCATAGAAAATCGTATATACCCTTTTTATTTATTAATTATTAATTTAATTGTAGTAATTAGTGGCTAATAGGAGAAATAGATTTTTAATAATTTTTATTTTAGGTGTTCGTGCACTTAGAGGATTTATGGGACCATTAGGATTTTTTTGAAATTTATTTCATGTAGGAGACCCCTTAAGCAGTAGCTAGCCTAATGGTGCGCATTATTTAATCTATAAATTTTCTTATGAGTATATATATATATATATATATATATACAAATATATATATGTATATATATATTTAAAAAGAAGAAAAGAAAAGAAATGAAATAATAATTAACTAATAATAATAATAAACTAATACTAACTAATAACATTCCAACGTTAGCAACCATTCCAATGTTAGCAAACAAAAGCAACTAGCAAACACCATTCCAACAAAAGCTAGCAAATACCATTCCAACAAAAGTTAGCAAGCAAACCAAGCAATCCATTCCCACATTCCACGCCCACAAGCCAGCGCCCCCCTTGCAATTTCCACCAGACCCGACCCCCCACGGACCCGCCAACCCATTCTCTCTCTCTCCCTATTATATATATATATATATATATATATATATATATATATATATAGATATTTATCTTTCATAAAACCCTAACCAAAAACCTCCAGACCCTCCTCTTCTCATCTAGACCTAGAGAGAGCCGCCACCGCAGCCAGAGAACCCCGCCAGGCCGTCCAAACCAATCCTGACGACCGCGACCTCGCGCACTACAGATTCCCACACGAGGTACCTACGTTCCGGAGTTGTTTTCCGTCGACTCGCTCAACCAAACGCCGTTCCGTCTTCACCGGTATGCTCACCCCTTAACCCTCTTACATATTTGTATGATAGCAGACCTTGAACAACGTGTACTCATAGGCGAAAATAGCGCCCAAGTTGGCGCAAGCAGACCCAATTCTGGGATCGCAGAAAACTGCGGTCACCATCCATGTTGTCGATTTCGTATCTTCCACCACAGAAATCCGAATTCGGTGATTCTTTTTTGTATGCGTAGACCACTTGACCTAGTTTATTTTTTGTTAAATAACCCTAGATTATTAACTGCTGTGGACAGAATTAAATTCGTCATAAAACCCCACGAACCCACTTTTCTAGATTTCCAAAAGTTGTAAAAAGGAGCGCGCCCCGCCAAATGGGACCGTCCCGCCGTGTACCAAGTGTACCAAACGGTGCGTGCAGCATACTGGACACGTAAAAATTTGATAAAACTGATTCGGACGCGTGTACGCGCCAGAATCAGCCCGTATCCGCGGACACATCCTGTGTCACAACTTTTCTGGAAGTCACGCACATTTTGTGCACGCTTGTCATATTGCTACGAAACTTGCGCCACTGGACTCGTGGTAACGCGCTAGTCCTGTGACCTAATTTTTACGCAATTCTGAGACGGTTGACGAAGACGCCAATTAGCGGGCTCCACAGTTGACTTTTAGGACAAAATTGTGTTCGGCCCATCGAAATCTACATTTGGACATACCGTTGGGTTCGTATTGACATTTAAAGTTGTTTGACCTATAATTTATCCTATTTAGAGATAGTTACCCTTGGCACATCTTTCGGTGCAAAGTGGCCCACACGTGGAACCCACATTACCCAAAATTATCGTTTTGCCCCTGTGTCCAAATTGGACGAAAGGGAAGTGCTTTTTAGCTATTTTGCTTTTTCTGGGAACGTTGGTGATATTTATTTCAGCATCCGAAGATATTTGTTCTGCAGCCATAGCTTTTGATCCTGTGTGTTGGACTTCGGGATGTTCCACTTTACAGCTTTCTTGCCAGGCAAGATACCTTGCCAAATTGCTTACAGTATTTTGCATGCTTAGCATATTTCTGTATATTTATTTTATTTCTTTATATTTCTTGCATATGTAGTTTTCTTTCAGTCATTACTATGTATTAGATATGTTGACACACACATGGCACTTAGTATCATCGAGGACAATCATTAGGCGTTTGGGCTTTTAACCACTCTGGTAAACCGTAGTATATAGTTCGCACTACGGGCGTGTGTCGCGCTGGTCGCTACTCCCGCGGTATGTCAATTTCTAGAGGCTCGCTGGTCGCTACCCCCGCGGTATGTTGATTTCTAATGTCCATTGACGTGTGTGTGAGTTGTGAGGTAGATCGAGTAGCCTACCCTTGCCCATACGTCAAAAAGTTATCCTCATTTGCATTCATATAGATTTTCCTGTACAGCGTACTTATTTATTTTCAAATAATATGCATGTTTACTGTATTCAAATTGGCTCGCTTTTCTGTATCTTGTTACGTCCCACTAAGGACCCGATCCCCAGCCAGGTGTATCTGTTCTTGAGTATTTACAGGAGCATAAATTTGGATGGTTACATATGTTTCGAGGATGTCTTCTCTTTGATGTCGTGGTCGTTGGCTGGTATTCTTATATTGTGTTTATTGTGTTGCGCTTTTCCATTCTAGTTGGTAGTGGATTTATTTCCATCCAACTATCATCCTTAGATACTTATGTTGAGATCTAGTTATATAGATGGTGGTTATTCATTTATATTGATTTTCATGGATGAGATTTAGATTATACCCTGTGACTTGTGACATATGTTTATACCACTTGTGGATTAATTTTCATATTACAGCGTACGTGTGGATTTTGGTTTTCATATATTGGAGTTGCCATATCCATGCGGCTGGCATGCTTACGTGTTTCTAGTCCTACGTATTTTGGGACTGGGGTATGACAGTTTTGAAGGATTAACCATCCCATCAGATATAAGAATAGTAATTCCACTCTGGGATACCCTTCGCGCTGAGTGGTATCGGCCAGCAGTCCATCAGTAATAGCCCTCAGGCCAGCTTGTATCCTGCATACCATGGCAGGGAGTAGGCCTAATCTTGCTCCAAATACCAAATGCACTGTGGGCCATTGGATGTTGCGATGAATACGATCTGCAGACGCAATGCCAGGCACCACCCATCGACGTAGCCAAATAGAAAGGAAGCCAGCCAGTTGAGCTTCTTTTGGCAGAGGCCTTAGGCAATGCCTCATATAACTGTAGGCTTTGGTCCCTGCAGGATAACTATCTATATCTTCATTAAGAATATAATCTGGAGCTTCTATATCTTCAATAAGGTCATCTATTGTATTGGCATTAAGAATACTCAGAGGGTTCAAAGGTTTGTTTTTCCTATCTACAACTTTGTCCTGCTTGGTATTTCTAGCCTGATGGAAGAAAATGTAAGATACCCATTTGTTAATATGAGCTAAATCAGAAGGCTCTCTATAAAAAGTGGTTCATGCAAGATAGTGGCTCATCAGTTCTTGGTATACAGCCACTACCCGAGGATAGGTATCCTTCAACTCTCTATTGATGGGAACATATTCTTCATAGGGAGTGTCTCACATTGGTAATTTTGAGATATCTGCCATCTCATGAAGTGCTAGGCCCAACTCACCTATTGGAGTGGCGAAAGTCCTAGTAAACGAGTTATATCGCTCCATCAAAGCTAAGAATAAATTTGTGTTCATAGGCAGTCCAACACTAGTAGCACTGACAGCATCAAATAAGTTGATACTTTCTAGCTCCATTTAAAAGTGCTTCAGGGCCCATGCAGTTAATCTGGTCCATATAAGATTGTGGGGGTTAAGCCATCTACTGGTGCGAGGGTTAACATTGGGATATACTCCTCCCTGTCTCATGAATTCATTGCAGAAAGTTGCTATTTGAAATGGCTGGATCAAAGAAGAGTCTTCACTAGGGACGCTGCCTGGTAGTAAACCTCAGTAGGGCATAATAGGACCTGAGGGACTACTTACGAAGGATCCTCGGTTTAATCTTTTCTTATAGAAGATCTTTCCTGGTTGGCCATGAAGATCAGGAGTCAGAGTCCATGCCATCCTTCTGGGATATGTGGCATAGAAGAATACAAAAATGGGGTAGTCTCTGAACATCATTGGCAGGTACATAACAGTGCCCTCAACAGAAAATTCCCAGTCTTCCTTCTTGGGCTTTGTTTAGGATTATTTATCAATAACATCTCCAAATAAGAAAGCTGGTTTCTTATATTCGATTCTATCTATGTATGTCAAGGGTTTCCCGCTGATCATAGTTAGCAACATTCTTTCTCCTTGGGCCAAGATCAGAATTCTCCTTTCTTTAGGATATTCGTTTCCAGAGATGGGGAAAGTTATATGGGGCAAGTCCTCCAAGTAGTTAGAATTTAACATTTCAGCAGCATAACCCATTACTTCAGCCAGAGAATGGATCTGTAGGTCCACTGCAAAAAAGCAAGAGAATAAGTCAGTTTTATGCTGGAATTTACTTTCAATGCATAAAACATAAGGTGCTACATTCTTGCAGTATACGCCAAATTTAACAGTCTGAATTTTTATGCCAGATTGCAAAATATAGTATTTTATACTAAAATTTACTTTCAGTGCGTAAAACGTAAGGTGTTACATTTGCGCATAAAATTAACAATGACCACAAGTTTTGCAGTATGCGCCAAAATTTAACAGTCTGAGTTTTTACGCCAGATTGAAAAGTATGGACTTTTACGCTAACACATTAAAATATGAAATTATTTACGTATACACGTATAACGTGTACGAAGGGTTTTTATTTTTTGATGTTTTACCTGTGATGTCCGGTGCACAGTTAGACAACAGAGCACTTTGTTCAGAACGAGGCTCGCTTGGCCTAGTAGGAGTTGCTCGTGCTTGAGCATATGAGCGAGATGATGAAGCGGCTTGCTTTCCTTTTGCAGTGGAGGTCTATTTTGGTGCCATAGCAGAAAAGAAGAGTTTTTCAGAAAGAGATGAACGGTTTTTTAGAAAGAGATGAAGGGTTTTTCTCTATCATGACCTAGGCCTATTTATAGAGTTTAAATGACTCTCCGAATCCTTCACTAAATCTGATTTTATCATAGTCGATTATGATTTACGACCATGTCAGCCAATCATTTGAAAAGGAAGATAGATAGTCATGCTGCGTAAAGGATCCATCAGATGCTATGATCCATGAATTTATGTACACAGTAAAGATCCACGTGCAAAGTAAGGATCTATGATTTTACACTCAGATGCTACGGATCTATTATTTTACACGCAAAACAAAAATCATAAATTATGCGGGAAGATCAGTTAGCAGAATACACGTATATATTAATAATCTAAGTTTTATGCTCGAAAAAGTCAGTTATAAGAGTTTACGCACAGACGATGAGTATTCAGTAACTTCTTTTCTTCTTCTGTTGAGAGGACTTCATCAGACGAAGGACCAAGGAGTTCACTGAAAATGTTATTTCATGCTTTATTCAAAGTATTTCAAATTACGAGGAATTTAAAAACTTTGAAGGGGGTCTAGTAGAAGCATAAAATATTCTGAGAAATTATACGCGTATTTTACAGTCAAAACCCCCAACATGCATGAAGTCCCTCCCTGCTTAATACAAAGCTTCAAAGCTGTTTGGCGTAAAATAAAACTTCAGAGCTGTCTGCATAAATTAGAGCTTCAAGGTTGTTTGGCGTAAAATATGTCTTCGAAGCTGTCCGCATAAAACAGAGCATCAAGGCTGTTTGGCGTAAAATAGGGCTTCAGAGCTGCCTACGTAAAATAGAGCTTCAAAGTTATTTGGCATAAAATAGGGCTTCAGAGTTGTGCGCGTAAAACAGAGCTTCGAGGTTGTTTGGCATAAAATATGGCTTCAAAGCTGTACGCGTAAAATAGAGCTTCAAGGTTGTTTGGCATAAAATAGGGCTTCAGAGCTATCTGCATGAAACAGAGCTTCAAGGCTGTTTGGCGTAAAATAGGGCTTCAGAGCTGTCCGCGTAAAACAAAGCTTCAAGGCTGTTTTGCGTAAAACAGGGCTTCAAAGTTGTCCGCTAAAAGCAGAGCTTCAAGGTTGTTCTGCATAAAAGGTTGCTATACCTTCCTGCATAAAGTTTAAAATACATTATTTTTAATGCAGCATAAAGTTGTACGAGAAAATTTTTGTATTCCTCGAATAAATTTGTCAGTCAAATCAGTGAACCTGACATCTGACAAAAGTACTGCACGATGATCGAGAGAACGGCTGTGATGATAATTTTGCACAGAGACCCAGGTTGTCATTTAGTGACATATTTTTGATACAAGTCATTTTTACGCATTCAATGGAAGAAAAATAGAATCTTCAGAATATGCTGCATATTCTACATTGACAGAAATAAGTTTTTACGCTCAAGATAAGACAAAATCAGAATCCACGTCAAAAGTTATTTCTTGTACAGAGCTCGAGGCATATCTCTGCATTTAATGTACGAGATTTTATTCTAATTTTAAAATTTGTCATGACTGGGAAAGCTAAGACTGTAACTAATATGCTCACATCGCCATCATTGCATTTTACGCCAACCAGGCTATTTTTAACTATAGGAGTATGCCGTATGCTATCTCCTCGAAATATGCCAACTCGGCTATATTTGCAAAGGTACGTGATAAGACTATTTAGCCCAGAATACGCTCAAGACCTCAATCGTGAAGGATAATTAACTATTTTATGCTGGTTATCTATTATTCATAAATTATCAAGTTTTACGCAGAGGTAGTACCTACGTGGCTTGCATGCCATAATATTCGAGAAGCAGTTATACGCGTCACCTTATAAAGGGACATTTGTCATATGTAGATTTAGAAGATTATTCGAACGTGGGTAGCAGTTGTCAAAACTGCAGCATAAAAGAGGCAATCTTCTTCATAGTTTAGCCTTTTACGCCAATAAGACAGTTATTTGGCTTTTATGCCAACTATTTTACGCAGGGCAGTTAACTACGTGGCTTGTATGCCATGATCTTCGAGAAGCAGTTATACGCGTTACCTTATAAAGAGATATGTGTCATACGCAGATTGAGAAGATTATTGGAACGTGGGTAGCAGTTGTCATAACCGCAGATACAATCTTCTTCACAGTTTAGCCTTTTTACCCCAACAAGACAGTTATTTGGCTTTTACGCCAACCAGGCAGTTATTTGATTGATCTCTATAAATAGAGACCCCTGGTCACAGGGAAGGGAGGAAGAGGTTTTGGCTGACAACTTTGGCAACAGAAATTCGATCCTACTTACAACTTTCCTTTGGCTGGCTTTTGCCTTCAGTTCAGAGAAAGTTTGAAGCTTCTTCTATAGCACTTCTTCATCATCGTGCAGTCCAAAAAATAAAGTGATTGACTGCAGATCAGACTTCCATAGCAATACTTTCCCAGAATTATTTTATTGTACTTAATATCCTTGTATAGGATTACTTGTACTTTTCTCTTTTCTCGTTTGTAAGCAAAAGTTTCGTATAAATATTTGTTTATTCAAATAGTCACATTCTCTTATTTTTACTTTGGAATGGGTAAAGGCTGAAGTAATCCACTTGGCCTCTTCCTCTCCGCCTTTACCTGCTGACATACCATTCAATCAAACATGCTCTCTTATATCTCTATACATCTTGTGTTACATGGATGTATAGAGTACTGAGATCGATATGACTCCTGAAGAACCTCCTCGCGTAGCGCTCCACTGGGCATACACAATCTGGTACCATGCCACAATGATCCATCCTCTGTAATACTGAAGTCCTCAGTAAATCCCATCCGGACCTGTGCTCTGATGCTCCTCAGAGACTCATCCTCGAACTATGTGACTTTGATCTGTCTATCAACTCTGACTCTACCTGAAGTCCCTATATCTGTGCTGAAACTCCAGGAACTAATAATTTAATACCCAAGCTATCAAGATAAGCTAATAACTGTTTCTCCCTCGTCAAGTACATAGCCACTTGATACCTACTCAAGGAATCAGCGACTAAGTTGGCCTTTCATGGATGGTACTGCAAGAATATATCGAAGTCCTTCATCAACTCCAACCACCGCCACTGTCTCATGTTGAGCTCTTTCTGTTTAAACACATACTTTAATCTCTTATGGTTTGTAAAGATCTCTACACGCTCTCCGTACAAGTAGTTTTTCTACTACTTTAGAGCAAAGATGACTGCTGCCAACTCCAAGTCATGGGTAGGATAATTTTTCTCATGGGGGCATAATTTCCCGGAAGCATAGGCAATCACCTTTTCGTTCTGTTGCAACACACATCCCAAACCCTTACCCGAAGCATCACTGTATATGCAAAATCCTTCTGTCCCTGATGGCAACATCAACACTAGAGCTATAGTCAACCTCTTCTTCATCTCCTCAAAGGCATCCTGATACTCCTCTAGTTGTGTTAGTTGCTTAATTAGGGTATGTCATAGTATTGTTAAAACCCTTCTAGGTAAACCATAACTATAATAAAATATTCTTATTAGTGACATAGGCTAATCCCTTAGATTTTGAGGATAAAATCCTTTTAAGGTGGGTAGATTGTAAGGACGACAATTTTTTATATAGGATTATTATTGTAATTAGTAATTTATTTATTTTATTTATTTATTTTAAATAATTATTTGGTAATTTATTAAGTTATAGATAAACTCATGTCACACCTTGGTCACATCGCCAAAAATATGTAATACTATACTATGTATGCTTCATAGGGAATCAAATATAGACTTAGAAATTTATTTACACCATTTTAGAATTTTTATGAATTTTTGGGAATTTTTAGATAATTAAAACCTAGAAAACGTAATTTTATAGGACTTCCATGATTTACTGTGAGACTATACTTGCATATTTTCTACCAAACATTTACTTTAAAGTTACAATATTTAAATATATCTTCTATAACTTATTTCGAACTTTCTAGAATTAATTATATTTATTTGGTTTTAAAATAGGCTAAATAATAATTTTCTAGGACTTGTAGAATTTATTGTGCAAGCCTAGGAGCATAATTTGTCTCAAGTATATTTCTAGGATTTATAATGATATTTTTTATTTTTTAGAATTTTTTAGAATTTTTGATATGTTTACATATTTATTGGAGTTAATTAAGTTAAAACTGATTAATAAAAGAATTTTTGGATATTAAAACCTATTTAAATACACAGTCAGCTAAACTGGCCTGCATGTCAGTCACTCGCGGCCCAACAATGGGCCCAACTGTCATTCACGGCTTATATATGTGTATATATAGTTAGAATTTCTTATTTTCATCAAAATTAAGAGGAGAGAGAGAGAGAGAGGGAGAGAAAGAGAGAGACTTTGAGGAGGTTTTATCTTGGGTTTCTCCCAACTTCACGAGGTCATAACCCCTACCTCCGGACTCCAAACATGTCTTCGTTTCTTATGTTAGAACCGTATTGAGATTAGATTTAAGAATATTTAATTAATTTTGAACCAATTTTTTTATAAAATTAGTGCAGTGATACTTGTCTGAAAGTTGACACTTTTCGATATTTTCGAGATTTTGGGAGATTTTGAACTCGGAATCATGATCTGTTTAAAGTTTCAAAAACTGACAGGATAACCTATAACATATATTTTTCCCAAAATTTAATAGATTACTTTATTATTATTTTTAAATCATAGAACATATGGTTCACTAATAAACCATCGAAATTACCATATATAAGCCATATTGCCCATAACTTTTTACTGATTTTTTCGATAAAACTGTCGATTTAAGCTTTCATGTAGAGCTAAAATCTATAGGAATGTATACACAAATCTAGATTTTATGCTGGTTGACTTTTTTGTCAACTGAATACCTCGATTTGTTTGCTACGAATCCAATATTTACAAACTTGATCATAAGGGCTTAAAATTCATTATTAATATACAAATCAGAACTTAATATAGGAAAAACATGCTTATAAATAATTTTATTCAGAATTATTATTAAATAAATTAGAAATTTTGATTGTTTAGGATCATCAGTTATTCGTAGAAATTGTAAATCTAACATGTGCTAAGTTTTGTACGATGGGGTACGCGACGTGATGACAATATTAGATAACTAGTAGATTGGATTACGCGACTTGAGATTGTGATTACACCACCTACGAAACATGTAAGTTACCTTTCCAACTCTTGTATTTCAATTATTATTTTCTTGTCATATATAGTTTTTGATGCTCTTTGTCATATTTGATCTGTCGCATGCTCACCTAGTCTTATTTTCTCATTTTATGCGCACGTATATTATTTGCCTTCTATATATGATGCTCATCTCTACTTTTTTATCACGTATTTGATATATGTTCCACCGTGTGTGTTTGACTTGACGTGATACCGTGTCTCCGTATTACTTAGACTTGACTTAACCTGACTTGACTTGTCCTAATTTGAATTGACCAATTTTCTTAGTTTTCGAGGCGAGAATATCGTTATTAGGCATTAACTATTGTGAACAAATCGTGATTCGTTAGTGCCTCACCATGCTGCGATATGGATTTGTTCACTTGACCCCTCGGTCGTTAGTGCCTCCCCGGGCTACAATAGAGACTAGTGATATGACTGTTAGTGCCTCACCGGACTGCGATTACTATTGCTCAATTTTCAAATAGACACGACTAATGTCGCTGCTTTAATGGCATGCAACCCTCTTAGACGTCGTATTGTCATAGATTTACCATTTTTTGTAATTATTTTATTATTTCTCTTGCATATTTAATTACTGTACTTTTGGCATAATTTTCCTATCTTGTTATATTCCACTGAGGACCTGGATCCAGATTTTGTACCCTTGTTATTGCTGAGCTCACTACGTAAGATATTTGGAAGGATATGATTTTATTTGTAGGATTCATGTATCAATAGTGATACTCTTATCGATCTTCCGCATTTATATTTTTTTTACCATGGCATTATCTGCTGTATTGCCTAGTTTTAATAGACTTATTTTATTCTTTCGAGTATATTCGAACATATGTGCCAGTGGGCTACAGACCATAAACCATATTGTTCTTTCTTGAAATTATTATTTATGTAGATTAAGATATAGTTGACTTACAGGCTGGATATGATATCATAGTATAGACAACTTATATGTATTTGAGCTGGGCTGGAGTCTACTTGATTCGTATCTGGCCATTGTCACGTATCCTAGTCTTACCTATTTTGGGACTGGGGTGTGACACTATGAACCTCCTGATGTATGCTAATCTTTCTTACAGCCCACGATGTTCTAGAAGTTTTTTTGGGGAGTGCATATCAAGATAGCCTTGGTCTTCTCAGGATCAATGTGAATACCTTTCGAGGTTATAATAAAATCCAAGAACGTGCCAGTGGAGACTCCCAGAAAAGACTTTATTGGATTTATTTTGAGCTAATGTGCTTGTATTAGGTTGAACACCGTCTTCAGGTCATGGATGTGATATTCCTAGAAACGGCTCTTGACATAAATTTTGTCCACATAAAACTTGACTATCTTGTGCAGGTGTTTGCAGAAGATGGAGCTTATCGCTCGCTGGTATGTTGCACATGCGTTCTTCAATCCAAAGGGCATTAATGTATAACAGTATATTGCTATCAGTGTTAGGAATGTCATATACTTCTTCTCATCCGGCAAGACAATCAAGTGCTATATGAATGACATTGATGTCAAGAGCCATTTCCAGGAATATCACATCCAGGACCTGAAAATGGTGTTCATAGAAGATGGTGCTCATCGATCGCTGGTATGTTGCACCTGGGTTCTTCAACCCGAAGGGCATTACTGTATAATAATATATCGCTATCAGTGTTCGGAATGTCATATGCTTCTCCTCATCTAGAAATATCTTAATCTAATTATATCCTGAGAACCTATCCATGAAGCACATACTCTAGAAGCGGCAAGTGTTGTCAACCATCCTTCGAGCAAGCCACTTTTAAGTTTTAAAAGTCTATACAAACTTGGATTTTATCATTTTCTTGATAACGAGAACGATATTAGCTATCCAATTCGGATGTTTCTCTTTGAGGATGAATCCGCTTGATATCAGCTTATTCACTTCAGACTCTATTGCGTCCATAATGTTTGGTTGAAACTGTCTTTGCCGTTATTTTTCTAGCTTAGCATTTGAAAGAATATTGAGCTTGTGCATTACGACTTATGGATCTAAGCCTGGCACAACTTCATAGCTCCATGTGAAGACGTCGATATATTCCCTTACTGGCTGTATAAGTGATTCATGCTCTTCTGTATAGAGATTTTTGTTGAGGAAAATGGGTTTAAAAGTAGAGTCGTCGCATAAATCGACTTGCACCACCTCATCTTCAATAGAAGGTTCTCGCTGCTTGAACCGTAATTCCTACTGTGCTTCAAGTTTTTGATAGATAATATTTGCTTGAGCTCGATCTGGTATTCGTTGTCTTCTTCTGGGTCAGCTAACGCCATATTGATAGATAATATTTGCTTGAGCATATCCCCAATACTAATGTCGGAGTCCCAAGTGGACAACTGTGAAGAGTGAGATTGCAGCTCGTCCTCTTCCCCCGAATCTTTGGGACTTATAGGAGATGTGACATACCCCAAACAATTACCAGCTTGTTTATAGTATATTTCAGGCTTTCCCATGGGAGCCAAGTGATGTAATTGTAAACGTCGTCCTTTGCTATGTAATGGTCCTCGACGACCTTCAACTTTTCTAAAAATTATTGGTTTATCGCCTCTTTTCTTTGCCAAAATTATGAAATAGGAATCCTGGCTAGGGAGGATTCGGTCTACTGTATGAACGATAGTCACCTGTGTGTGCAGGTGTAAATCTAAACCATATTCTAAAGAATGTATGGCGTTCTAATGTGCAATAGTAGAGTAACTCATGGATAGCCCTTTATTGAGAAAATACAGTATATTTTCTGAGGGAATTATATTATCGTAAGAAGGTACATCAGTGGAAGCCACAACGTACTCTTCCAGCTCATCTACTTCAGTGATCGTTGTCAACGCTGGCGGTATTGGGGCTTTCCTGCGAAGTTTGACTGTCAGAGTTTCTGGGGTTTTTATTATTGGAGGATATTTGTTTGACAGGCATCCCTACCTCCGGAGCTTGACTACCAACGGCTCGGGAGCCTTTTCGTGAAGCTTGACCACCAGAGGAGCAGGTATGTGTGCGAAGAATCCTTTGAGATAGACTTTTAGTGGTTCTTCTTGAGCCGAACTAACCTCTGCTACATTATCAGCGTCATTTCCTCCTTCATCCAGGTGGATCAGTTTATACAAGATCGAGTCAGAATAGTATGCTTTGACCCCCTTGAAAGGATTAACATCGACGAACTCCGTCTTGATGATGTCGTTGTTGTCAACGTATTTCAGGCACTGGTGGAGGATTGATGGCATGAACATATACTCATGTAACCAAGGACGTCCCAGAAGAACGTGGTTGGATACATCCACATCGATGAAATAGAAAGTTACATCCGTTCGGAGGTCGCATATTTGACATTTCAGGAGAATCTTTCCTAGAGGACAACTTCTTCCTACCTTGAAGCCAGTGATGGTCGTATTGGTTGTTGTTAAACGATGCATGAAGATCCCTAAGGTTTGGAGCAGACTCTAGGGAATGATGTTGAAAGATGATCCTAGATCAATATGAATTCGGTTTACCTTGATAGCGCTGATGTATCCAGTATAGTACATCGGTCTATCGTACCTGTTATTCTTCAACTACATGTCTTGTTACGAGAATGTGATAATCGGGATCGCCTCTACTATGTTGTTACAATGGGGACTTACAGCGGGATTCTCGGCCGGAAGCTTGACTTGGGCCAGGTAGGAGTGAGCATTTTGTAATGCCTCGCTCAGAGCATCACGAGTCTCTTTGGAGAGACGAAGGAACTTGAAGAGTGATAACATACGCTATGACCGATATATATATATATATATATATATATATATATATATATATATATATATATATATATATATATATTGTAAGCCCCTAATTTTTCAAAAATATTAAAATTAGGATTTTTCACAATTTTCTGGAATTTTCTGGGAATTTTCTGAAATTAAAATCAGGGTTTTCAAATATTAAATAATTTTTAATTGTTAATAAACAATATTAAAATATCATGGAAATAATATTTTTGGGTGTAAAATGAAAAACTGGACTTAGGGTAATTTTTCTGGAATTTATTGGGCCTCAGACATATTTTTTTAAATGCCTAAAAACTATTTATTTATTTATTGAATTATTATTATTATTATTATTATTATTATTATTATTTCTTTATTTTCAGCCCAGCCCGGCCCGTTATCCGGCCCGGCCCATTGGGCCGAGCCCAGCCCGCCAGTGCTAGCGCGTCGGGTCGGATCCACCCGCCGCCCGACCCGACCCGAACCGCTTACCCTCACCCCTCTGACCCAGTCGACCCCGCTCCGCTTCTGGCGCCGCCGCCCGCGGCCACCGCGCCCACGCAGCCACCGCCTCCGCGCTGCCAGCGGCCACGCGCCCTCGCCTCCGCGCTGGCCGCAGCCTCCCTCGGCCCACGCCACCGCCTCCCCTTCCCTTTAAAACCCCCCGACCCCGAGTCCCTCCGGCCAAACCCTTCCTCCTCCGCCACCGCGCCGGAGCTCTGCCGCCGCCTGCCTTAGCCTCCCCCGCCACCACCGGCTCCGCCTCCGGCCACCTCCCTCCTCGCCGGCAGCAGCAGCAGCAGCAGTCAGCAGCTGCGCCCGCCGCCCTCCGGCCGCCGTGCCCGCCCTCGCCGGCGCCGCCCAGCCCCCGGTCGGCCTCCCCCACAGCGGCGCCGCCCTCCTCTGGCCGGCCTCCCCTCGCCGGAGCTCGAAACCCAAACCCTAGATTCGAATTCCCGAATCCGACACGTGTCGGACACGTGTCGGACACGGTTCGACCCCGATTTTTGGGTCCCCTTCAGGTACTTGTAACTTTTTGTTCGTAGCTCTGTTTTCAATTTCGTAAATTGCGTTGGAAAGCCTGTATGACCCTCTCGGTGCCCGGACAAACCGATCGGGGCATCGCGTCCTATGGTGATCGCACACCGTGATCCAAAAGCAGGAAAAACTAGACCCTGTTTTACCCCGGAACTGAGTACGCCCTGCCAAACGGGACGACTTGGTCGCGTGCGGTCTTCACAGATACGTGCACACCGTCGATACGAACGTGTGAGATTTTGCGGAAGCTGATTCGGGTGTGCGTGCACACCGAAATCAACGCGTATCCGCGGACATCGCCCCGTATCCGCCTTTTCTGCAATTCTCCCTAACTTCTTTTGCATGCGTCGGATCGAGACAAAACTTGCGCCATCGGACTCGTAGCAATACGCTGGTCCTGTGGGTCAAGTTTGGTTCGATTCTGAGAACGTTGACGAAATCGCGTGTCGTGGGCCCCACAGGCCCCCGCTCGACGGGCGATTTTGTGATCGGCTCATCGGAATCCAATTCTGGAAGTTCCGTTAGGTTCGTATCATCGTTCCTGACCTGTTGACACTAAGTTTGGTAAAATTGGAGACCTTTGACCCTGACACGTTTTTCGGTGCAAAGTGGGCCACCGGCGGATCCCGTTTTGGCCCAAAACTGTCGTTTTTGCCCTTGTCTCCAAATTGGACCCAATGACAGGCGTTTTTAACTATTTGATATCTTTTGAGCATGATGTTAATGTCTATTTCAGCTTTTCGACTCATCTCTGGAAATTTTCCCGAGTACAATTAATTGGATCCAAACAACAGACAAGTACCTGCACTTCAAGTTAAATCTTTATATTGTGATAATTAATTCCCTATTTTACTAGTACCTTTGATGATTACACCTAGTGTTAGGAATACTGGATTCATGTCTTGAATATTGGAGTTCATGTCTTGTTTTTCATGTCGGGTGGGAGAATACTAGAAGGCATGTAGTTTATCCTTCCCCATGTCATATTTAATAGCTGTTGGTACGCGACTGTATCCTCAGCCGGATCTCGATTTTCCCCTGTTTAATAGCCGTTTATGACGGCCGGATTAGCCTTATAAACCCCTATATGCCAACTATGTATTCTAAAACAAACACGAGTTCACACAGATAGTTTCTGGTATTGTTATAGTTCTTGCTGACTGTTGTAGTTTCATTTCCTGTCTCATTTATTCCTGCTTTCTCATATTCCTGTTTATAGCAGTAACTCTGAGATATTGATGTTCTTTATGCAACTTTCTCAATATTATACTCAATATAATTATCATAAATATTTAGTTTAATCTTGTTGTGCATTGTGTACATTGCTCCTTTCCTGACTGGATCCGTTGCTTTAGGCGATGATGAGAACCTTGCCCCCACCTATTATGGCCCGTATGAGGCAGCAGGTGATACAGTTGCAGAGCAGGTTCCCACACAGGAGACTACTCCTGAAGAGTAGTTAGCTTTAGTTATTTGTTTTTCTTTCATCTTAGTAATCGGGTTTGTCCCCGATTTAACTTCTGGTTTTGTAATAACTCTGGATCTGATTATCACTTTCTGGTTATAAAATCTCAGCATTTCCTTTCAATTCCTTGTCTGTTTAATTACTGTGAATAAGCTAGTATTAATTTAACTGTGGAGATGTCCTAGACAGCGTACTACCGTCGACACTGCGGCGTAGGCTGGACGTACCCATGCACTCGTGCCCGAATTTCTGGGTGCGGGTCGTGACATATATATATATATATATATATATATATATCAAAATTTTAATATGTGCTCATGATGTCCATGCGCCTGGATCACTTGCTTCTAATTTGTTAATATTTTCTATTTCACTGGCTTCATTGCAAGAGTTCTAACTTATGTGCATTTGTCATGCAGGAGTTGCCTTGGATTGCTTTGGTCTTAAAGGAGCATGGAAGGATATGATAAGTTCTATTGTTCATGATGAAAAAATACTTTATTCGGAAGATTGTCCGTAGTCTTCCAACCTAGCTCACTGTAGCTATTCCCCGTATATGGGTCCCATGAAAACCGTGTTGGGATTAATATCCCAACAGGGACTTTTATTTGCGTCCTTTCACACAAAAGAGGTGGTTCTGTAGGCTCAGCTCTGTGTTGTAAGCTCCCTTGTTATCCATCAGTATGGATTCATTTTTATGTATTGAGGTTTGGATTTAGGAGCTTGGAGAAGTGGTGACCCAGAATACGTTGAGTTGTCGGGTTTACTCGCGCTTGTACCAGAAATAGCATAGAGGGGTCTCATTCTTTTCAAATGTACTCATGATGTTGCATATCAATGAAAATATAATGAACTTCCATCGTATGTACTCATGACCTTAAATATTATTGAAATTTTCCTTTTCTTTTTTGAACTTTTCTGTTGTTGTATGTATCGTAGCTACAAATATTATACCAGAGGTAATATGGATGCAGTATAGTATCATAACTTGTGATAAACAGACCCTATCAGAGGTAATATGAACATGATAGGTTAGAGAAGTTATATAAGAAACTTTTGAAGGGGACATCATCTGCGATGGTCGGGACTTTTTGGTGCAAAATCGATAGGCAAGAATATTTGCTAGTAGATGATGAATGCGAATCGGGTAGAGTATTTTATGGAGATAGAGGAAAAAAAGTCAGAGGTTATATGGATATGACTGTTTTCTTTTACTCTACTGGGGAACATGGTCAACTCATAGTTCAGAGGTGATATGGATGTAAACTACTTGCTTTGGAGAATTTTTGAGGACCCGTTATGCATTGTGTATTCGGGACTCCCGAGTACGGATAACAGATTTTTATCACATACGGCGGAGGCAGGTCAAAATTTATGCCGGGGAAAGAATGCAATACATACACTTTTTTTAGTATGCCTAAATTAGGCATAGTATTTTTTTAGGAACTTGTCGTTGATTAACATCATTATTAAGTCACCATTAGGCTTAGCGAGCCTGTATGCACCATTGGAGTAAACTATCTCCACTATGAAGGGCCCTCCCACTTGGCTTGGAACTTTTCTGCCAACTTGTGCGTCATGACCATTGCTCTTCTCACTATTAAGACGAGATCGCCAACCTGGAATGTCCTTTCTTTCACCTTTTGTTAAAGGCTCCAGAAAGGCATGCTTGATATTGCTCAATAAGCTGTTGAGCCAAGATGCATTTTTTGTCAAGTGTCTCCAATTCTTGTAGATGCCAATGATGGTTGTCTTTCATGGTTAGCTGGTTGGAGAGAGCTACCTGTAGATAAGGAATTTGTGTTTCCAGAGGAAGTACAACCTCTCTTTCGTAAACCAAAAAGAATGACGATCTACCAGTCGGAGTTCGGATCGTAGTACGGTAGGCCTATATAAATTCACCAAGCTTTTCGTTCCAGTCATGCTTGTTGGATGAAACAAACTTTTTGAGTAGCTTGATTATCGTCTTGTTTAACGCTTCTGCCTATCCATTCGCTACTGGGTTATAGGAAGTCGAAGCCACATTTTGGATTCAGATTTTTTTCACAAAATTGGAAGAAAGTGTGACTCACAATTTGCGGACTCTTGTCATGGATGATCCCGTGAGGCAAGCCGAAGTGGTATATGTCGTGATGCTTTATGAAACTAATCATGTTGGATATCTTTATTTTTGCCAGCAGAATGACTTCCACCCATTTGTAGAAGTAATCTGTAATAGCCAGGATGAACCAGTGCACCTTAGACAAAGGTGGCCTAATTGGTCCGATGATGTCAATACCACATGCTTCGAACGACCAAGATACAACGGTCGAGTGTAGAAACTTTGATGGTTGGTGGATGAAGTCGGCATGGATATGACACATTCTGTACTTCCTTGAGTAATAAATGGCATCTGCTACCATTATTGACTAATAGATACCTATACGTCAGAGACAGTCCTGTAGCTTAGGACCGGGTTAATGTGCACCAAAAATATTGTCACGAGCCTCACGAAGTGCTTGCTTCGCTTCTGTGTCTGATAGGCATTGTAGTAGGAGACTGTCATATGAATGATGGTATAACATCTTAGTGCTTGTCTCATAGTTGAATTAAAGGGAGCGTCTTCTAACAGAAGTGGCCTCCTTTGGGTTATCTGGAATTATTATGCCCCGCACCCAGAATTTGGGTATGAGTCGTTGGTACGTCCAGCCTACGCCGCAGAATCGGTGGTAAAACGCTGTCTAGGTCTCAATAATACTAACATAACTCATAACCTGTCAATGATATCAACTCTATAAGGAGTACAATGAAATAAACATCTCTCAATATCTCATAATGTATACTCAATCACAATAGCTATATGAATATAAATGGCCCGATAAAAGATAAGAAAGAATGACATAAGTCAAACACAACGTCTTAAATAGAGATAAATTGCAGTCTAGCTGTCCAACATAAATAAGTCTCCATAAGTCTCAAATTAAACTCCACAGAAGTCTCAACATAACTAAAATAAACCTCAAAATAAGTCTCAATGCATAAGTTAAATATTGTCTAAACAGCTGCAGGTAGTATCTCCTCTAATGGAATAGACTCCTCTAAGATCTCTGGTGTGTAATCTGCATCTATACCTGATCCATAGTTTGTAGGACAGAAGTCCTCAAGATCCTTTGGAAAAAATATCCAGTCACGATTGGAGCGAAGTACAAGCACTAACAGCAGTTCCATATATATTGACAAAAACTATAATACAGTGTAAAGATATACAAGATGGATATCAATACTGGCAATAAACAATAATAGAATAATAAAATACTAGAAATAGAAATACTGGAATAAGAAATATGGGAATAAGAAATACAAGAATAATGTCATCATCAATGGTAAATCTAGCAATGAACAGAAATACAAGTGCATGCTAGAACAATGAACTGGAAATATAAGTGAATGCTAGAACAATAACTAGAACATAGAGAAAAGTTAGATTAATAAACTAGAGATATATGTATAGACTATCCAGCTAGTGTGTGAAACATCAACATATCATGTGATCGGCTTAGGACAGATCAGGCTTGTTACATATGATAAGCTATGATTCATGTAAGGTCAGGCTAACCATCCGGATAGCTATAATGCAACCAATAGTCAGGCTAATCACATATAACAGGATATGAGGCATGTAATAGTCAGGCTGCACTGACGTGAGGTGTGGGTAAGCTATGATGCATATAGAGTTGGGTATGATCACATAATCTACTTATATTTTCTCGTCCCCAGCTAGCACGATGGATTCCAATCATGACTCCTCGTGGCTGGTCTCGATGATGCCAACTCGTGTATGCATAGTGTCAGAATCATGTACGCTATATAACTAGAATCTTAGAGATGATCAACATGATAAAAACAGTTAGAGAATGTACTTACCTGTGGTCCTCTGCTGGAAATACAAATGTCATATTTCTGGGGTCTTGTCTGAATAATCCAACTGTCCTATAGACATCAATTAATAATAATATTGTATCAGTCGATACACTAATATACACGCAATCATAAATACCATGAACCCAGAGACTATGCTAGGGGTAACACTTGTCATCTACAGGGTCAAATGTGCATATAGCTGCACAGGTGTCACGTCAGTAATTGCTGTGCAATCAGGCAGTCAAACACTAACACGGGTCTCGTTAGTACGTCAGTGTACATAAGGCAGCCAACTCACAATCATCCAGGTTCCATGGTCAAAGCAATTACGGAATATCCCTAATAAATACTAGGGTCCCACAGTACATATACAATTATGTTCATACTAGTATAGTATTTAATCTCATATATATATATGCGTATTTATATATACCAACTTGAATAATATATGCATATGCGTATGTATACTCATATGATTTGGGTTCATTTGCATAACGACTAGCAATCAACAACTAAAGAACTTGCCATGGAGCAATATCCTAACATCATTCACACGTATATACGTACACAACATAAAAAGAATAACTCAAACCTGCACGCGCTTGAATTGGGTATTCGACGTTGAGGTGAGGGGAGACTCGGCTGCTCCTGTTTCTGTTCAGGCGAGGCTTGGCCGCATCGTCGAGGGATGGCTCAGTGGCTGCTGTCATTCAGTCAAAGGAGGGGACGTTCAGACGAATGGCAGCGGGGTCGGGTGCAGGCGTATGCTATCGAGGAACCGTCGAGTTGCTACTGTTCGTCGAGATGGTAGCTGCGGTATCGTTGGCTTCAGGCGATCATGTGGTATAGGTTCAGTGGTTCAGGCAAGTGCTCCAGTCAGGTTGGTTGATGGAAGGCAATGAGAGGCGGGGTGCTGGCGTACTCACGCGGTCGGGGTTGGCTCCGGCGTGGGCTTCTAGCGAGTTTAGTGGGGTTGGGGTCACTCAGGCGAGGTACAGCGATCCAACTGGTTGGTGGTGGGACTGGGCTCCGGTCGGCGGTTGAAAGGGATGGTGATGAACAGGAGATGGGAGGGATGGTGTCGGCTGGAATAGTTTTTAGGTTATAAGATAATATAAAGAAAAAAAGTTATATATATATATGTGTGTGAAAGTAGGGTTGGTGTTGAGGTTGACCCAGAAAAGTGCGCTTGGTCAACATTCTCCTTGAAAAAAGGGCTTGGTTTCTCATGTAGAAATTGGAGGGCTAGGATTGCATTATTTTAAAATGGAGGACCAATGTTTGATGAGGGTTGACGTTGAGTGTTACACACTCAAAAATTATGGAGAAAATTTACATGAAGGAAAATAGGGTTTCTTCATGTGTTGGTCCAATAGGGTGTGGACACCTCAATGCACTTTTGCATAAAAGTGCCCAATAATTATAAAATTATACAAGGTAGAGCTTTTGGATTAATTTAATTAAAACTAATATAATTGGGGTTCTAAAATTAATTAGAAGTACATGGGGCTAAAATTAGGTGGGACACAAGTGTCATGAATATGGGAGACTCAAAGTAGAATATTATTCTAATTTGGGTTGCACAAAATGGGTCGAGATTGTGTCTCCAATTTCGATTGGAACGTACAACGATGTAAAGTTAGATTTATATAGAATTAAATAAAATTGTTTGCGATTAATGTTGTGTGACTAAAGTGAAGCTCAATAGGGCATAGTTATAAGTTACACAAGGATCATTATAGAAGACTGGCAAGACTAGGACAAGGGTAGAAATTTATAGGAAGGCAATGGCTAGTGTAGTGCTCCAATTATCGAAGCAACGGTAAGATACATCAATCAATTAAAAATTATAGCAATTAAATATAAATAAATATCATGCAACATTAACACATTAAATTAAATAAGTAAAAAGACAAAAACATCCCTATTCTGGAATATGGTAGTGACAAGTCTACCCTTATTAAAAGAATTTCGTCCTCAAAATTAAAATAAACTAGCACAAGAACAAACAATCAACAAAGAATTATACCTCAAGTCTTGAAGAGATACAGATACTGCTCGCGCATTTCGTCCTCTCTCTCCCAGGTTGACTCGCCAGGAGTGTGATGTCTCCATACAACATGAACCAAGGGAATAGTCTGGTTCTGCGATACTTTCTCTCTACGATCCAAGATCTCCTTGGGCTGTTCAGGATAGCTGAGCGTCGGTCCAAACTTGATCTCTGAGTGATCTAGTACATGACTAGGATCTGCCACGTACAGTCTCAGCTGCGAGACATGGAATACGTCATGCACTCCATCTAGAGCAGGCGACAAGTCCAGTCTATAGGCCACTGCACCGACCCTTGTAAGGATACCGAAAGGTCCGATGTATCTTGGACTAAGCTTTCCGCCTCTACCAAAACGAATCATGCCCCATATTGGAGAAATTCATAGGAATACCAAATGACTAACCTAGAACAAGCAGTATTAACACACAATCTAAAACAAAATAATCACAAACAATAATAAACGTATACCTGAAACTCTAGGGGTCTACGGTGGCTATCGGCCCAATGCCGTTGTTTGTCCTACGCCACTCATAGTTTGTGTCTAATGAGTTTTACCTTTTTTGCTGCATCCACGACCATTTTTGGTCCTAATAAAGCTCTCTCTCTGACATCATCCCAAGATAACGATGTAAGATACCTCCGTCCATATAAAGCCTCAAATGGTGACATCTCAATACTGGCCTGGTAGCTATTGTTGTAAGCAAATTCTACTAGGTGTAGATAATCCTCCCAAGAACCTCCAAGATCTAAAATACAAGTACGTAGCATATCTTTAAGAGTCTGAATAGTCCTTTCAGACTGCCCGTCTGTCTGGGGGTGATACGCGGTACTGAACTTGAGCTGAGTGCCCAAGCTAGCCTACAAACTCCTCTAGAACTGGGAAGTAAAATGACCATCCCGATCTAAGACGATACTCACAGGAACTCTATGTAATCTGACAATCTGCCGTACGTACATCTCTGCTAGCCTCTCTGTCGTTGTACCCACTTTGAATGGTAAGAAGTGGATTGATTTGGTCAACCTATCTACGATGACCCAAATTATGTCTTTTTCTCCTAGAGAACGTGGAAACCCTCAAATGAAGTCCATAGTCACGTGCTCCCACTTCTACTCTGGAATGGGTAAAGGTTGAAGCAGTCCACCTGGCCTCTGTCGATCTTCTTTTACCTGCTGGCACACTAAACATTGGGATACAAAGCATGATACCTCGCGCTTCATACCATACCACCATACGTGCTCCCTCAAATCTCGATACATCTTATTGGCACCGGGATGCATCGAGTACTGAGAGCGATGTGCCTCCTACAAAACCTCTTTGTGCAGCTCTCCACTTAGCACAGACATCCTCGTGTCATGTCGTAAAGATCCATCATCCGCAATAGTAAAGTCATCTGTCAATCCTGTACGAACTTGTGCCCTGATACTCCTCAGAGTCTCATCACTATACTGTGCAGCTCTAATTTTGTCCATCAATTATGAATGTATTTGCAATCCCCATATCTGAATCTCAATACCTAGAACTAGCACTTCAATTCCCAAGCTCTCAAGATCGGCCAATAAATATCTATCTGTAGTTAAGTACATAGCCATCGAATACATTCTCAAGGCATCGACGACTATGTTGGCCTTTCTTGGGTGGTACTATAATAAGATATCAAAGTCTTTCATCAAATCCAACCACCTCCTCTGCCTGATGTTCACGTCCTTCTGTGTAAATACGTACTTCAAGATCTTGTAATGCGTGAAGATCTCCATACGCTCTCCGTACAGAGAGTGTTTCCATAGCTTTAGAGCGAAGATAACTGCTACTAACTCCAAATCGTGGGTGGGATAGTTCTTTTCATGAGAGCATAATTATCTTTAAGCATAGGCAATTACTTTCCCATGCTGCAGAAGAACGCATCCCAAACCCTTTCCTGAAGCATCACTGTAGATAGTGAAACCTTCTGTCCCATATGGCAACGTCAAAATTGGAGCTATCGTCAATCTCTTCTTTAGCTCATCAAACGTGGCCTAACAATCCTCTGTCCAGACAAATTCTATATCTTTCTTGGTCAGTCTAGTCATTGGTTCTACAATCTTGTAGAAGTCTTATATGAACCTCCTGTAGTATCCTGCTAGTCCGAGAAAGCTCCTGATCTCTGCTATCGAACTGGGGGTACCCCATGACTCCACTGCCTCGATCTTCTTTGGTTTAACTGAAATTCTGTCACCCGTTACCAAATGTCTAAGAAATTCAACCTTGTCAAGAAAGAACTCACACTTTAAAAGTTTCCCATACAACTCCTTTTTCCTAAGAGTCTCCAAGACCATCCTTAGGTGCTTTTCGTGCTATTCTGGGGTGTTTGAATACACAAGAATGTCATTGATGAACACCACTAAGAACTTGTCAAGGTACTAGTGGAACACCTTGTTCATCAAGTTCATGAATACTGCTAGTGTATTGGTTAAACCAAACAACATTACTGTTAATTCAAACTAGCCATATCTGGTCCAAAAATCTGTCTTCGGTATGTATTCTCTCTTCACCTTCACCTGGTAATAGCCTGACCTCAAGTCTATCTCTGAAAATATCTTCGCTCCGCTCAATTGATCGAAAAGATCATCTATCCTCGGCAGCAAGTATTTATTATTGATAGTGAGGTTATTCGGAGCTCTATTGTCGATACACATGCATACTGTGCCATCCTTCTTCGGTACGAACAATACCGGAGCTCTCTATGGGGATGAACTGGATCTGATAAAACCTTTGTCCTGCTGTTCCTCAACTTGCTTCTTCATTTCTACCATCTCGCTGTTGTTGACTCTATAGATATGTCGTAAAATAGGCTCCGTTCCTGGTACCAAGTCTATAGAGAATTCAATATCTCTGTTTGGTGGCACGCCTAGCAAATTCTCTAGAAATACATCCAGCAACTCCACTATCAAAGGATGTGGTAACTCCTCTTATTCCATCCTGGCTTCGTAAAAAGTATCTCTGCTCTGCCTTGCTGCTCCTCTGGCGACCTCGAACTCTGGTTCTCCTGGTGGTCAAAATATTACTCTGCCTTCGTAATAATCTATAGTAACATGATGCCTACTCAACTAGTCTATTCCGAGTACAATATCGTATCTCAAAAGTGGCATAATGAGTAAAATCACGCTCAACTCTCGGTTTCCCAATGATAGTCTTCGATCCTTGCAATAATTACGGACTAGGATAATGCCTCCTCTTGTCGTGATCTTGTAAGTCCTATCTAATGGTTCCATTTCTAAATGATGCTTAAGAGCATAAGATATAGATACGAAACTATGGGAAGTACGAGAATCAAAAAATACAAGTACTAGAATAGAATCGAGAGAAACTGAACCTGAAATTACGTCTCCAGCAGGCACAGTCTCCTCAATCGTCATAGCATATATTCGTCTCTGTGGTGCTCCTTTCTGCTATTACTGGTGCTGAATAAACCTCTGTTGCTGTGGTGGAAGTGGAGGTCCCCTCTGTTGGCCTCCTGGTATAATAGGTACTCTAGCTGGTCCTCTTTGAGCGGCTGCTCCACCCTGACGAGTTTGAATAGATGGATAGTCCCTAAGCTGGTGTTCTGATGATCCACAGGACAAGCATGTACCCAACCTCTTCCTATATATGTCTCTAGTATGTCCCATCTTCCCGTAATACATACATTAGGCAACGGACTGATTCTGTCTCTGTGGCTGCTGCTGCTGGATGTGTCCTCGAACTTGTGCCTAGTGCTGCTGATGCTGCTGTTGGTACAGAATTTGTTGTTGTTAAAAGTATGGATGCTTGGCCGGTCATGTACTATCAATTGTTCCTTCAGAAGTGTCGAATCCTCTCTTGGGCATGAGGTCCAAGTCATCTTTAGCAATCTCGGTATCCATCAAAATACCCTCAAATGTAGCAGTGTGTCATCCCGAAGTACGAGACTTGATCTTTCTATTCAACCCTTTCCTGAATTTTTGGGCTCTATCTCCTGGATCTCGAATTATCGATGGCACAAAATGACTCAAACGGCAAAATGTCACGGCGTATTCGTCAACTGACATACTCCCTTAGACTAAGTCATGGAACTGACTTTCCAATGCTCCCAAAGCTACATCAGGAAAGAACTTCTCCTTGAAGAGCTCCTTGAAGTTCTCCCAAGTAAGTCCTTCATCAGTGAGTCTTGGTTCTTTACGATACCACGTAAGTGCGATATCAAACATCTGACTGCCAGCAGCCTCGATCTGAAGAATCTCCAGAATCTGCACCAAATATAAGTTCCTCTCTATATCCTCTAGCCACTCGTCAGCGTAAAGTATTCCTTCAGTGCCTTTGAACTCTTGAGGTATCATCCTCTTGAAGTCCACTATAGTACCTGGCCTCTGGTACTGCTGCCAAGGATGCTGCTATTATCGTGCTACTCTCTCCACAGCCTAGAGAGCCACCTGATGAGCATTCTCCATGCTCTCTCTCATCAGCTCTGTCTGCACCTAGTGCGCCTCTGCTTGTACCCTCTGGCCTCAACTTAAATACGCTGAGCTTCTACTATCACTCTCTGGGCCTCTAACATGCCTTGGATAAGTGCGAACATCTGTGTCAGTCAGTGGGCACACCTCCGAGAATCGGAGTCGGTGTTGGGGGAATATTGTCTGTCACATCTGGGGCAATCCTCTGAACAGGTGGAAGAGTAATCCTATTAGCCGTAAATACTTTAATATGAACAGGAGATGTAGGAGGAACTCAAAATGTCTGTTCGTCAGGTCAAGAGGTGGCAGACCTCTCTGAAGCTGCTGCTCCCAGTCTCAAAGACCTAGTCTTCGGCAGCATCCTGAAGACAAACTGAAAAGAATTTATTAAGTCAATAGATACGATATTATCAAGGAAGGAAAGTAAAATTTTAAACGAAGTAATATGTAGAATAGCATTGTGAAGATGAGAATTTCCTAGTTGTGATTGAGCATACTCTCATTCTAAATCCTATTTTCTATATCCTATCGTTGGCCCACAGTAGTACAACTAAGTTGTCGCACTACCACAACATCATAAAACTTATAAATCTTAACCTGCATAGGCCACCACTAAAAATGTGTGACGACCCACACCCAGAATTTAGGCATGAGTCATGGGTACGTCCAGCCTACGCCTCAGCATCGGCGGTAGAACGCTGTCTAGGTCTCAAAGATACCAACATAACTCACAACCTGTCAATGATATCAACTCCATAAGGAATACAATGAAATGAACATCTCTCAACATCTTATAATGTATACTCAATCATAATAGCTATAAGAATATAAATGGCATGATAAAAGATAAGAAAGAATAACATAAGTCAAACACAATATCTCAAATAGAGATAAACTGCAGTCTAGCTGTCCAACATAAATAAGTCTCCACAAATCTCAAATTAAACTCCACATAAGTCTCAACATAACTAAAATAAACCTCAAAATAAGTCTCAATGTATAAATTAAATATTGTCTAAACAGCTGCAGGTAGTGTCTCCTCTAATGGAATAGACTCCTCTAAGATCTCTGGTGTGTAATCTGCATCCATACCTGGTCCATAGTGTGTAGGACAGAATTCCTCAAGATCCTTTGAAAAAAATATTCTGTCAGGATTGGAGCAAAGTACAAGCACTAACAGTAGTTCCATATATATTGAAAAAACTTTAATATAGTGTAAAGAAATACAAGATGTATATCAATATTAGTAATAAACAATAATAGAATAATAAAATACTAGAAATGGAAATACTGGAATAAGAAATACGGGAATAATGTCATCACTAATGGTACATTTAACAATGAACAGAAATATAAGTGCATGCTAGAACAATGAACTAAAAATATAAGTGAATGCTAGAACAATAACTAGAATATAGAAAAATGCTAGATCAATAAACTAGAGATACATGTATGGACTATCCAACTGGTGTGTGAAACATCAGCATATCATGTGATCAGCTTGGGACTGATCAGGCTTATTATATATTATTATCTATAATTCATGTAAGGTCAGGTTAACCATCCAGATAGCTATGATGCGAGCAATAGTCTGGCTAATCACATAACAGGCTATGAGGCATGTAATGGTCAGGCTATACCAACGTGAGGTATGGGTGAGCTATGATGCATGTAGAGTTGGGTATGATCACATAATCTACTAATATTTCCCCATCCCTAGCTAGTATAATGGATTCTAATCATGACTCCTTATGACTGGTCTTGATGATGCCAACTCGTGTATACATAGTGTCAGAATCATGTACGCTATATAACTAAAATCATAGAGATGATCAATATAATGAAAATTGTTAGAGAATGTACTTGCTTGTGGTCCTCTGCTGAAAATACAAATATCCTATTTCTGGGGTCTTGTCTGAATGATCCAATAGTCCTATAGACATTAATAATAATATTGTGTCAATCGATACACTAATATACACGCAATCATAAATATCATGAACTCAGAGTCTACGCTAGGGGTGACACTTGTCATCTACAGGGTTAAATGTGCATCTAGCTGTAGGGTGTTACGTCTGCAATTACTGTGCAATCAGGCAGTCAAATACTAACACGGGTCTCGCCAGTACGTCAGTGTACATAAGGCAGTCAACTCACAATCATCCAGGTTCCATGGTCAAAGCAATTATGGAATATCCATAATTAATACTAGGGTATAACAGTATATATACGATTATGTTCATACTAGTATAGTATTTAATCTCATATATATATCTACCTATATATATACCAACTTGAATAATATATGCATACGCGTACGTATACGCATATGAGTTGGGTTTATTTGCATAACGACTAGCAATCAACAACTAACAAACTTGCCCTGGAGCAATATGCTATATCCTAACGTCATTCACACATATATACGTACACAACATAAAAAGAATAACTCGAACCTGCATGCACGTGAACGGGGTGTTCGACGTCAAGGTGAGGGAAGACTCGGCTGCTCCTGTTTCTGCTCAGGTGAGGCTCGATCGCGTCGTCGAGGGATGGCTCAGTGGCTGCTATCATTCAGTCGAAGGGGGGACGTTCAGGCGAATGGCAACGGGGTCGGGTTCAGGCGTATTCTCTCGACGAATCGTTGAGTTGCTGTTGTTCGTCGAGATGGTGGCCGCGGTGTCATCGGCTTCAGGCGATTGTGAGGTATGGGTTCAGCGGTTCAGGCGAGTGCTCCGGTCGGTTTGGTTGATGGGAGGCAGTGAGAGGCAGGGTGCTGGCATGCTCAAGCAGTCGGGGTCGGCTCCGACGTGGGCTTCTGGCGAGTTCAGCGGGGACGGGGTCGCTCAGGCGAGTTACAACGATCCGGTGGGTTGGTGGCAGGACTGGACTCCGGTCGGCGGTTGAAGGGGATGGTGATGAATTGGAGATAGGAGGGATGGTGTCAGCTAGAATAGTTTTTAGGTTAGAAGAAAATATAAAGAAAATAAAGTTATATATATATATATATTTGTGTGAAACTAGGGTTCGTGTTGAGGTTGACCCAGAAAAGTGGGCTTGGTCATCATTCTCCTTGGAAAAAGGGCTTTGCTTCTCATGTAGAAATTGGAGGGCTAGGATTGCATTATTTCAAAATGGAGGACCAAGGTTTGATGAGGGTTGACGTTGAGTGTTACACACTCAAAAATTATGGATAAAATTTATATAAAGGAAAATGGGGTTTCTTCATGTGTTGGTCCAATGGGGTGTGTACACCTCAATGCACTTTTGCATACAAGTGTCCAACAATTGAAAAATTACACAAGGTGGAATTTTTGGATTAATTTAATTAAAACTAATATAATTGGTGTTCGAAAATTAATTAGAAGTATATGGGGCTAAAATTAGGTGGGACACAAGTGTCATAAATATGGGAGACTCAAAGTAAAATATTATTCTAATTTGGGTTGTACAAAATGGGTCGAGATTGTGTCTCCAATTTTAATTAGAACGCATAACGATATAAAGTTAGATTTATATAGAATTAAAATAATTATTTGTTAATTATTTGTGATGAATGTTGTGCGACTAAAGTGAAGCACAATAGGACATAGTTATGAGTTATACAAGCATTAAAATAGAAGATTGGCACGACTAGGACATGGGTGTAAAATTTGTAGGAAGGCAATGGCTAGTGTATTACTCCAATTATCGAAGAAACGGTAAGGTACATCAATCATTTAAAAATCACAGAAATTAAATATAAATAAATGTCATGCAACTTTAACACATTAAATTAAATAAGTGAAAAGATGAAAATACCCCTATTCTGGAATGTGGTAGTGACAGGAAGGATTCGGTAGACAGCATAGTCTTTGACATTGACGTCTGTTTTTATAGAGTGGTTTAGACATAAACACAAGTTGTTCTTAGGCAGACCAGTTCTTATCCAACCAATATAACTAATTAATGGATCTTAATCGGGACTGCCAAGGAAGCTGCGAGATCTGCCAGAGCGTCAGCCTCTATATTTTGCAGTTGGGGCATATGCTCTATAAAGAACCCTGTAAAAGTGGAAATCATGTTGACTTCTGCTTGATGGTAGGGGAGTATGTCCTCGTGACAGACTTCATATTCACCACGGATCTGACTTATTAATTATTTTGAATCACCATAGGTCTCTAGGTAATTCATATCCAATTGTGTCTCGCCCAGATCCTGAAGGTCCCGACATCTCCCCCGTCGGGCTCGAATCATGGAGCCTCGGTGTAACCTCCGATTTCCAATTTCCAAAATAATTAGATTTTAATTTATTTTAAAATATCAAGTTTTATAAAATATTTCTACTTGAAAATTTTTATTTTGATTTTGAACGATGTCTGATTTTAGAAGGTAATTTAAAAATCTTTATAAAAATCATTTTTTCTAAATGACGATGTATTACAAAATAAATAAATAAATAATAATATATATTTCTAGTTTCAAATATTTATTGGCTTGAGTCATAAAATTATTGTTTTGACTAAATAGTTATTTAAAAGACTAGTTGATAAAATAAAATAGATTTTTATTGGGATAGTAAATAAATGAATTACATATTTCCTAATATTTTGAAAAATGAGTTTAATTAGTAGCTAATCAAAAGCTTCTTAAAAACATTTTCTTAAATTTCTTTTCTATTTAATTTATCGTTTTCCGTCTCCCATTCACGCCCCATTCTTCCCACATGAAAAGCCCTTTATATTTAATTCTGGGCCATTCATCATTGGGCCAACCCGCAACCCTTTATCCCACACCATCTCTCCCTATTTAGGTTCTCATTCTCACATTTCCCTAGAAACCCTAATCTTCAATTCATTGGCTAGCCTCCACAATTCCCAAGCCAACAAGCCATCACCATCATCTTGTGTGCTCGTGTCCGTGTGTCCAGCATCACCGTGTCAGCCGTGATGGCCTCGGGTCCGACCCCGGGTGTCCCACCGTATCCATTTCATTTCCTGTGTCCAGATTTACAGTTTACAACCAGCTTTTTCGTGTCCGACACACCCGGACACCACCTCCACATCCACCACTGTACACAGCATCTCCGTGTCCGGCAAACCCGGACACGTCCACAGTAAAGCACCCATCGTGTCCTGCCCCGGACACGATCCACAGACCCAACCCCGACACAAAACCCTAACCCTAACCTACTCCGGCGATCGCCGTGGCCGCCCAGCCCGCCGAGACCTCCGCCGCTGGAACGAAACCACCGCAGCCGCCTCGAAACCCCGCCTCCTCGAACCCAGCGCAGCCGTCCTCGAGCGCCGAGCCGTCTCCTCGAGCGCCGAGCCGCCTCTCGAGCTCCACGCCGTCGCTGCAGACCGCCGACCGCCTCGACGCCGCCGCCGCTGCCCTCGAACAGCCGCCCAGATCTGTCGTGTTCCACCACCGCTGGAGCCGCCTCGGACACCACCTCCACCTCCGCCGAGAAGAACCACCGTGGCCGCTGAAGCCGGTAGCCGCCGTCGAGCAGCCGCCGCTGCTTCCGAGACCCGCCTCGAGTCGAGCCGCCGCAGAGGATCCCTTCGCCGCCGAGTTCCTGCTGCGCCTCGGGCCGCCTCACCTGCGCCGACGCCCTGCTCGACGGAGCCTCACCGCGACCTCGCCGGAAAACCTCGGGTGAGGTTTCCCTCTCTGCTTTCCTTTTTTTTTTTCCTTTCTGTTCTGTAGTTAGTAAGTAAAGTAGTAATATAATTAGTTTTAATTAATTTAACGTTAGTAATTAAATTAATGGTTTAAGTATATAATTAATTAGTTTAGTTAATATATGATTTATTAGTTAATTATATTAGTTAGTTTGATTAATTATTTAATAATCAGTTGATTAAGTTAATTAATCAGTAAAGTTAGTTAATCAGTAAGTAAATCAATAGTTGATATGTTAGTTTAAGTTAATTGATTAATATAATTAGTAGTTAATTATAATTAATCAAGTAGTTTATCTATATTGGTTAATTGTTATTTTTGTTAATTAAATTATATAATCAGTTTAGTATATATAATTAGTATTTTATATAATTAGTTTAATTCATGAAATTAGTATATATAATTTGGTTATTTTATATAATTTGGTTATATTAATATGTAATTAGCTAGTTTATGTAATTAGTTATTTTTATGTAACAAATTAAAAGGGTTTTAAATTATGTAAATAAAATAATTTTGGGGTTTCTATAATTAATTAAAAATTATAGTTTCAATAATAAAAAAATAAGATAAATTGGTTATTGGGACTGGTAACTGAAATAACTAGAGATATATAAATATGATGGCTTTTACATAAAGTCTAGTTTTTATAAATAAACTTTTATTTGAAATTATTGTTCAAAATAAGTTCGAAATGATTTATATACGTAAATACGTATTTCTAGTATATGTAATCAATTTAGTATTTATATATATATATTTTTAAAAGGTATTTTAGCATATGTACGAGTATACATATATAATGTTCAACTAGTATAAATCAAATATGTATTTAAAGATATATATATATATATATATTGTAAATACATTTAAATTGGTGCATGTATAAATATAGTAAGTATTAATAAGTGTAATGTGTATTATATACGTATCCCTACTAGATGACCTAGTTGACTAGAGCCATGCCTGGCAGAGCCCCTGAGTTCATATATTTGTGTGTGTTTAGTATAGCTTCTGATACAAATATTGTATTGTTTATTATATATTTTTAGGACTGTTGGTTTCTCCAGACGATACTCTGGGACAGGACATTGGTTTTACCAGCTAAGGACCCAAGGCAAGTACATTCTCTGATTAGTTTCTAATTTATGATATCTCCTATGTTCACTGTATCTAGTGTAAATATCCATGTTCTCGACACATTGGTTACACGGATTGGTATACACGGATCTCGTCATGAGAAGTTATTCCTTATTCATGGTGTAGCTTGTACAAGTCTTGTTTCCCTTGTTATCTTGTGCATGTACAGACACTGATTCCCGGGGAGATTTGCTACCTTCCTAGGGAATCCTGTGCCATAGCGTACCATGATTAGATCTACTATACCAGTCGGGGGGTTTGGGGAGTATTTTAGTGTAGATATGTGATCATACCCAACTATCCATGCATCATAGCTCACCCCACATCTCACGTCGGGTGCGGCCTGACCATCTCCATGCCTCATAGCTGTTACGTGTGATTAGCCTGACCTCTCCCTGCATCATAGCTAACCAACGGTTAGCCTGACCTTCCATGAATCATAGCTAATCACATGTAACCAGCCTGATCAAGTTCCCAAGCCGATCACATGTTAAAGCTAGTACTCACACACTTAGTCATAGGTTTCTTGCTCATGGACATATTGTTTCTTTTCCTGCATTTACTTACAGTATTTCCAGTACTTCTCTCATTGTACATTCTCGTACTTACACATGCATCTGGTATGTTTCCATCTAGAACTGCTACATAGTTTATGTCATTTATATAGAACTGCTAGTTAGAGATGTACTTTGCTCCTTCCTGACTGGAAAATATTTTTTCCAGACTGTGACATTAGTAGACTGGGTTCTGACTCTTGGGGATTGGAAGTTAAGGATTGCAGGTATGTTATGTTATCATTAGACTTGTGCTGTATTCTTTTATTTCTTCATTTCCTATCGTGCTGTAGTTGTGATTGAGTATTTCTAGATTTATTTTATGATATCCACGACTCCTTATGGAGTTGGATACTAGCGTGAGATTGTTTAGATAGCACTTGACCTAGACAGCGTTCTACCGCCGATGCTGCGGCGTAGGCTGGACGTACCCACGCTCTCGTGCCCCTAAACCGGGTGCGGGTTGTGACACGTTTTAGTGGTGGCCCATGCAGGTCAGACTTCGCAAGTTGTGCGATGTCGTGGTAGTGCGACGTCTTAGTTGTACTACTGCATACCTGCTATAGAATATAGGACATAGGATACTAGGATGAGAGAGGATACTCAATCACAAATTCTTGAGAGATTCCTGGGACGACCCCTTGAGAATCTTATTCCAATTTAAATCTTTTTCCTTGATTTCGTCCGCTCTCGCTTGTTGTCACTGAACTTGATTCTTGTTGAGCAGTTATTAAATTAATTTTGGTATCATTGTTGAGTTGATTCTTGTTGACCAGTTGTTAACTTTAATTCCTGGTATCGTTGTTGAGTTGATTTCAAATTGAGATGAATTTTTACGGACTAGGATTTATGGTATCATCTGATGACATATATTGATGAGGACAGTGAGGAAGGTAAAACGTCTACTTTGGTTATGGAACCTAGAATTTATCGCAGCCATATTAGCTGTGGTGACGAGAACGTAGGAACCTGACTTGGATGTACATACTATAGTTATGAAGCTTAGAGTCTTTCGCAGCCATACCGGTTGGCGTGGCGAAGATTCTAGACGACATGATTATAGAGTGCATACCTTAGTTACGAAACCTATCGTTTATCGCATCTATGCTTACTGGCGTGGCGAGGATTCTGAGTGTCATGATTTCAGACAGACGTGTATGATTATCAGGTTGTATCTTAAATTGGTTCTTAAAATATCATCTCAAGACTTATCTATTTCTGTTATTCCCGGACTTTGTTCCACCACTTCTTTCTTTACTAGCAGTAAAGATACCTTCTGTCCTCAATTCAGTCTTTGAGCTCCTATTCCTTGAGGATTTCTTGTTAAGTATGATAATTAGTGGCTTGTAATTTTGTCTGTATTTTGTATTAGTGTTGACTGTGTTGCTAGTGAGTTGTAAGTGTTTCTTAGTTGGGCATGTGAGCAGTAGGCTTTAATCTAGAGTTAACCCTTAGCATAGTACCTTGTACCAATGATTCTAGGAGTAGTGTCATTAGAGACTGAGAGTTAAGGAAAGTATAGAGTATCAGTGATAGTTCTCAGAGTCAGTATCAGAGCCAATTACCCGTCCTGGATAATCACGATTATGTAATTGAGTAATCTATGTAAACGATTAAGTATCCGGGAATTGTGTTAAGGAGTTATGGAGCATGATGTCCAATTGGATGATTGATATCGAAAATGTTAAAGGTAAAGAAATGTATATGTATAAAGGGTTTAATGAGATGTCATAAGTAGAGAAATATCAGGATTAGTAATGGAAGTTGTGAAGCGTATCACGGACTAGTTTAATAGGCTTTAAAGGATTGAAGGAAATACATATACAACCATCGAGATGAGGAACCATACACATACCCATGAGAGTAAAGAAACATGAGTGTTATAGAGGATACAGGTGATCATGAGTCTAATGAGCTTGATGAGATAATCCATTAATACAGCTAGTGATATAATACCGAGAGTGCCGATGATTCTATATCAAGGATTATTGAAAATGGTGCTAGTAACAGTAAGCACTCGGTGTGATGATAATTAGATGATATACCAGCTGACATAAATTGAAATTATGAAAGAAAACACCGTTGATGATAACTTTGATCATTGGAGGTAATAGTGCAAGTGATTCGGGCAGTACAAATTTAGTACACAGTTCTAAACAATAGAGGTATTGAGTGCACCTTAAGTATCAGACCGTGAGCACTCATATGTATATTGAGGAGTTATAAATTAAAAGGTGGAAATGAATTTTAAATTTTCAGAATTTTTAAGGAGTTGAGATTTTATGTTGTTAAAATATTGAGGATTTAAATTTGATTCACTAAACATAGTTAAGGCTACAAAGATTTTAGAAGTGATTAAATTTTATTTCGATGTGAAATATCTAATATTGAGGAGGTATATGCATTTTATTTTAAGTTGATCGGGAAGTTAAACCTTGACGATTATTTGGAGAATTAATTTTTGGTAAATATGAATATTAAAATATGATTAGTTGATATGGGTACCAGTGTACATGAATAGAAATTGTTAGTGTGCTAGAGTTAAGTGTTTGTTAGAGATAGTAGACACTACAAGTAATATGTTAACATGATCCTTCTTCCTTCCTAATGTTCCTTTTCTTTCGCCTTTCGATTGATTGATTGATTTTCCTAGTACTGTGGTTCACATGCATGATTTTCTTGTTAGAATATAACTAGTAGTACCCCCTAACAGAGACTGAAATACCATGACAAGACACGTGACCTATATTTTCTTAAATTGCATGGCTGTAGGTAGAGTTTTCTTAAACCATGATCATTGGGTTTGACCATAGCAAAGATTTATGACGAGGTTATGACGGACAAAAGAGACAAGAGGATTAAATTGTGGATGAGCATTAAATTAAATAAAGGATTTAAGGGTTGTTATAACGGAGTTGATGGATCATTGATTTTATGAAAATCGAGGTATGATTGAAATTCGAGGACAAACAATTACTTAAAGGGAGAATTAAGAAATTCACAGAGCCAAAAATTTGAGGATTTGTTAATTTTAAGGAGGTCTTGATATGATTGATTTGATTATTAAAAATTTGAGAAATTGAGAGATTATCATTTTATCTATTTGATTGAAAGATAGAAATTTTATATAGTATGAATGTTGCATTGAAGATACTGGAAGCATCGCATCGTTGAGTATTGAGGAAAAAAGAAAAGCAGGAAATAAAATCGTAAATGGAATAGTGTCAAATTAAATTCTTGGGATGAGGAGTTAGATTGGAATAAGCATCAATTGAATTTAGTTAGATGATTGATGAGTGTTAAAGTTAAATTTTGGGATGCAAATTTTTAAGTTTTATGAATATGCATTGATTTGGATTGGATAGTAAATTTTGTATTCAGTTATTTACTCAAAATTTGAGGAGATTATGATACGACTGGAATTAAATTAAAATATTGAGGGACTGAGTAGTAAAATTTTTACATTGGGATAATAAATTCAGAGGAAAAAAAAAATATATATATATAGTTCAAAATTCGGAAACATTATACATACGGATAAAGAAATATGGAATGAAATAAAGCTCATGGTAAAGAAGATTTTAATATAATTGATTATGGGATCGTATAATTGAAGGTCGTAAGGTTAGATCAGGGTATATTGAGGTTGTGATCTAAATTAAAATCTTGACCATGACAGTAACATTTGAACCGAAGAAAATAATCGAGGTATAGTTGATGCTAAGATAAACAAACTCGAATTTGATAATAAGGATTTTTGGACATGTAATAAATTTTGATTCAGAAATTCTAAGATCTAATCTAATAAAGTTTGTGGAATTTGGAACTTTTATAGATATTAGTTAATGATGAATCACAAGATTGAGAAAAGTAAGATGAACGAGGATAAAAAGGAAGGATTATTTTCTGAAGGTAGTAAAGACTACTCTTTTTCCTAGAAATCAAGAAAGGCGATTAGATGTCTCTTGATTACATTCTGGAAGATGTATTTAAGTTTCTTAAATCAAATTGTCGACTGTATCTTTCGAATTAGCTATAACTTTCATGTCTATATCATTAATTATACTAGGTCTTCCTTGGTTTAGTTACTTTGAAAAGGTAACGTGCATTATTCAAATTATCTGTTTTTGTGATCGTGTCTACTTCCCAAACCTAAACTTTCTAGAGGATTCAAGGCCGAGCCATGATTCCTTCAAGATATTCCTGTCTTAAACCATATTTTCTTTTCTTCATGTTTTCTTCTGTTTGGTAAATATTATCCTTATAGAAATATTTTCTTCAATGATATATTCATCATTATGAGCAACAAAATTTTTCTATCCTAGTCGTCCCTAAATTTCGAGGACGAAATTTTTCTAAGGTGGATAGACTTGTAACCTCCGATTTCCAATTTCCAAAATAATTAGATTTTAATTTATTTTAAAATATCAAGTTTTATAAAATATTTCTACTTGAAAATTTTTATTTTGATTTTGAACGATGTCTGATTTTAGAAGGTAATTTAAAAATCTTTATAAAAATCATTTTTTCTAAATGACGATGTATTACAAAATAAATAAATAAATAATAATATATATTTCTAGTTTCAAATATTTATTGGCTTGAGTCATAAAATTATTGTTTTGACTAAATAGTTATTTAAAAGACTAGTTGATAAAATAAAATAGATTTTTATTGGGATAGTAAATAAATGAATTACATATTTCCTAATATTTTGAAAAATGAGTTTAATTAGTAGCTAATCAAAAGCTTCTTAAAAACATTTTCTTAAATTTCTTTTCTATTTAATTTATCGTTTTCCGTCTCCCATTCACGCCCCATTCTTCCCACATGAAAAGCCCTTTATATTTAATTCTGGGCCATTCATCATTGGGCCAACCCGCAACCCTTTATCCCACACCATCTCTCCCTATTTAGGTTCTCATTCTCACATTTCCCTAGAAACCCTAATCTTCAATTCATTGGCTAGCCTCCACAATTCCCAAGCCAACAAGCCATCACCATCATCTTGTGTGCTCGTGTCCGTGTGTCCAGCATCACCGTGTCAGCCGTGATGGCCTCGGGTCCGACCCCGGGTGTCCCACCGTATCCATTTCATTTCCTGTGTCCAGATTTACAGTTTACAACCAGCTTTTCCGTGTCCGACACACCCGGACACCACCTCCACATCCACCACTGTACACAGCATCTCCGTGTCCGGCAAACCCGGACACGTCCACAGTAAAGCACCCATCGTGTCCTGCCCCGGACACGATCCACAGACCCAACCCCGACACAAAACCCTAACCCTAACCTACTCCGGCGATCGCCGTGGCCGCCCAGCCCGCCGAGACCTCCGCCGCTGGAACGAAACCACCGCAGCCGCCTCGAAACCCCGCCTCCTCGAACCCAGCGCAGCCGTCCTCGAGCGCAGAGCCGTCTCCTCGAGCGCCGAGCCGCCTCTCGAGCTCCACGCCGTCGCTGCAGACCGCCGACCGCCTCGACGCCGCCGCCGCTGCCCTCGAACAGCCGCCCAGATCTGTCGTGTTCCACCACCGCTGGAGCCGCCTCGGACACCACCTCCACCTCCGCCGAGAAGAACCACCGTGGCCGCTGAAGCCGGTAGCCGCCGTCGAGCAGCCGCCGCTGCTTCCGAGACCCGCCTCGAGTCGAGCCGCCGCAGAGGATCCCTTCGCCGCCGAGTTCCTGCTGCGCCTCGGGCCGCCTCACCTGCGCCGACGCCCTGCTCGACGGAGCCTCACCGCGACCTCGCCGGAAAACCTCGGGTGAGGTTTCCCTCTCTGCTTTCCTTTTTTTTTTTCCTTTCTGTTCTGTAGTTAGTAAGTAAAGTAGTAATATAATTAGTTTTAATTAATTTAACGTTAGTAATTAAATTAATGGTTTAAGTATATAATTAATTAGTTTAGTTAATATATGATTTATTAGTTAATTATATTAGTTAGTTTGATTAATTATTTAATAATCAGTTGATTAAGTTAATTAATCAGTAAAGTTAGTTAATCAGTAAGTAAATCAATAGTTGATATGTTAGTTTAAGTTAATTGATTAATATAATTAGTAGTTAATTATAATTAATCAAGTAGTTTATCTATATTGGTTAATTATTATTTTTGTTAATTAAATTATATAATCAGTTTAGTATATATAATTAGTATTTTATATAATTAGTTTAATTCATGAAATTAGTATATATAATTTGGTTATTTTATATAATTTGGTTATATTAATATGTAATTAGCTAGTTTATGTAATTAGTTATTTTTATGTAACAAATTAAAAGGGTTTTAAATTATGTAAATAAAATAATTTTGGGGTTTCTATAATTAATTAAAAATTATAGTTTCAATAATAAAAAAATAAGATAAATTGGTTATTGGGACTGGTAACTGAAATAACTAGAGATATATAAATATGATGGCTTTTACATAAAGTCTAGTTTTTATAAATAAACTTTTATTTGAAATTATTGTTCAAAATAAGTTCGAAATGATTTATATACGTAAATACGTATTTCTAGTATATGTAATCAATTTAGTATTTATATATATATATTTTTAAAAGGTATTTTAGCATATGTACGAGTATACATATATAATGTTCAACTAGTATAAATCAAATATGTATTTAAAGATATATATATATATATATATTGTAAATACATTTAAATTGGTGCATGTATAAATATAGTAAGTATTAATAAGTGTAATGTGTATTATATACGTATCCCTACTAGATGACCTAGTTGACTAGAGCCATGCCTGGCAGAGCCCCTGAGTTCATATATTTGTGTGTGTTTAGTATAGCTTCTGATACAAATATTGTATTGTTTATTATATATTTTTAGGACTGTTGGTTTCTCCAGACGATACTCTGGGACAGGACATTGGTTTTACCAGCTAAGGACCCAAGGCAAGTACATTCTCTGATTAGTTTCTAATTTATGATATCTCCTATGTTCACTGTATCTAGTGTAAATATCCATGTTCTCGACACATTGGTTACACGGATTGGTATACACGGATCTCGTCATGAGAAGTTATTCCTTATTCATGGTGTAGCTTGTACAAGTCTTGTTTCCCTTGTTATCTTGTGCATGTACAGACACTGATTCCCGGGGAGATTTGCTACCTTCCTAGGGAATCCTGTGCCATAGCGTACCATGATTAGATCTACTATACCAGTCGGGGGGTTTGGGGAGTATTTTAGTGTAGATATGTGATCATACCCAACTATCCATGCATCATAGCTCACCCCACATCTCACGTCGGGTGCGGCCTGACCATCTCCATGCCTCATAGCTGTTACGTGTGATTAGCCTGACCTCTCCCTGCATCATAGCTAACCAACGGTTAGCCTGACCTTCCATGAATCATAGCTAATCACATGTAACCAGCCTGATCAAGTTCCCAAGCCGATCACATGTTAAAGCTAGTACTCACACACTTAGTCATAGGTTTCTTGCTCATGGACATATTGTTTCTTTTCCTGCATTTACTTACAGTATTTCCAGTACTTCTCTCATTGTACATTCTCGTACTTACACATGCATCTGGTATGTTTCCATCTAGAACTGCTACATAGTTTATGTCATTTATATAGAACTGCTAGTTAGAGATGTACTTTGCTCCTTCCTGACTGGAAAATATTTTTTCCAGACTGTGACATTAGTAGACTGGGTTCTGACTCTTGGGGATTGGAAGTTAAGGATTGCAGGTATGTTATGTTATCATTAGACTTGTGCTGTATTCTTTTATTTCTTCATTTCCTATCGTGCTGTAGTTGTGATTGAGTATTTCTAGATTTATTTTATGATATCCACGACTCCTTATGGAGTTGGATACTAGCGTGAGATTGTTTAGATAGCACTTGACCTAGACAGCGTTCTACCGCCGATGCTGCGGCGTAGGCTGGACGTACCCACGCTCTCGTGCCCCTAAACCGGGTGCGGGTCGTGACACTCGGAGCTCCCACGGGACGTATATCATTTTCCATCGAGGCATGATACCGTGCGAGCCTAGGGTTAAGCTCGGACAAGGCAATATCATTAAAGTTGTGGCTATCAATGAACTAATCAGGTACGCAGCAAAGAAGCAGTGTTACAAACAGTAATACATTCAAGTATACGGGGAAAAGGTCAAGGCACGAGGTTCTCTGAATAGAATGGCATCGTTCCATATATTTTGTCCCTCTATATGAAAGTTGCTCAAAATATCTCGATACAGCCCAAGGCATCTACAACAAATTTTTGGATCCTAGGGATGAGGCACAGCTATCGCTTCCTCGGACGATCTAGCACCTACAAACAAGCAAACTGTTGGTTGGTCAGCACTTTGGAGAAAGTACCGGTGAGTATAAAATCAACGAATAAAGCAACATTTACTGTAAACCAACTCGACCAAATTTAGGTTTACTTAGTTTAGAAAGAGGGATTAGGGTTAATCTGGAACCAATTAGAATTATTATACAGTACTTGATATATTTGTGCAAAATTTATTACTTAATACACCTTACCGTTGCTTCGATATTTGTAGTGCTACACTAGCAATTACCTGCAAACAAATTTTTTACATATTTTCTAGACATGCCAGACTACCATTTTGACACCTGTGTAACTCATAAATACTCTATCTTGTGTTTCATTTTTGTCGTGCAATCATCTAGTTTTAAATTTTAATAAATTTAACCTTACATAATTGTCCATTCCAATCGAAAACTAAGACACAAACCCAACCCACTTTCACATAGCTCAAATTATGGCATTAATTTATTTTGAGACTACTACTCCCATGACACTTGTGTCCCACCCAATTTTAACCCTGTGTATTTTTAATTGATTAAAGAATAACATGCGTATTAGTTTCTAATTAAATTATTGTGAAGACCAACCTCACCCGAAACTAGATCCAACCTAGCCCATATACACCCTACACTCCTTCATGACAACATGGTCCCCACCCCAAGGAGCCCTAGTCGGCCCAATTCCTAAGGACAACCCCTTTCCCTCTCTTCTATATAAATATAACTCATTCCAAACCCTAAGAAAAACTACCCTAGCCGAAACCTAGCTAAACCTTCTTCCCCCTTCAACCCGATCACCCATCTTTCCCCTTCCTCGATCATATAGCGCCACCACCACCTCAACCGCCTCAGCCACCACATCCTCTGCCTGCCCTTTCCCGTTGATGCCGGACTACCACCCCCACCGCCAGTACCACCGCCAGTCCACCTCCATCAACCATCATCACCATCCTCAACACTATCAATCACTCGACTCCCTTCTCTAACTTCCCTCCACCACCTCCACCGCCTGACTACCAACAGCGCCACCACCAGCCTCACCGTCTCCACCACCCTAACACCACCAGCAACCAACACCTACACCATCGTCAACCACCACTCGCACCACTATCATCAACATCACCATCACTAATCTCTACCTCAACCCAACCCCGATTACCTCCAGCCCGCATGACCACCACCCACCACCATCTCAGCCACCCTGATCGTCGTCCCCATCGCCAACAGCCTGCCACCTCTGCATAGCCGTCGCCTACCGCTACAACTGCTGCCATTACAGCAACTGATGTCGCTGCTGCTTCCCGTGCCACGTTGGAGCTCTGACCCACGCCGGAGGAGCAGGCCATAGACGATCACAGACCCCCTCGGCCACGACCAGGTATTGGATATTATTTTAATTAAAATTTCACGTATTGTGGAGTCAACGTGTCATCCAATGGACACGAGTAACGGTAAAACCCTAGGTAAAATATATGTGTGTGTGTGTGTGTTTGTTTAATTAGATTAGTAATTAATAATTAGTAATTACTCAAATAATAAGACTTGTTAATAAGAACTTTAGGATTTACCTAAAAACCTAAACATTGACCAAGTACACCTTAACATGATAAATAAGGACATGTATTTTTGTACAAAATATAATTAGTTTCATAACAGGACCTTGGTAAATTGCTACCTTGAGTTACACGATAAATGAGGATAGGACACGTGTACGTCTTAGCTGCGTGGACACCCGACTCTGTTAGTTGACCAGTGTGACCGCTTGTGTCAGTACCTAAGAGCAGCATAGTGTTTTTGTGCATATTACTTTAGTGTCTGATGATCGTATTGCTATATTATATTATATATATAGGGTCGCTAGATAGGTCATGAGAGACTTCAGGAGCAGGTTATTAACATTCGCAGCTTGAGGAACCAGGCAAGATACCTTGCCATATTTACTGTTTAATTTAAATTATGCATATGTTATATGATATCTTGTTGCATTATTTTATACAAAGGTGCACGTACGAGATTGATTCGGGTGCAGTCGACGAATGCGTCAATGAGTAGTATACTTGACCTAGCCTCTAGCAGACTCACCCATCATTGTGAGGATATTCTGATATCTTTCGAGACCTAACACTCTTTCACGCATCACGGTGATTAATTCATGTTGGGATACTATTCTGAGTACCCGACTAGCTATAGGTGCGTGTGACATGCATCACGGTTTAGTACGTAATCAGGGTTATATAATTAGTAGAGACTTGGCATATAGATACGTGGTATGCATGTCGTATATTCGACTTATATATCTATATTGGGCGGGAACGACAGCTAGTAGACATATGGGATACACATATTAGAATCCGTAGTATCCAGAGGAGCCGCGGATCCAATGACCTCCTTTATACAGATACCGCGTTCTTTGGAGTGATACAGATGTATATATATTTGCAGATACCTTATTCTTCAGAATGATGGATATTACATGTACATATACCTCACTCTCCGGAGTGTGGATGTTATGCCTACACCTACCCATACGTACCAATGTTGTTCTCATAATGCATTCACTTAGATGGTTAGTATACCCTTTATTTTATTCAGTATTTATATATGGCATGCATTTTTGTATCTTGTTACGTCCCTCTGAGGATATGGTCCCCTTCCAGATTTGGACGAGGTATATTACCCTACAGTGTACGGACCCGGACAGGAGATAAGGTACGCATCCGAGGAGGAACTAGAGGTTCTTCCGTCAGAGTTCCCATAATTATTTTGGTAAGCCTTCCGCCTAGGATTGGTGCATTATTATCTAGTCAGCTAATGCCCTAGTCATTGTTCTTTTTATCTGTCTTTTAGTACTTTTGTTTTGTCATAGTAGTGGGTTTGTTCCCACCAGACATTTTGGATTGTACAATGATATTTCAGACTGGTATTTATCTTCCATCATCTATTTTGGTATTTCTTGCTTATATTGTAGATGAGATTAGTTTACCTGTCTTGATATTAGTATTAGACTTGTTAGTATTTTAGGACAACGGAGTACACTTCGTAGGATCCATTAAATTGGGTAATCCCTCGGAGATGTATTAGCTGGCTATTGCCATGTGGCCTGGTCCTGTGTATTTTGGGACTGGGGCGTGACATAGTTTTAGGGGTGGCCCATGTAGGTCATGTTTATCGCTTGCGGTATGGTAATATTCCCAGCAAGCCTCTAGTAGGTAAGAAATTACTAGGTCTCATCCACTTTGATTACGTCTTTGGACTTCCTTCATATTATTTCTAAATATCTGCATCATGTTTGCTTGATTCTGTACTCTTTTAATGAAGCTCTATCTCTTACAGCATGATGAACTTGCACAGTGGACGAGGAGCACACGGTGCCGTGGTTCCAGCCGAAACTACTCAAAGAGAGGAGATATCCCAGGGACCACCTGGAGAGCAAACCGTACCACAGGCCCCGGTGATTCTATAGGCCCCACTGATATATTGCCACGAGACTTCTCAGGGCGATCCTATACAGCAATACGAGGGTCAGACTTCACAAACAATCCTAAAATAGCATTTTGAGGGCCAAACTTCAAGGGCTATGCTAATGCCACAAACCGAGAGACCGACATCTAAGGAGACATCTACCGCGCAACCGGAGGTCCCATTGCCACCACCTCCACCCTATCTACCTCAGATGCCACAATCAAATGGATAGCCACAGATGCTTCAGTTCTTCCAGGCTATGATACAGGCACAGTGGCATCAGACCGAGACATTGAGACAGAGCTTCATGGAAGTCCTAGAGAGGAGTTTAGCCGACTAAAATAAGGGAATATGACCGTGGACGCATTCGACACGGAGTTTAGCCGACTTAGCAGATTTGGTGCCGCCTTGATACTAAATGATCTAGAAAAGGCCCAAAGATTCCATTACGGCCTTACTTTCGAGCTACAGAGGTACACCACCATCCAGGCAAGAATTTTTTATGAGAAGGTTTTGTTAGAGGTGAGGATCCAAGAAGCCATTGGCAGAGGAGCAAGATGTTCCAGTAAGACCGTACCAGCCAGAGCCCTGCCCGGAGCAGAAGACCGATCCGTCATTCCGGAGCACAGACACAGCAGAGGACAGTGCCATACAAGTACAAGGAGCTTCCGACTTGTCACCATTGTGGCAAGAGGGGACACGTCATCAGAGATTATCGAAAGAAGCTTGGATTATGCATGATATATGGAGCAAGTCAGCACCTTGCCAGAGATTGCCCATAGCACAAAGATACACCACCGCAAACAGGACAGAGGCCAGCAGTACCAGTCCCGAGGATACTTCCCCTGCCAGGAGGTCAATGTCTACTAGCACCCACATGATTTTAGTAGAGACCACCCTTGGCCCTACAGGAGGCATAGTTTGATACAGCCAAACAGCAGGCCAGATAGCAGAGGCATAGAAAGGCCTTTGTACTAGCAGTGATTGATGAAGAAACAGAAGGGAAAGCTATCACAGGTACCATTTTAGTTGTATTATTACCTGCAACTGCATTATTTGATTCTGGTGCTACATTATCTTTCATATCTAGTAGTTTTGTAGCTATGCATAGAGCAGCTACTTCCCCCCTACCTAAGAGTTAGAAGATTCTTACCGGGAGAGGCATCGTGCCGGTTACCAGTACTATTAGAACGTGGTCGGTAGTCGTGTGTGGTCAAGAGATGAGAGCATAATTTTTGGTATTCCCGATGCCATATATTAACATTGTGTTAGGCATGGACTGGTTGAGTCAGTATAATACCGTACTAGATTGCCGGAGGGGTAGCATCATTTTTAGACTACCAGATCAACCGGAGTTCGAGTACAGGCGAGGGACCGTGGAGCAAGGAGTAGGACCGACAATTAGAGCTTACATGGCTATGGAGATGGCACACCTACCAATAGTTGCAGAATTCTAGGATGTTTTCCCGAAGGAGTTACCAGGCTTACCGCCAGATAGAGACATAGAGTTCACTATTGAGTTAGTACCCAGAGCAGTACCGGTATCTTCAAATATGTACCGATTGGCGAAGAAGAAACTAGATGAGCTGAAGCTACAGTTAGAGGAGTTACAGATCAAGGGATTTGTTCATCCTAGTGTATTACCCTGGGGAGCACCAGTGTTATTTGTACCAAAGAAGGATGGGACAGTACGTATGTGCATTGATTATAGAGCCCTTAATGCTTTGACTATCAAGAACAAGTATACCCTGCCGCGGATTGATAATTTATTCGACCAACTGACAGGAGAAGTGGTGTTCACGAAGATCGACTTGAGATCAGGTTATCATCAGGTAAAGGTGCGAAGAGAAGACATTCCAAAGATAGCATTCAGGACTCGTTATGGTCACTACGAGTTCTTGGTGATGCCTTTTGGACTAACAAATGCGCCTGCCGTATTTATGAACTTGATTAACAGAGTCTTCCACCAATACCTAGACCAGTTCGTGGTAGTCATCAAAGAGGATATTTTGGTGTATTCAAAGATCCATGAGGAGCACAAAGAGCACTTGAGACTAGTGTTAGAGACACTGAGGCATGAGAAGCTTTACGCAAAGCTGTGTAAGTGTGAGTTTCTCCTTGATAGTATTGCTTTCCTTGGACACGTTATCTCAGTAGATGGTATTTTGGTAGATCAAGCGAAGATTTTGTTAGTAGAGACGTGAACGACCCCTACCAACATCTCAGAGGTGAGGAGTTTCCTAGGACTTGTCGGATATTACCTGAGATTTATAGAGAACTTTACGAGGATCGCAGAGCCGATGACCCGCTTAACCCGCAAGGAGCAGGAGTTCACCTGGACAGAGGAGTGTCAGACAATATTCAATGAGCTGAAGAAGCGTCTGACTACGGCACCTATCTTGACCATACCTTCTGGACCCGGAGGATTCGTGATCTACAGTGATGCATCCGGGAAAGGATTAGGATGCGTCTTGATGTAGCATGGAAAGGTTGTGGCCTATGCCTCTAGAAGTTGAGGACCCATGAGAAGAACTACCCCACTCACGACTTAGAGCTTGCCATAGTGATCTTTGCCTTGAAGCTTTGGAGGCACTATCTATAAGAAGAATGAGTGGAGATATTCACATATCACAAAAGCCTAAAGTACGTCTATACTCAGAAGGACCTGAACTAGCAGCAAAGATGTTGGCTCGAGGTGATAACAAACTTTGAGATTAAGCTGCAGTACCATCCCGAAAAGGCTAACGTAGTAGCTGACGCATTAAGTAGAAGACCCATGGCATTCTTTTTGACTATCCAGCAACATCTATTAGAGATCTAGAGTAGATAGGGATAGAAGTCATTATGCCCAGAATAGATGGCCAGTTATCGAGTTTCCAGTTGCAATCGACATTAGTTGAGAGGATCAAGGCTGCCTTGCCAACAGATACCAGATTTCAGAGGCTTCGACAAAGAACAGAGGTCGGGCTACAGATAGGATTATGCATACATGAGGACGGGACTTTGAGATATGGAGATCGTCTCTATATTTTGAATGAAGAACTTTGTCAGAAGTTAATATCGGAGGCACACAGTTCAATATACTCTATTCATCCAGAAAGCACGAAGATATACAGAAACTTGAGGCAGTACTATTGGTGGCATGGAATGAAGAGAGAGATAGTTCACTTTGTGGCGAAGTGCCTGGTGTGTCAGCAGGTCAAGGGTGAGCATCAGAGTTCAGCAGGTTTACTTCAGCCGCTCCCGATACCTGAGTGGAAATTAGAGCATATCACTATAGACTTCATTATAGGATTTTTGAGGAGTCCTAGTGGTTGCAATGCAGAATGGTAAATCATAGATAAACTCACCAAGTCTGCTTACTTTTTACCTTTCAGAGTTGGGCAATCTACAGAGGTTATAGCAGATATGTATATGAGGGAGATCGTGCAACTGCATAGAGTGCCAGTCAGTATAGTATCTGATTGGGATACGTGGTTCACATCTTACTATTGGCAGAGTATATAAGAGAGTCTTGGTACCCACCTGAAGTTTAGCACATCGTACTACCCACAAACAGATGGCCAGTCCAAGTACACCATTCAGATGCTAGAAGATATATTAAGGGCATGGATGCTTGATTTCGAAGGATCATGGGAGGACTATTTGTATTTGGTCAAATTTTCCTACAACAATAGCTATCAAGCGAGCATTCATATGGCTCCCTATGAAGCATTGTATGGCAGGAAGTGTCGTTCCCTAGTATGTTGGAGGGATGTAGGTGAGAGACAAATTCTTGGACCAGAGTTGATTGTTCATACAGGGAGAAGGTAAAGAAGATCCAAGGGTACCTACGAGAAGCACAGGACAGACAGAAGCATTGGGTAAATGCACATCGACGAACCCTAGAGTTCCAGGTAGGAGATCATGTATTTCTGAATATCTCACCTACCCGAGGAACCATTAGGTTTGGAGGTAGAGGGAAGCAGAGTCCGAGGTCATTGGACCATTCGATGTATTGGAATGCATCAGAGATGTTGCTTACAGATTAGCCTTACCACAGACTTTAGCAGAAGTTTATGACGTCTTCCATATATCTCAGCTATGGAGGTACATGCCAGATCTGAGTCATGTGTTTGACCATTCAGAGATCACAATCGGGCCGAGTTTATCATATCAAGAGAAGCCTGTAGAGATTCTGGACAGAAGCGAAATGGTATTGCGAGTTCAGACTATCCCTCTAGTTCGTGTCGTATGGAGGCATCATGCGCCAGGCGAGTCGACTTGGGAAAGAGAGGATGAGATTCGACAGCGTTTTCCCTACCACTCCGAAGGCCTAGGTATATAGTAGTATTTAATTTCAGTCAGTAGTTCTTACCATATGTTTGTTTTAATTTCGAGGACAAAATGCTCTAAGGAGGGTAGATTGTAAAGCCCCTCGACAAATTTAGGTTTACTTAGTTTAGATAGAGGGATTGGGGTTAATCTGGAACCAATTAGAATTATTACACAGTGTTTGATATATTTGTGCAATTTTTATTACTTAATACACCTTACCGTTGCTTCGATATTTGTAGCGCTATACTAGCATTTACCTACAAACAAATTTCATACACATTTCCTAGACATGCCAGACTACCATTCTGACACTTGCATAAATACTCTATCTTATGCTTCATTTTGTGCTTTATTTTAGTAGCACAATATTTGTTACAATCATCTAGTTTTAAATCCCAATAAATTTAATCTTGCAAAATTGTTCGTTCCAATCGAAAACTAAGACACAAACCCAACCCACTTTCATACAACTCAAATTATGGCATTAATCTATTCTGAGAATGTTACGCCCATGACACTTGTGTTCCACCCAATTTTAATCCCATGTATTTCTAATTGATTAAAGAACACCTTGCGCATTAGTTTCTAATTAAATTATTGTGAAGACTAACTTCCCCCGAAACTAGACCCAAACTAGCTTATATACACCCTACACTCCTTCATGACAACATGGTCCCCACCCCAAGGAGCCCTAGTAAGCCTAATTTAAAAGGACAACCCCTTTCTCTCTCTCCTATATAAATACAACTCATAATCTCTCCAAACCCTACAAAAAACCACCCTAGCAGAACACTAGCAAAACCATCTTCCCCCTTCAACCTGATCACCAAGCTTCCCCCTTCCCTGATCATACAGCGCCGCCACCATCTCAACCACCTCAGCCACCACCTCCTCCGTCTGCCCTTCCCCGTTGACGCAGTACCACTGCCCCCACCACCAGCACCACCGCCAGTCCACCTTCATCAACCATCATCACCATCCTCAACACCATCAATCACCTAACTCCCTTCTCCGATAGCCCTCTACCACCTCCACTGCCTGACTATCGACAGCGCCGTCACCAGCCTCACTGTCTCCACTACCCCAATACCACCTGCAACCAACACCTATACTACCACCAACCACCACTCGCACCACCATCATCAATATCACCATCACCAATCTCTACCTCAACCCGACCCCGATTACCTCCAGCCAGCCTGACCACTGCCTACCACCATCTCAGCCACCAGCCCACCATCCCTACCGCCAGCAGCCCGCCACCTCTGCACAGCCGCCACCTACCGCTGCAACTGCTGCCGTTACTACAACTGCTGTCGCTGCTGCTTCCCGGGCCACGTCGGAGCTCCGCCCCACGCCGGAGGAGCAGGCCGTCGACGAGCATAGATCCCCTCGGCCATGACCATGTATTGCATATTATTTTAATTAAAATTTCATGTATCATGGAGTCAACGTGTCGTCCAACGGACACGAGTAACGGTAAAACACTAGGTGAAATATATGTGTGTGTGTGTGTTTAATTAGATTAGTAATTAATAATTAGTAATTACTCAAATAATATGACTTATTAATAAGAACTTTGGGATGTACCTAAAAAATTAGACATTGACCAAGTACACCTTAACATGATAAATAAGGACATATAATTTTGTACAAAATATAATTAGTTTCGTAACAGGACCTTGGTAAATTGCTACCTCGAGGTACACAATAAATGTGGATAGGACACGTGTACGTCTAGCTGCGTGCACACACGACTCTGTTAGTTGACCAGCGTGACCCCTTGTGTCAGTGCCTAAGAGAAGCGTAGTGTTTCTGTACGTATTACTTTAGTGTCTGATAATCGTATTGCTATACTATATTATATATATAGGGTCATTGGACCGGTCAGAAGAGACTTCAGGAACAGGTTATTGGCATTCGCAGCTTGAGGAACCAGACAAGATACGTTGCCATATTTACTATTTAAATTATGCAAATATTGCATGATATTTTATTTTATTATTTTATACAACGGTGCGCTTCTGAGATTAACTCGGGTGCAGTCGACGAATGCGTCGATGAGTAGTGTACTTGACCTAGCCACTAGTAGACTCACCCATTATTGTGAGGATATTCTGATATCTTTCGAGACTTGACACTCTTACACGTATTACGGTGACAAATTTATGTTAGGATGCGGGTCTGCATACCCGACTAGCTATCGGTGCGTGTGATATGCATCATGGTTTAGTACGTAATCAGGATTATATAATTAGTAGAGACTTGGCATATAAATACGTGGTATGCACATCGTGTATTCTACTTGTATATCTACATTGGGCGGAGAGACAGCTAGTAGGCGTATGGGATACACACATTGGAATCCGTAGTATCCGAAGGAGCCACGGTTCCAATGACTTTCTTTATACAGATATCGCGTTCTTCGGAGCGATACGGACGTATATATATTTGCAGATACCTCATTCTTCGGAATGATGGACGTTACATGTACAGATATCTCGCTCTCCGAAGTGTGGACGTTATGTCTACACCTACCCATACGAACCAATATTGTTCTCATATTGCATTCACTTAGATGGTTAGCACACCCTTTAATTTTTTTAATATTTATATATGACATTTTTGTATCTTGTTAAGTCCCTCTGAGGACTTGGTCCCCTTTCAGATTTTGACGAGACATATTACCCTATAGTGTACGGACCCAGACAGGAGACGAGGTATGCATCCGAGGAGGAGCTAGAGGTGTTTTTGTCAGAGTTCCCATGATCATTTTTGTAGGCCTTCCACCTAGGATTGGAGCATCATTATCTAGTCAGTCGATGCCCTAGTCATTGTTCTTTTTATCTGTCTTTCAGTACTTTTATTTCGTCATAGTAGTGGGTTTGTTTCCACCAGACATTTTGGATTGTACTATGATATTTTAGACATATTTTAGACTGGCGTTTATCTTCCATCATCTATTTTGGTATTTCTTGCTTATATTGTGGATGAGATTAGTTTACCTGTCTTGATGTTTGTATTGGACTTATTAGTATTTTAGGACAGCGGAGTACACTTCGTAGGATCCATTAAATTGGGTAATCCCTCGGAGACGTATTAGCTGGCTATTGCCACGTGGCTTGGTCCCGTATATTTTGGGACTGGGACGTGACATTTACTAAAACCAACACTAAGTAATTATGTGATAAAATATTAAATTACTAGTGATCTTTATAGTTTTATATAGTTTCGTTACATGAAGTACATGAGTGTGTCATATTTTTTCTTCTGGAAACATCTTTGAAAGCTAGTTTTTATAATAAAAAATTCATACAAGTAGACAAGACAAGCCGTTCATGCACGATAAGCAAGTTCAATTACTATATCTGGTGTGCAGTATTTTTCGTGAGTCATATCCATTTCTTTAAAGACTCTAGAATGCATCTAGTGGACTATCCTTTTTATACTATTCATGGCGATCATCATATTCAAGCAAGCATGCAAGTCTAGGTGCAATACAAGATAATATGTAAAATAACATATTATTTATATAATTATTCTTACCCCGTGCCGAACGGTTATCCCTGCAGTAGACATATAAGTTAGCAACAATTGCATATATATGATTAAGGTTCTATTCCCAGTCTGTCTCTACATCAAACAGTTAGGTATGCATGAAGGCTAGCCTAGCATGAGCCCTAACTATATGATGGACCACAAAAAATCCATGAATAGCAGCTAAAACTACAAGCCCAGGCTAATTATTAGACATAACAACCCCTAATTACGAGGACTACAAGCCTACAGGTGCTTGAATTCTCTCTTCCAAGCCGAACAATTCCCAGTACCCCGAGAAATGCTCGAGATACAGTACCTTGTGCACAAGTTATCCAAAAACTAATGCGATGAATGCAATTCTATCAGATAAAGACTATATAATGCACATGTCCGTGAACAAGCAAACATGAAATTAAGCGATAGAGCCAGAGCTTTCAATTCTCTTCTATTCAATCTATTCGATATGTTTGATATCTTCAATCAATTCGATAGGGTCGATCTTCTTTCTTTCAATCAATCGATATGTTCAATAGCATAAAATACACACAACACCAAAATATTTATTTCCCAACGAGTATAAGCGATGGGAAAATTATCCCTAATGGTTTTTTTCGTTGGTACTACGATGTGAGAAATTTTCCTAACGGTAAAAACCCGTTGTTATATTTTCGTCCCTAACAGTAAAAAACCGTAGGAAAATTCTATTTTCCAATACAGAAAAACCTTTGGAAAATTAAATTTACTAACAGTGCAAACCGTTGGAGAATTAACTTTTACTAACGGTAGAAATCGTTGGTAATTTATTTTCCCTAACAATAAAGATTTCTTTATATTGACAGAAACCTATAAATAAAATTCCATATTATCAATCATATATTACATCATCAATGAAATAACTCATTTCAATTAACCACTATATTTATCAAAGAAAATTTAAGTTCAATATCTAACTTGATAAAAGTACTTGAACGTTAAACAAGTCTAAATGACATAAAGTTCAGTAGAGTTGGAACAACTGTCAAAAGCAAAATTAAAACTACATATTTTGCACGCGATACTTTGGCCAAATCACGAAGCGTCCATCGCTATATCTCAAAGTTTGTAATTGCCATTTTGTGGACCATCAAAAATTAGTGCTTCTGGATCTATTACCTCTGTCACCCAAACAACATTCTCTATATCTTGTAATACATCCCTATGATGACAAATGGCGCATGTTACGAGATATCCCTTAGCCACCTCCTCCTTCAAATTTTGTGAAAGTAAGATCACATTTTTCTTTCCTTTGGAAGATGATCCAATATTGTTGGTCGGGATGACCGGGCTAGTAACATTGTCATCATGTGTATCAGGACCAATTGGAGTCTGCTCTGTGTTGGAGGCAACTTTAGTTCTTGGTGTCACATTTCCTACGAATTGATTTTGTTGCCCATTTATATTTTGCAGTATATTTTGTTGCATATTCAGAAATGCAAAAGTCATTGAATTAAACTTGGCCATAGCATCAGTCACTTGGTTTTGTAATTCCATTTTCCATGTACGAAGGTCTTCGACGTCTCTTTGACTGGCTATTACTTTCGTAGCTAGTTTCTTTCATTTTTACTTTTTTTTGCACAAGAGGTAGAGCTGATCGCACGACAATGACTCTTCCTTTTCTCAGATCCATAAATTTTAGCAATATGATCACTTTCAAAGTCTTCTAAGCTTGTGATACCATCGCTACCTTTAAGACTTGCTTGTAATTTTTGTCTCTCTTCTGCCGCTTCAATTAGAGTATGCATTTCCATGATAACAAAGTAACATTCAGTCCAAAATATATAATACAAGATAAATAAAATATTATTGACAAGTTCATATATCAATAGGCTTTGCAGTCGCAATAGATTAATCTAGTGAAGAAGTGATATCTTCATATCTTACAAGTTGTAATATATAAGCAAAGTTCATTAAAAAATAATAAGGAAATATAAATCATTAAGTGTTAGATACATCATAAGCAACCTTTCTCATATTAAACCAACATAGAAGATACTTATTTAACATAACAAAACTGTGTGTATTTCCATATACATATTTGGTATCAAACAAACTGTTTTATGCTATATGTATTTCCATATTCATATTTGGTATCAAACAAACTATGTGTTGCACTTATTTAACATAACAAAATCTTCATAAAGAAACTAGTTGCCTTTATTCTTCCCAAGTTACCTATATGACACTTATAATATCATATGCCTCAGTGTAGCTAGATCTCTACAGAAACTCTAAGTGGGCAATGACAAGCTTTCCTACATAACACTTATGATATTATATGCCTCAGTGTAGTTAAATCTCAGCAGGAGCTCTTAACAAGCAAGAAAAGCTTTTTCAAGTAACTAGTCCACATAATGACAAGAAAGAGCAAGATTCAGATCTATTTTACGAGATTTTGCATGGAGATCAAGGCCATACACCTGAAAACTTGATGACCAATATCCAAAGTGCATGGAAGGAAAATCGAACCATATTTAGTGTTATGACTATTGTGAGCATGACAGACAGATCAAAGGTAAACAAAATATACAGGTACTGATACAGTTGCATATATAAGAGAACAACAACATACCATCTAGTGTTTAGTTATGACTGAATTCCAAAGCAGAAGATTCTAGAAATACAAATATGATGCTTAATAACCCATATTTGTTTTAAAAGCAACCAATGACTGACACCAGAACCAATATAAAGAGATGTATGTTACTAGGAAAGGACTTTGATATTACAAATCAATATGAAAATAAATTATGGGAAACTTTTATTCTATAAACATTTCTAAAATTTGTTTTGCAACAATATGTACATTAAGCTTAAGAATTTAAAAATAAAACCTTAAATAGCTTTCACATATAACCCACTTAGAAAAAAAACATATTTTGCCCAAGTGTCAAATATAAAATGAAATCAATGGCTAATTGGATGAATTGATGAAATGTACAAACAATGAATGAACGAAACAAATAAAATCAAAATAAAAAGCTCTATCATCAGCGAGTTGGGGAATAGATCTAGTGTTATATTGTATTAGGCATGTGTATCAGCAGTTGGGGTGCTCCTGCAGTGTGCTCATATCATTATACTAGGAAGATTGGTGTATTAGATGGGTGGGTACAGAAGTTATGTGTAACTATAGGGGGTACAGGATCAATGCTCATAGCATTAACCAAAAGTATGTTTGTAGCAGCAATAGCAACACCAAATTAGTAGGGATCAGTTGAGTTCATAAAGACCATGGGTTAGCAACCAGCCTAGAGGGAGGATGTGCAGTGGATGGGGGAGTCTCTAGATGTTGGTTCATACAGATAGGAGGCTCGGATGCATGTAGGTTGGTGCAGTTCTTGCACCAGCTCGTGGAACAACACTATTAAGGATGGGTGCTTTGCAACAGTACACCCTGAGCACTACAAAGTGCAGGAGCAAGTACAATAGTTGAGGATTAATACATTAAGTGTAGAAGCATAGGTGTATCACTATGAGGTGCAAGTGTAATTTGGGTTGGTGTCAGGTTTAAGTATCAACTAAGTGCAACTGAATATAGGATATGTGGATTAGAGTTAGGGAGTGTTTAGTGTAGTTTCTAGTGTGTGTATTGAAGTGTAAGTGTAGTGAGTGAGCTAGTGTGTGTGATACTCTAGTGAGTATCAGCAAGTGTGGTATTGTCAGAGGGGGTTATATGGCATTTCAAAATTGGTTTCTTGTTTATAGTACTTACATATTTTTTTGCTGCACATGGAAGCACCTCCCTAGTTTTTTTTTTGTGTGCCATTTTCCAAGCCTCTATCTTCGAAAGCTTTTCTGTTGGATTTTTATTTGCGTACAAGTACAATCATGATTAATAATTAATGACATATAATGTACTCAATACATAATTATTAATTATGAAAAACAAGCAACACACTATTTCTTCGTACACTCTACAATAGGATTTTCATCCCAAAGTGTGAGCAATAGGATTTTTGGCCCTATTTTCGGCATTCTTTCTGCATTGCTCCTTCTTTTTATCGCTATACTCAATGTCTACAAACTTCTCCCACCTATTTTATCAATATCATCCGGATGGTTATCTAGGGCAACATATTTGGGTACTGGTTGTCCATTAATTTTAAGATATTTTTTGTGCATGGTGGACTTTACTTATCTAAAATACTGCAAAAATTTATTTTGCACCTCTATAATCTCTTTGATAATACCATACCAAGTAATGTCATCATCCATAGGGTTCATATCTTTGTACTTAAGACAAATATAGTAATTGCATCCATGCAAATACCGCCGTCCTGTGTCGAAAGAGTATCATCGTACTATTGGGGAGAGAATACATAACCATTCACCCTATACTTTATATAAGTTTTGTCTTCCCACTTTGGCCCACTAACATACCACCACAATAATGAGTACATGCATTTTCTTCCAGTAATTGTTAATACAAACCACTCAAATACATTAATCAAAGCTACAAAATATAACTAAGATGATGCTTCATAATTAAATATTACACACCTTTTTGTGTAACCAATCAATGAATTCAGATTGTACTACCACTTTTGTCTTTGTAGTAACTCTTCTTTTACCACGAGGATCATCTTCCAAGGATGACCGATACATACTACAAATTCAAAAATAGTATTATATAAACAAATACACATTATGAAGAATAAAAAATTGAATAAATATCCCACCTGTAATATTTGTCATGTTCTGGTATATTTATTCTAAAGAGCACCCATATCAAAATTTGTAGGTATTGAACACTAGATAACTTGATAGTTTTACCCTCAAGAATGGAGCGCTCATATATATCATTACCATTCTTATCTAAAAAGAGTGCTTGACTAGAACTATGATTACCATCACGCGGATTTGGCATATATTCCATAGCATATCTAACAGATTCTGAAATAAGATATGCCTAATAAATTGACCCTTGCATATAACGTTTATTGCTTGGTATGTTTTTCACTCCTTCATAGCCCTCATATCAACATAAAATGCATACTTGTTAAAAAAAGTATAGTGTTAATAAATTAGCAAAGAAAACATAAAATATAAGATGAATATATCACCTTTCAAATGGATACATCCATATATATCCCGTAGGTCCGCAAAGTAGAGCTTGTTCAACTAGATGCACCATTAGTGGATAGTTATATCAAAGAAGTATGGTGAAAAATAATGTGCCAACACGCATAATGCCTCGACAATCATATCTTTGGCAGCTTGGACATGCTCTCGAACTAAGACCTTGGAGCACAGTATGTTGAAGTACAAACTTACTTACAAAATAGCTCATTTCAACACACGAAACTTTGATATGTATATTGAATCATAACCGAAATCCAATATTGGATAATGACATGGTAGTCATATGAATTCTTAATATTTAAAGTGGGTGGTTGAATACTCACAAGGCTGCCCAAATTAGTTGTAAGGCATAACGAGAGCATTACGTCTTTTAATTCTTGACAAAATTGCATCTTCTGAGCCTTATCCAGTGCATACTTAGAATATTATTTTCCTTTGTCAAGCATCAAATTAATAAGATATTCAACAACATTCTTCTCAATGTATATCACATCAATAGTATGTCGTACTTTATGACTACTCTAGTACTCTAAATAAAAAAGAATCAACTTTTTGTACCACGTTGGTCTTCCTTCATTGTTATCCACATCTGCATTGCAATCTTCACTACCATCCACCTCAACTGCCATTATCTTCTTACAAGTATCTTTCACTAATTTACTTGGTACATATTTGATATGATCAAGCCTCTCTAAAAGGGATGGTCCTGTCAATCGTATTGTTGGTTCCTTGTGCTCTACATCCTTATACCATCCATGTTTCACTTTCCTATATGGGTGACCATCCTTCATAAATCTTCTATACTTTGTGAAAATATTCTTATTACCAATGCGCTCAGACTCTGTCTCAATATCACAAAGGGCAAGATTTGTAACCATGTGTCACAAAACTATATAAGTTACCAAATGCCAAAAAATCATAGATTTCCAAAATAACTTTCTCTCAAAGTAAAGTGTTGCCCCTTATCCATATCAAATGCCGGCACTCCTTCCGCCCAAAGTTGCCTCAACTCATCTACAAGAGGTTCTAAGTATAAATCGATGTCCTGACTCGGTGCTTTTGGCCCAAGAATTAACAAACACATCATTTGGAACTGTGATTTCATGCAAAACGGGGGGGGGGGGGGGGGGGGGCAGAGGGTTATAAGGAATCATGTATATAGGCCAACAACTGTAACCACTAGATGGCACTCTATGCGGATTGAATCCATCGGTAGCAATGCCAATCCAAATGTTACGCCCCTCTCTAGCAAACTCTGGTCACTTGCTTTTGTGCGATCACCATTCAGTTGAATCAATATGATGACGCATGGATTGCC